>JAJAGP010000659.1:0-329439 GCA_025084515.1 Ancistrus triradiatus | reverse complement strand
TTTTTCCTTGCCACTGTCGCCCTAGGCTTGCTCAATTTGGGATTGGACGTAGTTATTAGGAGATAATCTAAACTTGTAAAGTTGCTTTGAGACAATGCTCCATTGTAAAAAGCGCTATATAAATAAATCTGACTTGACTTAATATCGGCCAATCTAAGAGAGACCTTTAGTTGCTTAGAAGTTACCCTGGGTTCAGACTATTACCAGTGGTCTTTGTTAGTCACCCCTCCTGTCTTGACTTTCCTCTTTTTGTAAACGATCTGTCTGACTGTGGATTGGTGGAGTACAAACTCTTTAGAGATGATTTTGTAACCTTTTCCAGCCTGATGAGCATCAACAAGTCTTCTTCGGAGCTCCTCAGAAACTTCCTTTTCCACAAACGTGTGCTGTGCAGATCAAACTCTGATAGATTCCTCTTCTTTAAATATATCAGAACATCCACATACTTTTACCACTCAGAGATATGTAATACTGGATCATTTTCTGCAATAGATCACTAATTAAGTATACTATTTATGTCTCATCTCTTTAGTTGGGTCTTTTTATCTCCCTTTTAGCCGTGTGTGAAAATTCAATCATTTTTTACCTCAGATTTATTCAGAATGTCAGAACTTAAGCACTACTGCACCGTTTCTTCAAGCCCCCACAAGTTCTGTGTTTTATGACTTTGTGAGTGTCAAAAATCAAATTACTCTGGTGCCCTTGATCTTTCTGTGATGCCACGTGCCCGTCTCATAAAACCCGAGCTTTGTTATTAGACCTGTATCCTCATATCATAAAGAACAGCGGGCGCTGTGGCATTCAATTACACTTGCATTAACTCGGTTTAATCGATGTAAGAGATCCATGGCTCCCTCAGCACCCGTTTATGACCGGGGGTGAGTAGGCGGCCTGGGCTGGATGTTTTAACGATCTGCTTCTTTCCTTTTCCTCAGCAGAGAGATTGTGGATTGCTCTGTATCTTTAATTTGATCAAGCTTTACTGGAGACACGGTACTGCTGTGTTGGAAAAGTCAGGCTGCACCAACGCAGGGCTGCCAACCCACATTTAAAATATGTTTTAAAGAATATTCTCAGGAAACTGTAAAATTGTTTTCATCCTGGGTGAGGATCAAGAGGGTTTCTGAAGCCCATTCCAACTCCCAGTCCTCCCGTTGGTCCAGCTGATCGGTCTGTTGGCCTGGGACAGGGTCAAGGGGGCTTCTGAAGCCCCGGACAACACAGGGTTCGAAAATGGTAAGCATTCCATGCCAGATGTGATGCCCGACATGACTGGAAGGCACTGCTGGGGACTGAAGCCCAGGTCTACGGAGTTAATTCAGTGCCACCAGAACATGTGTCAGTGCCACCTGAGCTTATGATGCTAAACCTGAATTCATGATGCTTGGAAAAAAACAACAACAACAAAAAAAAAAAAGTGTGTGAAATTCGCTAGATATTACAGTTCTTAGACATTTTGAAATTCAGATCCGGACATTTCAGTTTTAAAAAGTTCAGGTAAGCAATTTCAAATAAGAATAATTCGAGTTGAAAAATTCAAATCATGGAAATTCAGGTTGAGAAAATTCAGTATGTAATAAATTATGTTCGAGAAAATTCAGGTTGTAAAAATTCAGGATGTAACAATTAATGTCAAGAAAATTCAGGTTGTAATAAATTCTGTTCAAGAAAATTCAGGTTAAGAATACTCAGGTCGAGAAAACTGAGGTTGTAATAAAAAAAAAAAAAAAAAAAAAAAAAAAAGAGCAGATACAGGTACAGGAGCAGGTACAACTTTCAAGGCATTTATAAGATGCATCTATGAGAGATCACAGAGCTACACAAATGACTCAAAACTCCAGAGACCTGTTGCTGTGGTTAGATAAAGATGAGGTTATTTTTCATGATTCATGTAGCTGTCGTACAAACCAATACGTATCCTCAGCGTCATGGACCGGTACCTCTTACCCTCAATAAGACGTCCTGTTTTTTAGGAGTTAGAAAGGCTTTTAAAGAAATAATTCTACTTTTTCACTTGAAGACATTTCAGCAGCACATACTTTTATACTTCGACTTGATTCAAATATGTAAGCAATACTTTTACCTGAGTATTTATCATGACGCTTTGAAATACTGTTAATAAATTGACCAATAGAAACAAAAATGACCAATAATTATGAGACCACACGCTGGTAATTCACAGAATAACGTTTGTTCAGGCTCTTTTTAAAATTCTAAAGTTCACCAAAGCAAACAAAGCTCATAAAGAGAAGTAGAAATCTGGATTTTGGTGGAGACCGATGGAGGGATTGAGAAGATTAAAACAGTAATAAGAGAGCAGAAGGAGAAATGGGCGCATCTCCGTCTGTCCAACAAGCCTGCTGCTCCACAAGCTGTGTCCACCAGCCCACTGACTCCAGATCAGATCCAATTAATCCCCACATGAGAGCTGAGAGGACAGAGGACTAGAGGAGGAGAGCAGATCGATGGAAAAGATGATGGCATGATGGAGTTATTCGGTGAGAACCTTAAAGCCACGTAGCTCTGATCTTCACGCTGGATATTCTGAAAGCTATTTGTCCGGTTTGACAGGATTGGGCAACCCAAAATAAAAATTTTCTTATTTCTGAATGATGATCAGCAAAACCATGTCGGGAGCACCAAAACTTTAGCTCTTTTTCTGTAAGCACACATCAGGTAGCACTTTTTCGAGTTGACAGAAAGAGCCGAGAGTCTCCCCGTCCTCGTTTAGGCCTTTTCATATCAATCGAGATGACTGAACTGCATCTGGATAACGTTTTGGCCTTCAGATGATCAGCACGTAGCAGACAGATGTGCCCCGAGGCTGCAAACGCCAAACACTAATTAATTTTCTGAACAAACATCAAGACTGGGTCTGTAATTCTTGAGATGCTCCTAATGAACGGTGTTCACTTTATCCACAAAGAAACGAGCGCGCGCGCGAGAGAGAGAGAGAGAGAGAGAGAGAGACGAAGAAAAACAAACCTCCTGCTGGCTCTGGTGAGAGCAGGTCCACCGAACACTAAATTACACCAATTACACCACCAGCAGAGAACAGGAGACATTCCAGCTCTGAAGAGACTCACTATCACTCTGTCACTACATAATGTGAGGTCTGAGGATACAGAATCAGCTAAATTCAGTTCTGCCATCTTACAAACACTGATCATCATCTGAAATGATGAACCTGTGATCCAAAGCAAAAGGAATCATTATTACGTTAAGCTTTTTATTTATAATAGGTAAAGGGAAAAAAAGCTCATTGTTAAAGCGATGCCTTACCTTTTCACAGTTTCATAACTAGTAACTGAGAGCAGTCTGGCTTTCCTAGGTCACTGCTTTAGGACATTAACTTTAAGCTTTGTTCACGTTAAGTGTTTAAGACTCCCCCCTCTCTACGCAGCGTTTGAGCTAGGAGAGAGCAGCCGGTCAAAGCCAGTACACTGCTGAAGCTCGGTATCAGGCTGGTACGTTAGAGGTCTTACCTTGTTAGAGGTGTAAATGCGATTGCATTTTTGAAAACCAGAGGGCGCAATCATGTGTCATACTCGCAAAGGCATGTCCCGTTTTAATTGGAGGGAACCGAAGATTATTTTTGTTTAAATACTTAGACAAGAAAATAACTGAACTGTTATTCTTCGAAAATAAAAAAGATTATGTTTTGAGATGTGATGAAGCTACAATCGAATATTTTATTTACAATTTCAACCTGTTTTTAAGCCCTATTCTTTAGTCACTCCATCACCAGGCCATTAGTCACTTTGCTGCCTTCACACCGAGTCCGCTGTGTAAAATGTTTAATCGGAGCCTGGTCTGATTTCCGCATTAAAATCAGGCTGACCAATCAGAGCTCGGTCGCCGGGCAGAACAGCTCATTAAGAGCTTATAGGACGAGCAACAGGCTGCCTCTGAAAACATGGATATTAAAGAAAAGATCTGGTGGAATAGAACTGAAAGGCTGGAGAATGATGGTGATAAAGCTCACAGGGACTGGATGGAAGTGTCCGATTATTTATAAGTGCATTCTGATCTGTTCATGCTCACAAAAATACAAACTATAAAAAGCTTCCTGCACTCATCTCCACTCATGTCTTGTTTTTTAAGTTGACAATGTCAAAAAGACACGGAGAAATCTCCGACACATTAAGAGAAGGGAATAAAGAAAGCAAAAGCAGGGAGGTTTCAGAGTGTTTAGACAAAAAACGTAGCACACTCAATGTGAAGGTCCCACTACGTAAAAAACAGTTTTTTGTGTGTGAAACTATTATACTCGGTGTGACAAGGCCTCATGTCTGTTACTCCTCGGTTCACCAGCTTGACGTGAAGTATAAAAGAGAAAAACCCTCCACTACAAACCCTTATAAATAATATCCCTGGCATTTATTCTATGTTATCAGAGTTTATCCAAAATAACAACCTGAGTGCAAAGACTTTAATAGCCGAGGATGACTCATCCACCCTGCTTCTGTTCCACCCCTCAGGCCCCGACAAAGCGCAACAATCACCCCAATATCACAGCAACGCAGGTCTATCCACCATCATCATCATCATCATCATCATCTTTCATCCTCCGGCTACACAGAGAGATTTACAGCTCGCTTTACATCCTAAGATCGTTCCCTTTCTCCACCTCCTCCTTCTGTCTGCCTCACTGGTCCGACTGTCTAACAGGAGCTTCATTTCCGGGGGTTCAGGCGAGACTCTGAACACATACACAGTGTCCTTACGATCAGACGGAGACGGCTCATTAAATATCTTCCTCTAGCTCTAATGCCGCTGCAGTTCACTCTGAATTAATTCTGTCTGTAACACAGTGTTCCCAAGACCTCAGATATTAAGGGTGTACAGTTTATAAGGATCTCACACTCGGCTGTTAAGCAGTAAACTCCGATCCATCACTCTTAACATCAACGCTGAGCCATAACCCTACCGGGAGCTAGTAACGCTCTGGCTCATCGGGGTATATCGTTACACGGTTTGAGAAGTCTTTGGAATGTGTCAGGAAACTGGAGTACATGGAGCAAATTGGGAACACGCACACCCCTCGGGCCGCGTATTGGTGGTGTCTTTCTAATCAATAACGTATTCCAGCCACGACCAGCAGCCGCTCGGCTCTGCGGCTCGAATTAATTTGACCTGACTGCACATCGCAGGACAAGCTGCTTCATTTAAACAAGATTTAAGGATAAGCCTGATCATCTCCAGCTGTTCTGCTGTTTAATCAGTGCCCTCCATGCGCAGATTAGGGACGCGATCCTAATCATCCCCCTGTCCATTTGGAGTCGATCATGTGGGTCCATGAGTCGGTACACAAACGCACTCATCTAGATCCCATGTTGATTCTTGTTCGGTTTAATTACTTGTCATTACGATCCATCTGTAGTTTAATACATTTAAAGGTCCGGGGTGATTTAGACTTCAGATAAAACCTTTAAAATGTTCCGGCCTAATAATATTTTTCCTCAACAGAAAATCAGTACTCAAAACCACAAACATGATAAACCAGAGGGTTTAAATGCACACAAGATGTTTACAAAAACAAACCAATACCTACTGGTTAAATTGGGCTGTGGTGGCTTAGTGTTTAAGGTACTGGACTATGGACCGGAAGGTCCAGGGTTCAAATCCCACCTCTGCCAAGCTGCCACTGTTGAACCCTTGAGCAACTCACCTAACCCACAATTGCTTGGATTGTAAAACTGTACCAGTTGCAAGTCGCGCTGAATAAGGATGCCGCCTAATTGACTAAACACAAACTTAAATATGCACCAATGTTCCTTAACTCTCCTGCGACTGCTTCCTGCATGCCTTATTTCAAACAGTAAAATTTCAAAAAGAGCAGTTCCTAAGGGGGACGCCAGAGATGCTACCAAAAGTACTGTTGCATTACATGTATATACAGCTACAGGTTTTAATACGTTCAGCCAAAACTACAGAGAATGACCTTTAGATGGCGCACCACATATGGGCGTAGTTTTCAAAGTACAACGACTAGGGCATGATCTCATCTAACAGGATCAAAACTGAGAATCCTTAAGATGGTTTCAGTATGAATCTGCACTGTAGTCATTAAATACATGGTACTCATCTCATTAGCTTTATTAGAACATATTTTGGGCTTTAAGTACAGTTATAAAAGCAGAAGAAATACTCCAGTGCATATCCAAACCAAATATCCTTTGGAGTATTTACTTATTGTAGTAACAAGCTATAGACAATTATGCCACTAAATCTCGGACAACTCAAATACGTAAAATACTTTTTAATTGATCATCTCTATATTTGTAGATGCAGGAATGTCTCTGAGTGACTTGAATTTGCCTGCTAGAAGACCCACGGTGAGTAGAAACGCTCATAAACCATTTATTTTCCAGCGCAAGGCAACATCTGCCAGTTTAATGACAGTAGCGTGTCCTGTAGCTCCTAGAATTCTGCGATGGCTGCATGCTGCCACTGGAAACTCATTAACATCATATGAAATCTCACGTGGTTAACGTCACCACCCCATCCAGAAGTTAATTGCTTTATTCCTTACATATAAGCAGCCTCACTAGACACACAGCAAGTGTGCCAACTAGTAAGCATGCTGATTGGCTCGAGTAATGAAGTTCAGACAGAAAATTGCTTCTTTTGTTGAGAGACAGTAAAAGGACAAGTGAGCGGGGAAATGAGGGGACGTAGAAGAAAAGAAAAAGGGAAATAAAGACAAAGCAGACGGATGAAATCAGTAATGATGTGAAGGACAAGGCGAAAAGCTATCACACAGAAAGAGGAGGAGTGAAGAGGCCCCGGGCTGGTCAGAGACAAAGTGTGGTCCACCATTTGCAGCTGTTTGTTTAGGGAATATAAATGCAGAGCTGTGACCAGAGAAGACCCAATCTGTGTGAATCTCCTGCAGGTGATAGATTGGCTGCTAAGTGCTATATTCTGGTGGAGAAAAGCTGCAGGAGTCCTCTCAAGAAAGATCTGCTCTCACGAACCCTGCCTCAATCGAAACGCATTTCAGAGGAGTTCAGAAGAGCAGCGTGGAGCCGGAGAAAGCCCCATCAATCCACTAAGTTAAGGGAATTGCGTACAGCCTTTGCTTTCCCTAGGAGACACGGACGTCCAAGCTCGCGCCGAGTGCAGTGGAGTAAAAGGTGAAAAGGTGAGACCTCTTACTCCGCTTAGACAGAATAATTCCCGACTGTCCCCAGATCAACGTACATCTCATGTGCTGTGGAGCGCCCATTCACCTGAAGGGCAACACCTGCTCATCAACATCCTCTCAGCAGCAGCCGAGCGTCGCGTAGCATTCCGTATGTGGCCTCGGTCGATCGCCGGTTTGTTTATGAGACACTGCTGATGCATGTCCATCGTGAGGACGTGTCACACTCCAGCAGGGTTTCGAGTTCTCCTTGGTCAACTAAATCTTCTCTCTCTTATGTAGCGCAATACTAATGAGGGAGTAGGGATCTGTTTCAGACACAGCCATGCCTTCAGTGTGGAAGCTCTTCGGAGCGTGCGGTTTGCAATACATGGAGAGCGAAAATAAGCTGTGGAGGCACAACTTTAAAAACGTTCTGAACATCTCATATAATAAGACGTTTAAAACAGCATCACCGCACCGATTATGCGGAATGTGGAAAGGCAAAAAGCCAGGCACGAACCAGCAGCCCCGCTTTAACCATGTAGCAGTTTCAAAGAAAAATTTAGCAAAGAAAAGCTGAACAAAGATGTTTCTCTATTCTCTAAATTGGAAAACTGGCTGATCATATGTCAAAAACACCAGCCATCTGAATCGGCCAAGGAAATTCCAATTGGTGCATCTCTAATTAGAAATACTTGGCAGGTGCTTCATATTTCTTGTTCCATTTATGACGTGATGTTATTCCAAATAAAACATGTTCATTGATTGTATGTGGAACGAGAAGAGCAGGAACTTGTTTTTCCCTGTAGGGAAAGATTTTTTCTCTGATTAATCTCTGATTGATTTTTCTCTGAAACTTATTTTTTCTGTTTGAATGGATTGTTCATATTCAATAACAATAGAAAAACTTCAGTTTATAATTAACGTTACCTCAGACAGACGCATCGGAC
The DNA here is from genome assembly GCA_025084515.1 of Ancistrus triradiatus. Classification (NCBI taxonomy): domain Eukaryota; kingdom Metazoa; phylum Chordata; class Actinopteri; order Siluriformes; family Loricariidae; genus Ancistrus; species Ancistrus triradiatus. The sequence continues at coordinate 321,360 of JAJAGP010000659.1, read as the reverse complement.
TTGGCTGGTCTCGGCAACAATTTCCGAGTCCACCTTACCCTGAGAATTTAAATTTACAGCATTTAGCAGACGCCCTTATCCAGAGCGACTTTCAATTGTACAGTCTTACAGTTCAAGCAATTGTGGGTTAAAGGTCTTGTGTACAGGACCTAACAGTGGCAGCTTGGCAGAGGTGGGATTTGAACCTTGGACCTTCTGGTCCAGAGTCCAGTACCTTAACCGCTAGGCTACCACAGGCCCCAGACGAGACTGAGATCGTTGTTTATGGTCTCGAGACCGAACTGGAATGCTAAAACACTACTTGACACCATTTAAGAAACTGAAGTTTGCAGGAGTAATAAACAAATCTGTCATCCCAGTAAAATGACCAGCATATTAATATTAAATAAATGCGAAATGTATTTGAAGAAAAAAGTGGCCATATAGCTTCCAAAACTGTAAGTATTATCATGGTATTTAGCGTAACATGGCTCTTGAGCTACTGTTTATAAAAGTTAGCAATAATAAATACCTCTAAAATAGGAAAAGCTTTAAAAGTGCATGATTAAAGTTAGGCTCCATATGTTTTTTAATTTAACTGACTAAAACTAGACTAAAATGTTTTTCGTTTTCAAAGCTAGTATTAATCAAATGACCAAAATGTGACAACAATGAGAACAGCTAACGCATCCAGTACAGTAACATATGGGTTAAGTAGGCTAATAACCATTATAATAAGGATGATAACCTTATCGGACCACGGACGGTATTCGGTGTATGCCCTGCCACATCACCTGAGCCGTATCTATTATTCTAACGATCATGTCTGGCATATGAATGCACGAACACCGGCCTACAAAGTTACCAAGCTGCAGACTCTCTGGTCCGACCTTGAGAAACTTGGGAGTGTGTTTACATTTTGTAATTGTGTGCACGCTCTCTGACAGGCCTCTGATCCAAATCTTATCGCAGTGTGTGCCATTAACCTCACAGAGAGCGAGGTGAGGGGCGAGAGGGCGAGAGAGAGAGAGAGAGAGAGAGAGAGAGAGAGAGACGGGATGAGATAAGCAGAGAGAGAGAGAGAGAGAGAGACAAACAAACAGAGGTAGGATTCGAAACGAGGAGGCAAATCCATCAGGGTTTAAATAACTCGAGTAAATGATATGGTGTGTAAAGGCACTCAGTGTTCGCTCTGTATGAACCTGATGATCCGTATGTGAGATGATAGTGAGCGCTGCACCGGGACTCACTCTGCCTGACAGGCTGGAGTTTTGGAGTTAGCACGGTGGATGGGTTTCCACCCAGCGAACCTTTAAGAGCTACCAGTTATTTTATAAATCAATCCCTCACAGAAAAGCTGGGAAAAAAAAGAAATAAATACTTCCTACTACTACTAATACATGCTATTTAATAAATGCACTTTTCTGAATCTTTTACTCTCTGTCCTGAATTTTTTCAACAAATCAAAAATGGTTTCTTTAGAAATTTTTCTTTAGTTTGTTTAGAGCTTTAAAACACATCAATACTTCATTTGATCTAAAATAAATACTGAAATCCATTAAAACAGGTTTTGTGGCCGTTTACATGCACTTAATCCGACAGCTGCAGAAAATCTGATTTTGTCAGTAATCTGATCAAGGACTATACATGCACTCGAGTAATCAGATAATGATAAAGCGACTCACACGACTCGGGTAATAACCGGATGTCTATTTGCAACCAGCCAGTCATCTCACAGAAAGATGTGACGCAAACTTCAATTAACAACATTAAATAACCAAATTCTTCATTTTCTTGAGTATACATTGCGTTTGAGTCTCCACAAAGTGAGGTTGCCAGATCCCACAAAAGAATCCCCCACCTTGTCTAAGTAAATAAGCCCAAAAAAGCGAAATCTCTAAGAATAAGCAGACCTGGCAGCCATGTTTTTTTGCTGCGAGCCGCTCTGAGCACATGCACAGACTGCCAAATCTGATAATCAGGTAACTGGTATACATGCTATGAGTAATCTGATTACTGGGGTAAAATCCAGCTCTCTTTATCGGATTTCTTAATCTGATTTCTGTATACATGACCACTTGAATAATCAGATAACTGCAGAAATTTGACTATGATTATGAAGTGCATGAAAACACACTCACTAATGATATTTAATAACATAATATAACATAACAGTGACCTTTTCCGGGCCCTGTGATGGACTGGCATCTGTGAGCACTTCCACCTGTACCCAATAAATACCAGGATAGGTCTGGACCTCCCCGTGACCCTGATCAAGGTATGTGGGGAGAAAATGCTTCAAATCACGTCAGCGTTTTCATTTTTAGATTAGTTATTGCTTTTTGTGTTTGCTTTGGTCACTATAACAAACCTTGGTGGACTTTTACCAGGCTGAATATGCTACCTACGTAACGCTCTGTAGGACGGGTCTGGTGTTATTAAGGTTATCTTGTGGTCCTGACCTGTTGCTGGTGTTCTGTAGGATGGCGAGGGCGTCTGGGAATCCGTCCAGGTTGTAGTCACCCAGGTGTAAAGTGATGGGGGGATGAAACTCGCCCGATTTTGGAGTGTCGGGTGGAGGAATAAAACCCCACATGGAGTCTTTGTTCAGGAAGTCAGTCAGGACAGGAACCCACTGGAACTGCAGACACACATTAGAGATCTGCTATAAAGACTGGCTCTAATAATACCTTGGGATACCATGGTAACAAAATCCCCAATACAGAGACTTGCAACTGACACCGACCAAGCAATTGAGGATTAAGGGCCATGCTCAAGGGCCCGAATGTGACTATTTGGCGGTGACTTGAACCATCAACCTTCTGATCAAAACTACAATAGCATCATGTTTTCCTAAAATGCATGAGCAGCTAAAGTAACAATCATGTCTGAGTGACCTGATCCAGCTGGATTTGAAACGGCGTCATTGTATTTAGAGAGATCAATTAACTGAACGCACGTCTTTGGAGTGTGGAAGGAACCTGGAGAAGACCTAGGGAGAACATGCAAACTCCACACAGATGGCTAAGCAGCAAACACTTGTTCTAATGTGATCCTTTTTTTTCTGTCCATGATAAATATAAACCATAAGAGTTATTAAATGCAAGTCTGATTTTTACCCCGACGTTCCGTCCTTGATCGGTAATAATGACAAAATCCTTAAAGTGCAGAACGACCAGGGAACAAACAAAGCATTTCTACTAAGTGTCTAAATGAAGCACAGATCTCCAAACACATTCAATAAAAGCTCCCGGCTAAAGTGTAATTAAAAATGAATACGTATCGAACCGCAGACCTAATGTTCGCCTGGTTACAATCCAGTATCGATCGGCTCCAAACATTTACAAATCCCAGCCCGCGCTACACTCCCGTGTTCCAGGACAGGATGGAACCGGGCCGATCATTAAAAACGCAATTACAGATCTAACGCAGTAAGCGATGCTGCTGATCAGAGACACTGGGTCGAAGCAGGCTAGGGCGCAGCCTCACTGATCTGCTACGATCATTTCATTACAGTTTGCACAGTCTGATGCGTGTAACGGGTTAATCAGACTTGCTGTTCAACACAGTACATTGTGGTTCTGGTCTCTTCTCTTCTCCTCCTCTACTTTAGTCTCTCATTCTTACATATCACATCTAGCCCCAATAGGTTGAGTCTCTTTTTGAAGATTTTTTCCGCATCACTTTTAGGGAGTTTTTCCTTGCCACTGTCGCCCTAGGCTTTCCCAGCTGGGGCTGTGGATCTACAGAGCTGCTGTGAGACAATGCTCTAATGGAAAAAGTGCTATAAGGTCGGTCTCTGTCTCTGTGAGCCTCTCTTCCCCTCTGTTTCCGCTGTGTCTCTCTTTGTGCCCATGAGTCTCCCCTCTCTCCTTCCTCCATCTTAGTGTCCTCATCTCCCTGTGAGTCTGCCTGCAGGTTTCCTTTCTCATGTCTCTCTCTCTGTCCCCCTTTCTGTCTCCTTATGTCCCACTCTCCATCTCCTTCTGCGTCTCTCTCCCTCTTCATTTGTCCCTGTCTCCGTCTCCATGCGAGTTCCCCTTCACCTCTGTATCACTCTCTCTCTCTCTCTCCATTTTCCTCTTTTCCTCCTTCTCCATTTCTGTATCTTTCAGAGTTCCCCCTCAAACAACATCTCCATGTCTAAAAGTGTCCCTGTCCCCGTCTCCATGTGAGTCTCTCTCCTTCTTTGTCCGATTCCCTCTCCCTGTCTCTGTGTATGTCTCGTTCCCACTCTCTCTCTGTTTGTCTCCATCTGTCCCCCTCTACCACTCTCCATCTCAGTGTCCAAGTCTCCCTCTCTCTCCATCTGTGTACAGTGCTCTCCCTGAGAGTCTGTCTCCTCGTCTCCACAAGTCTCTTTCCCCCCCGATCTCTGTGCATGTCTCTCTTTCCATCTTCATGTGTCCCTCATCTTTCTCTCTCCCTCTCAAATTCTGTCTTTGAGTCCCCCTCTAATACTCTCGATTTCCAAACACGTCTCTCTCCAGCTCTCTCTGTCTCCATGTGTCTCTCTCCTTCTCCGAGTCCCTCTCTCCATCACTCTCTCTGTCTCCATGTATGTCTCTTTTCCTCGAGCTCGGTGTGTGTTTCTCTCTCCATCTCTTTGTCTCCGTTTCTTCAATCTCTGTTTCCGAAATCTGCTTCCCTCTGCACGTTCCCTACTCTCTGTGTTTCTATCGTGCTCCATTTCTGTGTGCATCCATTCTCTGGCTTCCTCATTTGTGTCTCCATGTGTCTTTCTCACCTTGTCTCTTCTTTTTCTTACTACATCTTTAATATCTCTCTACTATTTCTCACTCGAGTCCATGTTCCCACATCTCTCATCTCTTCTTATTCCCTCTCCACTCGCATTTTCTCCCATTTCTTTTTTACCCCTCTCCTCTCGCTCTCTTTCTCTCATTACAGGCATCTGCATCCTCTTTTTCTCTCTCGAGATCTCCTCTCACTCCCTCTTCTCTCCTTTTCAAACCTGTCTCTCCATCACTTTCTCTTTCTGCACCTGTTTCTCTGTTTAACATTCATGAACATGTTGGGCCTGTAGCATCTGTGTTCCTGCCTCCCCCGCACTCACTCTAATGGCCCTGTGTGTGTGTGTGTGTGTGTGTGTGTGTGTGTGTGTGTGTGTGGGCATGGCACAAAGCTATATGTATCCTCCGACTGCTCTGCTTCTTTCAGGTTTTCTGGGTACATCTTTTTTACATCCTCTATTGGAGTAAGCCACACACACACACACACACACACACACACACACACACACACTTCCTCTATGTTTGCCTCACTTTATCACTTCAACACAGGGTAATCCTCCAAACTCCTTTGTGTTTGGTCTGATTTGCTTTGGCTGCTTACGACTGATGTGAAATTGATGTTTGGTGTCTATGTGCAAGCACAAAATATAACACACACACACACACACACACACACACACACACACACACACACACACACACACACACATACAGCTTATTGTAGCACTATGCCTGCCTGATTGTGAAAAGACATGACGCAATACCAATAAACGTTCAAGTCTGGTGTACAACACATTCACTACAGAGCCAAAAGTTTCTGGACACTTGATACCTGAACTTCATCACATCCAAAGCCATGCACTGCTTTAATATGGAGCTGCAGCACTTCCATGAGAGCCTCCACGCTTCTGGTTTATCATTTTGTCAATACCACACACCTCTAGTAAAATATAAAAACTAAATGCACCAGAAGGTCCAGGGCTCAGATCTCACCTCTGTCAAGATGCCACTGTTGGGTCTTTAACCCACAATTGCTTGAATTCTAAGAGTGTATCAGTTATAAGTCACTCTGATAAATGATTTCGCCTCGCCGGACAGACTCCCGAGTTACAGGGTCTGCTGAAAATTCATTCATTACATAAAAGTAGGGGAAACATCATAAGAGTCTGCTTTGTTTCCCGAGCCTGTAAGAGGGCATCCCTGGTCTATAATTCCAATAAGGCTAGAGAAACGTGAGCGCCTGTGTTTAATCTGTTAAGACAGATGAGCGCTAAAAGATCTGATCGATTTCTCAGGTTAAAGAGAATTACATTAGCTTAAGTAATAAAATGAGGGAGGGTTCAGAGAGGGACAGAAGGAAGATGGATTCATGATGACTGGAATCAGTCCAGTAATGATCAGGGTTTCTCCTGCTGACTCAGCTCTGTCTCTGTCTCTCTCTCTGTCCGTCTGTCTCTCGGTCTCGCTCTCTCTGTCTCTGAGTCTCCGTCTCTTGGTCTGTCTGTCTCTCTCGGTCTCACTGTCTCTCTCACTGTCTCTCTGTGTCTCATTAGAGCTGATGGAGAGAACCAGCTCTAGATGGACAGGCAGCAGTAATCTCTGAAGCTCTCCCCCATTCTTCTATCCAATTATCATCGCTTCCCTCCTAAAAGTCACTGTTTATGTACCCAGTATAACAAGTAATAAGGTCACAGTGTTCCGCACAGCTCGCCAAGCCATCATTATTCCACACAGCTGATTTATGGCTCACGTCTATATCAGTTAAGTTCAATAAAATAAACAGCCAGCATATTTCATCCTTGTTTTCAACCAGATTTGGTTCTCTGTTTAACGAGGGCAATTAACGAAAGAGCATCTGTGAGCAGTACGGGAGGAAATTAATGCACAGAACCAAACCATTTACATTTAGCGCTCTAAATGAGGCGTATGGATTACCATGATGGAGTTTTCTATACTATATGGCCTTTCACAGAACTGAACCAAATCATTAAATCAGGGTTTTACAGCCAGGCCATGAGCACTAATGACTCAGAATTTGGCTCTTAATCGGCTTTAATTTTGAAAACATTTACAAACATCTTCAGTGCATAACATATGCTGATGTTTAGGCCTGCACTGTCCTACTGTGTGACACCCAGAACTTCTTCCTCCAGTGCATCCTGAATAAGTAAAACGCTGAACGTGGATTAATGCACTAAAACAATGACTTGGGAAACCCAAACCTCTCTCAGTTCCTGCTGATCATAAGTAATCCCTACTGCTGAAATGATGAACCTGTGATCCGAAAGGAAAGGAGTCATTTTTACATTAAGCTGGTTTTTTATAATAGGTTTAAATGGGAAGAAAAGTGTAATGTTAAAGTGATTCCTTTCCTTTTGGATCACAAAGTGCCTGGTTAATAACGCAACTAGGCACTTTTGACAGCGGACAGAGATTGGCACTGGGTCCGGCCTGTGGTTAGGCAGCCTCATACTCGTCGTATTCCCATACCAGTCTTACATATTTCTGTGACATGTACCAGAACTGCTCAGGAAAGGATTCAGAACCCTCGTGTGCCAACACCCTGTCACCAGTTGGTGCATTACCCCTCCAGGGACCACTGTCAGTAGCTACATTATGTACACTGTGTGTGTGTGTGTAAAGGCTGACAGGAACACCCTCACGTCAAACCATCTACTGCGTTCCTGATTCACCTAATCAGCCCAAACTATACTACACACACACACACACACACACACACACACACACACACACACACACACACACACACACACACACTTCAAATAATCAAGCAGAGATGAAGACGGAAGCTAATCAGTGTCATCCAGGATGATGAGACACTGCAATTAAGCAAATACTGAAAAAACTCAGTAGGTTCCTAATTATGAAGAGTTTAATAGAAGTGGAGAAAGAAAATACTGCAGAGTCAAGATCAAGAACTGACTCTCTCACTCTCTCACACACACACGCCAGGAGAGTCTAGACATTGGTTACACACACAGATTATTACACAGCCGAGTAAAGCAGTCCTGATCTGAGACAAACAGGACACACCTGCTTCACTGCTACTAATACACACAGAGGCCAGGCCTCCTTTACTAGGACTGACAGAAACAGAGGCCATGCCTCCTACAATAGTACCGCAGGTAAAGAGGTCACACCTCTGTTACTAAGACTGACATGTAACCATGGCATGCCTTCTGACAAGTACAGAGGACACGCCTCCATCTGGACCGGGGCCAACAGGTAAAAAGGACAAGCCTCCTCCTTGACTGGGACCAACAGGTAAAGAGGACACGCCTCCCTTCTGGACCGACAGCTAGAGAAGACACGCCTCCCTCTGGACCGGGACCAGCAGGTAGAGGGGACACGCATCCCTTCTAGACCGGGACCGACAGGTAAAGAGGACATGCCTCCCTCTGGACTGGGACCAACAGCTAGAGAGGACACGCCTCCCTTCTGGACCGAGACCAACAGGTAAAGAAGACACGCCTCCCTCTGGACTGACAGCTAGAGAAGACACGCCTCCCTCTGGACGGGGACCATCAGGTAAAGAGGACACGCCTCCCTTCTGGACCGGGACCGGCAGGTAGAGGGGACACGCCTCCCTTCTGGACCGGGACCAACAGGTAAAGAGGACACGCCTCCCTTCTGGACCGACAGCTAGAGAAGACACGCCTCCCCTCTGAACTGGGACCGTTAGGAAGAGAGGACACGCCGCCTCCTGGAACGGGACCGACAGGTAAAGAGGACACACCTCCCTTCTGGACTGACAGCTAGAGAAGACATGCCTCCCTTCTGGACCGGGACCAACAGATAGAGGGGACACACCTCCATCTGGCCCGGGAGCGACAGATAGAGAGGACACGCCTCCTTCTGGACCAGAACTGACAGGTAGAGAGGACACACCCACTTCACAGATAAATTGAGTAACCCTCTGAGGAACTGCAGGTTACAAACCTCTCTTGCCCAGAAGCGAGTTCAGTTTCCGCTTTGTTTCGGCGCAGTATGGGAGGCGCTACCATGACCGGACTCCACTCCTCGCCCCCTCCTGCAAGCCCTCAACACTTCATTACGTCTGAAAATTAAAACCTGCATTCTCTATCGGAGTAAAAATGCAGGATATGGTGTGATCTGAGGAGAGGAGACAGAGGGAACCATTGGTGGAGAACATGATGGTAATGGAGTTTGAGCTTTATGAGGAGGAACCGTATCACTCTCCACATCATTGAAAGCATCAGAGGAAACCATCAGCCGCCATCAGCAGCACCTTTATCAGCTCATCGCCGGCACAATGAGAGCGAGATGAGCTGTGGAAAGCGGCTGAGGAAGCTGGGAGAGAGAGGGATGATTGTAGAAATAAAAAGTTCCTGAAGTAGTTCCTGAAGTGCAAGCGTGCTAGAGTTTCTGAATAACATTTGTACCTTCAGTTCCTCGAAAATGTTTTCGATGGAATTGTGTAGGCTCCTGTCGTCCGGAGCCTGTTCACCATGTGTGTGTGTGTGCACCCCCATAAAACCACTCCGAACAGCTAGGTCAAAATGGTCCAGATAGAGGCAATTCGCCCAAATGACCCCCATGCTTCCCTCAGGATGCGCCCCCTCTCAAAGTCTGTCAACTGAACAAAACGAGTCTGCGATCTCTCATTAAGAGGTAAACTACCCAAAAGTAGCCTCTGAGAGCCTTTTTATAGGGCAGTGCTATAGGGGAAGCACTTTTATGCCCTCTTGTGGTAAGACCAAACCTGTAACCATGTACATATCTGCCTAAAACAGAACTGCATGCTAACATCCAGCAATCCAACATTTCTATCTCTTTTTCTAAATCAAGGAGTTTAAATAAAAGTAACAGAACTGTATTTATTCTCTGTGCTGTAATTATTATTTTAGTGCTGTTTTATTAAACACTTTATTGAGGCTTAATATTTTTGACTCTGGTTTGATCTTTGATTTGAAATTGCTTATTAATTTTATTGACTTTTTCCTCCTCCCACTAAAGCTCTTCCATCGTGGAGCTCAGACACGCTGTCATTTAATTCGGTTTGATGCTACATGACCATTCTGATTAGCAGTCGATCGGGGCGCTCATAGACTCTTAACCTCAGACAGCAGCTTAATCGGCGTCCTCAGGGAGACAGAAGAAGAACTGCTGGACACATGGCACACTGCGACAATCGATAGTGTTTAACCAAACTTCACGTCCAGTGGAAGTGCTAATCTTCTCCGAAACAACAGGTCACAGAAAGCAGTAACAACTCTCTAACACACACACACACACACACACACACACACACACACACACACACACACACACACAAAGATCTGGCAACCCTTGTTACAGAGTCAGGATTTAAAGTACATTTCAAAACAGGACAGATTAAATCTCCATACAGAAGTGATTATGATGTCAAGTCTGTCAGTGACTCCATAGCTCTTACATGCACAAAGACAGGTGAATATACTTTTAAATCTGTTTTATTATCCAATATACTTGCATTTCCTTTTTGGTCTGGAGATTTGATGGTTCTGTGATACATCATGACTGCATTTCTCAACAGATTTCAATCTGTGTGTGTGTGAAGTTTTAACCTACTAAATTAGTCACCAATAAGGAAACTAACATGAGAGAAACAGAATTGGGGTTAAACGATTTCTTTCAACAGACCGAGGGGTCACCCGCTGTTATACCCGCTGCAGATGGCGGACGCACGCGTGCCCACACGGTCAGACAACGTGGGTTAATGTACCTGACGACTAATTTTGGTTTGGCTGTCCGCGAGCGAACTCTTTCACCAGAGCATCACAAAGCGTTTCCTGTCCCTCCGGCTTCACACCCACACTCTTCCCTGTTCGCTTTGTTGTTCTGTACATTTTTATTTATTTATTTAGCACAATGCCGCATGGTTATTACACGTCGTGTTGACAAAAGCGAGGCTGAAAGGTCGATGTCGCGCAATTTACGCACCGTAATAAATCATTTCTCGTAACGAAAGGCGTTTTGGCTTCCGCATCCCATTCTGTAGCAGGAGGAAGGAGCTCCTGATTCTCCATTACTAACACAGGTACACTACTGATGAGGTGTGCTTTGTGTTTCAGTCTTCACGTCCTATTCATTTCAGTGGAGAGCTCTGCTGGGTCTGCATGAGCGACCCTAACATGCATGTGATGCTTCCACTGAGCTCTCATCAACAAACTTCACTGGTGGAAGAATGGATTAGAGTGCTAGAGAATTATTTTAAATAAAAGAAATAAGTAGGAAAAAGACCATGGTAAAGATCGGATTTAACTCCATTTAGCATCAGAAACAATTCGTTATAGACTATAATACAATAACAATTAAACAATTTTAGGCTACAAATGTTATATTTTACAAAATCTATGATGAAATTTAATGGTATTCATTAATATATATCACGTATAATGAATGATAATGAATGTAAGGTGAATTACAAACTATTTTTGTCCCGTTTTCTTCTTTTTATTGTTCTATGATGAAACAATCTTAATCTGGCCTTGACTTGGACTCGGCTACTAACAATCTTGGTCTTGACTCGGAGCTAGCGCTCGATTACAACACTTTTTTGCGTCTGTTAGACACACTGGGGAGGGGAGAAAAAAAAACAAAAAACAAACAAACAAAAAAAAATAAATAAATAAAAAATCGGGCCATGGCCTAATTATTAACGTTATTATGGTAATCATTTTGCCTAAAGCAACTGCACCATGCTTTTTTTGTTTTTTGAGGGGGTGAGGGAGTTGTTAAAAAGCCGTAATGTCACAGCCCTAAAATTAAATAAAATAATACCAACAGCATGTCATCCAAACGATTATAAAATATCAAGTTAAATAAAGCTGCAGCAGAAAACTCATAAAATAAAGCATGACATGTTAAATGAAATAAAAGAATGATAATTTCATTTGAAACGATCACAATGTTTGAGAATATCATTCATCACCCCAAGCCCACGCAGCAAAGGTACCGACTGCTCCACGATTTGCAAAGCTGACGAGCCGGTGACTTAAAAATCCTTTGCAGATTGAAGACTTAAACCTTTGGATCAGGCCTGGCACACCTCTGAATTCTGATTAAGAGAGAGAGGAAAAGGGGGAGAAAAAAGAGCAACCGGGAAAGACGGCTCTTCCTCCTCCGGCTCTGCCAGCGAAGACCATCAGGCGTGACACGGCAACAAAAGCCGACACATGTTTTCCCACCCTCATGTTCCTCTCCCTCCCGGTCTCTCCATATTTCTCCCTCCTCTCTCCACGCCGGTGACAGGCTCACAATAACACACGTGCCTCGGGATGGTGGGCATGCGTGTGTGTGTGTGTTCCGTCGTGTAGAAAGCCTGCTTGTGTCTGTACGTGTGTGTGAGAGCTCCGAGATAAACCGATGGGCCCTCAATTATAAAGCTGTCTAGCAGTTCAGTCTATACCATTTGCTGTGTATGTGACTGTATGGGTTACCTCAGTGTGCCCGGGCTTCCCCACGTAAATGGCACTTTTTGTACAGGCTTTGTCCATGCAGACGGGCAGCAGGTGGTCCTGGGAGCCATCGCCATCTGAAACCAGAACGTTAAACAACACGTCACACCAAAACACAGATCAACCATGCGCAGAATGGTAGGGCAAAAGTCTCAGAACACTACTTAAATTGCTAGTTTGGATCTCTGTGAGAAAAAGTTCAACAGCTACTTGAAGACCAAAGAAAAGCAAGGAGTGTTGCCCGTCATGGACTTTCCTCCATAGTTACCCGACCTAAACACTGTCGAGCGTTTATAGGGGCACTTCAAGACAGAGAACGCCAAGCATTCCATCACATCAGAAGATGCACTTTGGAATATATACAAGCCTTTAATGCAATGCGTCCCATCAACTAAACTGTTTAAAGTTCAGCAAATTTCGAATGCTTATCTCGTCAACTCTTACAGCCTAAGACATGTGAGGCTATTGTAAATAAAAACCTTTAAGAACAGAAATTAAATAATAACTGAAATGCATAAATGTCAGACGGCTGTGATTTATGCTCACTGTCTATTATACTCTGACGGAATTATCTCGAGCATGGATGATAGCCGGCGTATTTAGTGGCCACATCATAAATGACACATCTTGTGCTGAAACCGAGCCGGGAGCGACTGACAGCAGGGTTGAATAGCACAGCTTTCGTCCTTCCACCCCTTTCCATCCCCCTGTTAACACCCCATTGTGTTTCACATAAAAGCCCTGAGCCGATCTGATTGGTCCTGTGAATACATGTTAATACCCTAACAAACACAGAGCTCGGTGTTCACAGATCCTGCATCGACAACACACCTTCAGCCCATCATTACTCAGTCTGCACCGATAGACGGACAGACCAGCAAACAGAGACACAGACAGGCGTAAGAGGGTCTGGAAGAAAGACAGGACTACATCTTGGACAAGTCGCCAGTTTATCATATTGAGGCATTATTCTGAAGTGGGAGGAAGTCCAAGTGCCGGAATTAACCCACTCGGACTAGAATGGAACTAAATGAGCAGACGGACGCATTCAGACACAAAGAAAGGCAGATTGATATAAAGCAAGACGGACTTATGGAGACGTCAGGCGGCGGGGAATAAGGGAACTAACTGTGTACTAACCACCGTGCAGGATATAAATATTAGGACAAACTACGTAAGTCAGCTGTCCGTGACAGGCTTAAACCAGCCATGGTAGCAGCATGAAATACATTCAGCAAACCTTAGAAGGAAAAACAGATGGCAAGATGTACTAAATGGCGTCACCGATTACACAGTGACACATGCAGGCGATTCAGAGACGGGTTTAGACCCACTGCTAAAGGATCAAAGTATATATAGAATTTGTCTGAGGATAAAATACTGAACCTGTTTCCCTCCATGCCTAACCGAATCTCATCTTGTATCCAGGCTAGAGGCGGCATAATAGGGTAACTAGAGCCCCCTAGGGGCTGTCTGTCCATCTGTGTCTGTCTTTCCACCTGTATTTCTGTCTAGCTATCTGTCTACAAAAAAGAACTCGCCAAGAAGGCGCTGGAATCGAATGAGACTTTATATGTGTGAATGTAATGAGGATATATGTAAGTGATACAATATTTGTTAGGGGCTCTAGTTACCCTGTTATGCCGCGTCTAGCCTGGATACAAGATGAGATTCAATTGTACGTTTTCCCCAATAAACAAATATTGTATCACTTACATATATCCTCATTACATTCACACACATAAAGTCTCATTCGATTCCAACTCCTTCTTGGCGAGTTCTTTTTTGTAGACAGATAGCTAGACAGAAATACAGGTAGAAAGACAGACACAGATGGACAGATGGACAGACAGCAGGTAACTAAGAAAAGCAGACAGACTGCTGGGAGATGAAGAAGTGCACCTGTGTGTGAGTCACATTAACCGACTCATTCATGTGTGATTTCTCTAAAGAAGGTTCAGAGACCAGAAGCACAAACGGACAGCTGGCCGGCGGCACGCGCCGATCAAAAGCGCCTCGTGCTGCCGGGAGACGCTGCTAGTGCGCGGTCAGGAGCAAAAGCTATTCAGGTATCAATCGCTAATGAGCTTCAATCAGCGACGCGCATCGGGGCCGATTCAGTCGCTAACGAACTGGTATAGCTCAGGAATAGCTCACGATTTCACTACAAATGTGGAGCTGGTGGGGAACCGCTACAGAACCGCACACAAAGCTTAAAGCGTGCGCTAATGAACGCGCGAACCCTAATGACTAGAACTTAAATGCCACATCCCGTTACAGTCCGCTCTCGCCTCGAGGAGAGAGAGAGAGAGCAGGAGGCGAAAAGTGACTGCGGTTTCTTTCTTCGTCTCCGGCGCCGACTTCCGAGTGCAAGATCAATTAATGAATAATTCCTTCAGCTGTCAGTTACAGAAAAAAGAAGAGAGCAATTACTGCTCTGATAAAGCAGATGGACTGTTTTGTCTGGCATATGCTGTGCATTCATTAGGACTCTGACAGCGGTGACACACACACACACACACACACACACACACACACACACACACACACACACACACACACCAAACAACACCTCATACTAAACACGCTAAAAAAAATCGGATTCAAATTCTAACAATGTAACCCTTTATCTTCCATTCTACTCTCCCAGTATCGTTTACTGAGGCGTTTCTTACATTCCATTTGACATTTATCTCATTGCAGAAGATATGAACCCAAAACATTCCAGGTTTGTCTGGACGACTTCATTTCTTTTGTTAATAAACATTCATTCCTGCAATTCAGGCCTGCAACACATTCCAAAACAACATTTGGGACGGAAAAGCATTTAGCACTTTGTAAGGCTGTTGCTTCTTCCCACCAAACTTAAAATGAAGTGTTATTTTCAGTGTCAGTAAGGTGTGTACGGGATCGTTTTCACATTTTCTGTTTCTAAATTCTCCACACGTTCTCAGTTTTGGACAGGTCAGGACTGCAGGCGGGCCAGTCCAGTACCCGTACCCTCTTCTTCCACAGCCGTGCCTTTGCAATGTGTGTAGCATGTGATTTTGCATTATCTTGTTGATAAATGTCCCTGATCAAGATGTCGTCTTGAAGGCAGCTCATGCTGCTCTAAAATGTCAGTGTACTTTTCTGCATTGATGCTGCATCACAGAACTGGAAATGACCTTTACCAAGGGCCCTGACCCGACCCCATACCATGACAGAGCCTGGCTTTTGGACTTGTTCTTCATTACAGTCTGGAATATGTTATACTGATGGGTCTGAGCACAATCCCCGTTCCTAGTGTATGATGGTCCATCCCAGATGCCTCCGAGCCCAGAGAAGCCGACGCCACTTCTGGACATGGTTACAACATAAGGTCTCTTTTTAGCACAGTAACGTTTTAAGTGGTATTTGTGAATGTAACTCTGTATTGTAGAGCTTGATAAAGGTTTGATAAAGGAATCCCTTGTCCATGTGGTTCTATCAGCTATTGATGAATGATGGTTGGAATGACGCAGTGCCGTCACCCCTCTTCAGTTTAACTGACATTCCTCCAGATTGAATGGTTTAATAATATGCCCAGTAGAGGGAGAAATAAATAAATCCCTTCCAGTCTTTTTTTGAGGAACACTGTTTTTAATCATTTCGCATTTTCTCATACATTTGTTGATAAGCTGGAGATCCTCTGCCAATCTTTACTCCTCAAAAACTCAGCCTTTTGAGGATGCTGCATTTGTACTAAATCATGATTTTAATCATCAAATCATTATTTAGTCCCTAAATTGCCTATTGTTTATTACAAATGAAATGAAGTTTACCAAAAAAAAACATGAAATATCTTGAGCTCATACTGTCTGCAACAAAATAAAAGTCAAAGTAACACTATTTTTATTTACAGTTTCTGTGTGTGTGTGTGTGTGTGTGTGTGTGTGTGTGTGTGTGTGTGTGAGTGTGAGAGAGAGAGAGACAGACAGACAGTGTTTGTTCAGCAGCAGGTTGCAGAAAGGAAAATTTGAATGAAGGCGAGGAAGGTCACTGGTGAAGATTGGAAAAGGAAGAGAGGCTCAGTGATGCTGACAGCCTGGAGTGTGAGCTGAATAACTCTCTCTCTCTCTCTCTCTCTCTCTCTCTCTCTCTCTCTCTCTCACACACACACACACACACACACACACACACACACACACACACACACACACACACTCTTTGGGATGATTTGTGTTTTGAAGCATGTAGGCCCTCTGTATCTCTGCTTGTTGAGCTTCTCTGCAATACTCCGTTTATAATTAGCTGCTGATATTTCGAGGTGCAGCCTGGTAAATAAAGTCAGGATGACGTGACTGTGTTACTCACAAAGCATCCATATGGATTTACAGCACACCCACACACACTGTGAGATCATCCAGAACACACTGGACAGCAGGATCATGCGTGTTGGTCGGTTAATTGTATGGAATCAATAACCAATCAATAAAGCTAATAATAGAACAGTTTAGTAAAATTCTTACTTCTGACTGAAGCAGCACAAACCGTTCTGATATTTATTCACAGACTTGTAAGGCAGAGGCTCTGCATCAATTAAAGGATTATTTATTACGATTTTCCTCAGTAGGCGTTCGGCTTACATGGCAACCTTCGCCGAATGCATGAACACACGTTTGGGGGAGCGCCACCCGAAGGAACACGGAATGAAAAGGTTAGTAATAAGAGCCAAGCAAAAGCAAAACAGGAACCGAATCCTCTTGGACTTCATCAATAGAGTAAGTGTTTTGCTTTTACTTTTCACTTACAATCCATGACTCACGAAATGACATGAGATTTTAACACTATTATAAATAAGCTGTGTGGTAATGATGTTGGGTTACTGTAGGTTAATGTAGGTTATTGTGAGTGTTAATGTGGAATCGGCTCCTCTGTGATACAGTACAGACTATATTAAACTCATCAGTTCATGATCCATTTACCTTATGATGGATTTGTTGGACATATGCCCATCATAAATCAGGAGCTCCTGTACAGTACAGCTCCATTAATGCTGATGAAGCCTCATACAGGGGGATTTTCTGGGGATCTGGAACCCCTTCATTCTATTTACATTATTCCTTATGGGAAGCATTTGCCCAGTACTCAACTTAACAATGAGAACCGAGGTACCGCTGTACATCTAATTCACATCTGAATGACAGAAAACTAGTATTATCAAACCCTTGCGACACCTGCTGACAGAAAAGAGAATCACAATCTCAAAAAATCCTGTTTCACAGAACATAATGCGGACGTTAAATAGGGCATAATAGTAACTTAAATAAGCTAAATTACATCGTATAAGGATGATTTAAGATACAATTTAACAGATACAAGAAATACTCAGACCAGTGCCTAAGAAGCTCATTAAAATGTGTTAGACACAGATTATGGTCGACTCCGCTTGTTTATTTCACATTTTTATTACTGACTTTACTTCATATTTTTAGTTTCTCCCCCTCAGTGCGACGCCTTCTTTGGGCCAACAAAGGCCATTAATCATCCGAATCAATTTCCATCACCAATTTTTTCATGCTAATCTTGTTTTATGGATATAAATCGTCTTTTGGAGAGTTTGGTTGATTTGCGCTTCGCTTAGATCTAAAATGTACTGAAACTTAACTGGAGGTAAGAAAAGAAAAGAAAGAAGCACAAGAGGAATCCGAGATAAACAGCAGCTAAATAAGTTAAACGAACAAACGGCACAGCAGAAAAAAAAACTAACAAGGTTATATTAATATAAGAAATAACCCAAAACACGAAAATGAGATAAACAAGTGTTTATAAAAATATATAAACAAACATTATAAAAATAAAAATAATAAACACTATAAAAATAATAAACAAACATTAAAATGGGAGAGAAGCATCACAAGGAGAAAGTACGTTTAACTGAAGCATGAACTAAACAAAAAATGATGTCAACAAAGATTAAAATTGGATAAACATGGAGTGTGAGATTATCTGAAGCATGAAAATGATTTAAACAAAGAAAGGAAGAAACTGAAATTTAAAAATAAGAAAAACAAAACTCGACAGGAAAAGGAAATAAAACCATTTTTTAACTAAAAAATAAAAAAATAAAAAAAAGTGAGAAAAACTAAAGATAAAAATGATATAAATGAGGATTAAACGGGATATAAGCATAATGTGAAGAAAAATGAAAATGAGATAAAAAGATAAAATGGTAAATGTGAGTAAAACAAGGCAAATTGATAAACTGATGAAAATTTCATTATCTCATCAAATATCTGACCGATAAAACTCATGAGTAGAACCTGACAAAGCATAAACATAATGAATAAAACAGAAACCAGTCTGAGATTGTTAGAGCCACAATGCCACGTCACCAAATCAGCCCCATTCTGATGCTCCAAAAGCTCATAAAACCCAGGCTGAATGATGGAAGGCAGAGGGAAGCTCCTTGTTTGTTCAGCTTAAACCTGAGGCTGAGGAAAAGGCCAGGCTCCCTCAGGGAGACGGCATTTAAATCTTACAGGTCGTCTCCGGGAGCTCATCTATCATTTATATTCCGCGAGAAGCCCCCCGGTCGTGTCATTCCGGCTCCCTCACCACCGATCTGCTTTTGCAAAGGGGAAATTTGTATTGTAAATGTTTAATGGGATTCATCAGAGTGAGAGGACGAGATGTGGGAGCGTGCGGAGTCTGTTCCGGTTCTGTACGACACGACGAGCAGCGAATCAGATAAACAGTTTAATAACATTAGCAAACACAAACTCTGCCGAGCTGCTGCTTCCATCAGGACAAAGTTCCTAACAAATTATAACCCACACACACCACTGTAAATTAAACTTCACTCTGCCGCTGGTAACCCGAAGCACTGCTCACCAGGGACCCCGAAGCCCTACAGCGCCACACCCCTACATGGAAGACGTGACATTAATAATCAGCTCCACACAAACAAACAACATTCATCTTCTAGACTGAAGTCCCATCATAAAGCCGAGCACACAGTACATCTAATCGAAAACCTGAATAGTGAACAACAATAACCATGCCAGAAACGATCAGACAACCTGATTTAACAAATTTAATAAAAATAAACCAATAAAAGGAAACTATTAAACAGGAAAAAGTTAGTGCTGCTGTTTACTGAGGTAAGTAAAGGTGAATAAATTGGATAAACAGAAACAGAAAAAACAATAAACAATAATCACAAGGAAAAGAAGACGAAACAAATGAGAAACAAAGGAAATGAGATACAGTAAAAGACATTTTAAATTTAAATAAAAGACTAAATGGGATGAAAGAATAGATATGGAGAGTGAGACTGACTAAAGCATGAGAAACAAAAAAGAAGAAACAAAATTCATAAGGAAAAGGACTAAAGCATAAAAATGAGAAACTAAACTAAAAATGATTTAACAGATTAAAATCGGAAAAAGGATAAAAAAAGAGAGTGAGATGAGATAAAATGAGAAACTAAAACAAAAATGAGAAAATAATTCATGAGGAAAAGGAGACAAAACAAATATAAAAAAAACATGAATACAAGAAACAAAAGTGTGAACATCGACATGCAACAGAAGCATAACTAAGACAGTTTAATTGGCTGAAGCATGAAAACGAGAAAAACAAAAAGGAAGAAATATGAAATATAAAAGAGTAAAACAAATTTGAAAAAGAGATTAAGATTGTGGCATGAAACTAAGATTAGATTAAAGATTAAAATTGGATAAAAGGATAAACATGTAGAGTGAGAGAAACTGAAGCCTGGAAATGAGATAAAATGAGAAACTAAACTACAAAAATAAGATCAAACTGAAACCAAACTCATGAGGAAAAGGAGACAAACCACAGATACATAACCTGAAACATAAATGAAATAAAGATTAAAATCGGATAAACATGAAGAGAGCGAGATTATCTGAAGCATGAAAATGAGAAGAACAAAGAAAGGAAGAAACTGAAATATAAACAGAGAAAACCAAAATTCATGAGGAAAAAGATGAAAAACATTTAGACTGAAGCATGGAAATGAGAAACTAAAAATGATATAAACAAAGATTAAAGCTGTATAAAAGGATAAACATGGGGAACGAGATTATCTCAAGCATAAAAATGAGAATCAAAGAAAGAAAGAAAAATAAAACATGATAAAAATAAAATTCTCACGGAAAAAGATGAAAAACATTTAGACAAGCATGAAAATGAGATCAACTAACTAAAAATGACATTAACAAAGACTATAAAAATGAGAAACTAAAACAAAAGTGAACAGAATTCATGAGATAAAGGAGATACAAATACAAGAAACAAACTGAAACATGAACGACAATGTGTGAACATTAAAATGCAAACAAAAGCAGAACAAGTTTGATTAACAAAAAAAAAATCCTGAGGAAAATGAGGCAAAATGAGATGCATTATTTTGCTTACTGTTAATCAAATTTGTGAGAAATAAAAAGGTTCTACCCTTTACTTGAAGGTATCAGAGCAAGGAGCAGCAGCCACACCACCACCACATTCAGGGGCGGGCTGAGGAGGGACCTACCGTATTTTCCGGACCATAAAGCGCACCGGATTATAAGACACAATATCAGTGATCGAGTACTAACGGATCTATGTTCATACATAAAGCGCACCGGGTTATAAGGCGCATGAAATGAAACAAAACTCTTAAGTTCTGTCGGAAGCTCAGTTTGGTCTTTACCTGGTGCAGGGCGTCTTCTTGCTTCCTCCACTTCCGTACCATTGATTCGTTAATGTTGAATTCTCTCACAGCTTGCTCTATGACCATGTTGTACTGCGTGACTGATAGCGCTGAGTTTTGAAATCCGCTTCGAAAATGAATGAATGAATGCACGTACCCTAATGCTGAAGCACATACCGTATTACTCCGCTATGCTGCGCACTACGGTTACCAAGGCTGTGCTAAAACATTTTGACAGATTTATGAGCGCCGTGTACCATCTACAATCGGTTCTAGGTCAGAAGGCACAACCAGAATTAATTCATACATTAGACGCACCGCATTTAAAGGCGCACTGTCGATTTTTGAAAAAATTAAAGGATTTTAAGAGCGCCTTATGGTCCGAAAAATACGGTACTCAAATCCAATCCGAACCGAAAGCCAAAGCTGAGCGAGTTTTGAGCAAATGGGAAAGTGAAGCTACTCACCAAAATCGACGAAGGCAGACTGTCCCACTCTCTGGACGTTCCCCGGCGCTTTAATCGTCTGGCTCCTGGTGAAGTTTCCGTCCTGAGGAAGAAGCAGTGGGACTCTGAGCACACTTTGGGTTTATCGGTGTGTTTGATGGCTGAGTGACAGCACTGAACCTCAGCACTGCCACATCAACACCGGGCTCACGCGGCCCTCAGACAAACTGTCAGAGGAAAGGGTTTAAGTACTGGATATTATCAGATAGTATTGGTGAAGGGCAAGGACCTTCCGGTTTGACTGGGGTGTAAATAGGAGCAAGCAAAATTCCCTTAGTTGATCATCAACATAATGTAATACAACACATTTAATAAACAGATGAAATGGACGTCTTCGATATCATCGACCATTACAGCAGTGAGGCAAGGCTGAACCCTGAACAGTACTGGAAGAGGAACCATCAGTGTTTTGGTCCTGCACACACTGAGGAACCGTTCACTACAAAGCGAAGGTGGAACTAAAAGGGAACGGTTCCAGATCGGAGAACTGCAGCCGATACGGCGGCGTAATTACAGAATAGGTCTATTGATTACACTCAGAACGGACCAGGCACAGATGGAAAGTGCTAGCTGTGCTAAAGCCAACGCTAATGAGACAGAGAAGCACGCACGCACGCACGCACGCACACAGACACACACAGACACACACAGACACACACAGACACACACACACACACACACACACACGCACACACACGCACACACACGCACACACACGCACACACGCACACACGCACACACGCACACACGCACACACGCACACACGCACACACGCACACACGCACAAAAAGGCTGTGAGAGCCACGCTCAATAAAGGAAAGGAGACAGCTGGAGCTCCATATGGATCTAATAATGTGTGGATCAAAGCCACAGCCCCATCAGGAACCATTACCCAAAAATCACACACTCGGGATACAACTACGCAGCGAGAGCGCGCAAGAGAGGGCGAGCAGGACAGGGTGAGCACGAGAGTCAAAGAAAAAGCAGGAAGGGAAGTTTTTTCCCCCCAGTTAAATCCTGAGCTGTTAAATATCTCTAAAGACACCCTTACGATAATCATTCCATTAATTACTACAGACAAGGTGCTGGGGTTGCGCAGGGGTCTGGTGAGGGGTCTGGTGAGGGGGTCTTCCCTATGGACTTGATTTAAGAACAGCAGGACAGAAAGATGATGAACTGACTCGCTGGAAGCGGAAACCTAAACATGAGGTATCGGTACCCTTCTACTGAAACTGTGTCAGTGGAGAATCCAGAAATGTACGCTTTATATTATCAGTTACAAGTGAGTGGTGTTGAAACACCACTGTGTTAACATGAAGAATATTTCTCTGTACAGTTTTTAACTAAACTTAGGTTAAAAAAGAAATTGCATTTTACCTACAGTCCCACATCAGCGGAATTTGGGTTTCAATTAGGCGTCTCAGTTCACTTTTAGTTTTTGATGTTTCTTTTTTTAATTCTTATTAGTTTCTGACACTGTCCTATCTCAAAAAGTATGTTCAAGGTACAGCAGACTATCCTGTTGAAATGCATCTCCTTTTGTGAATGATCAGCTCATTCTCTCGCACTGTGGATCTACACAATGACTTATAGAAAGTGTAATTGCTGCAGCTGCACCATGGATGAAGCTTTTAGTTTCTGTGTGGGAAAAAAAAAAACTCTTTCAGACCCGAGAAAGCAGAACTGTAATTGGCCTCAATTACATCTGATGAGACTTTCAGTGTCACCGAGCATTTGGAGAGAGAGAGAGAGAGAGAGAGAGAGAGAGAGAGAGAGAGGGGGGGGGGGGGGGGGGGGGGGGGGGGGGGGGGCTGGACGTTTGGTAACTGGCTATAATTATGTCTAGTACATTTCACCATAATACAAGAGGAACAAAAGTCACCCTAAACTCACCCTTGCTTATAAACCCGCCTCATTTTCTTGTCATTAGAGAACAGACATTAGAACGTTTTTTTAAACAAACCCAGACAGTCTACATGAAAAATAACCCCTTAGCTTTGGTACACTGGCACTGAAACACAATTGGCTTATAAGACCAAAAAAAAAAAGAAAAAAAAGGCTATAAATACCTGTGAACTGTGCAACAGGATTAGTAGACTGCGCAGAGGTGGTACAGTCCAGTGAATGTGTTCTTCAATGTGTGGAAAATGGGCCGCAGACTGCAGAAAAGCAGCAGTTGCATTTGGGCATGCCAAAGGCCGCAGTATGAAGGAAGTAGCTGTACTCGTGGGTGTATCGAAGCGGATTATCATACTGGTCTATCAGCGGTGGACCCAATCTGCCAATCCAAAAACCCAATCTACAGGAAATTCTAGTCAGAATTGTGACCGAAACTGACGGACAGGGACAGCTGGTGTGTTCCATAGCTTGTAAATAAAAATCGCTTCACTTCCAGGCAAGAACTGCTTCTCGAACCGATTTCTGAAAGATCACGCCGCACTGAACTGCATACCAATGACATACGGAGCAGAGTGGCCAGGGAAGGCATCCATGAAATAAACATCGATGTCTCCTCAATCCAGAAACTCGTCCAATGTAGCGTAATAGCTGTATCAATAGCTATATCCCTCCCTCTTGCTACCCTCTTCCACAAGTCATAAACTTTACGACACTTTGGAATGCAAAAGGCCCAACTTCTGGACAAGACTCTGCACAGATTAATGGACAGATAAACAACCTTCTTCTCAAAACAACAGAATGAACTTAGGACATGGCCAAGCCAGATAACCTTCGACATCTCGCAATCATATGTATCGATCGTATTATTATTTGTTTAAGGAATAGCAAATGTATGTGCTGTAGTTAGAATGATTTAACAATGTTCTAGGTTATCAATTCAAGGTGCCTTTGATAATCTGAACCTTACAACAAAGTTCTGCAACTAAACTTGTAACTTTGAGGATTTTGGGTTATTATGTGATAAATTTAATCACCCTAGATTTGTAGGAATATTTTAATCCGAGTTATAACATCTGTAGCTCATATGGTGAAATTACAAGACACAACCATGATAGGAGGGATTTACTGATGAGTCAGCTTTTCATTGGCTAAGTCAGGGCAACTCCTTGTGCCCCCGCCTCCGGCCGCCTACGATCCGAAACATACAAAAGAACGCGGGCCAACCGCTTGGTAAGCTTAGCTTCGAGTCTTGTGTGTTTTTGTTCTCTTTGTTCTTGTAAGTCTTTTCTTTTCGTTGTCTTTTAAAGTTGCAGCTTTGTCAGTCTTTTGTTATTCGTTTTGCTCATGTTTTCACGTTTATTTTACGTTAAGTTTCCTGTGTACAGCAGTCTTAAGTAGTTCGGTATCGCCGAATTAGAAGATAGTTGAAAGACCGACCAGCCAAGATCTCCTTCACTCTCGACTAAATCGTAGATTCTAAGTTTTTTAAAGTCTGTTTAAGCTCGTGGTGCTATAAACGCGTCAACTCCACCTTTATCTGTGGCCAAGATAAAATCTGAGTTGTACACACGCAAAACGTCGAGGAATCGTCAACGCCTGCAGCCTAAACTGGGAAGTGAGCCATCTCAAGTCATCTCAAGTCAATATGGTTACACCATCTGCAAGAATCCAAAGAGCCAAGCCGCTAAGAGGCCTTTTCCGAGCGACGGTGTTCATCGAAAGACGGGAGTCACCGCTCCCCAAAACCGTGCCTTTTGGACGGCCGGGCCAGGGTTGAATGCCCCGAACCACGAGTGACCTTCCAGGCGAGTACCGTTTATGACTTTTCTGGGTCCCTGATTCTTGAACCTTGCGTTTGATCTTAAACCACACTTCAACGTAGACTCATCCACATCCAAGTAGCTTCTACCATACTATTCACGTTCAACGTAATTTGTTTTAGTAATAACTCACTACGTCGTAACAAACAAGTTCATAACATCGACTCTAGGTAATTATTGCGCGACCGATAAGTTGCATATAGAGTCATTTTGGTTTTCTGATTTTAATACTGTGATACATTTACGTTTGCCATCATCTCATGGTTTTAATACTGTGATACATATGCTATTACATCAGATAGTCTGTTGGTACTGCCTTGTTTGTAGTTAATAAACTTGTTATAACCTTTTGAATTTACGGTGTGAGAGAGTTTCATTCAAACAAAGGTCGAGAAACATAACTTTGAATTGGCTATTCAGACCTAGACTGATCAATTTCGCTTTTCTCTTTTCAACTGGTTTTAAGGATCGACCAGTCCACAAACGATCCGGTGGTGCCACGTTTATTCATTAAAACTTAATCAAATTAAAGTGTAGTTTTAGATTTGCTATACCAGTCTGTGCCAAATCTAATCGCAGCTGTTATTATAAATTTTTTATTTGCCGTCTGGTGAGCTTATTTTCTGATGTAACCAACAGCAGGTTTGCACTCATCTTCAGCCATGTTTTCTTAAGCTAAAACACAAAGTAAAATCACTAACCTCTAAATAAAAATGTCAAAAATAAACTAAACGGAAATAAATCAACTCAACACCACCACTGGACTCAACACCACTGTTTTTTATAGACCCCTTAGAGCCAGTGAAGGGAAATCTTAATGCTTCAGCATAACCAATACATTTTGGGAACAGTTTGGGGAAGGCCATGTTCTGTTCCAGAAAGGTCCATAAAGACATGGTTTGTTTGGGCCCTGACCTCAACCCCATCAAGCACCTTTGGGATGAATGAGAGCAGAGATTACAAGCCAGGCCATCTCGTCTAACATCATCGTCTGACCATACAAACGCTCTTCTGGAGGAATGGGTAAAAATCCCCACAGTTACAGTCCAAAATCTTATAGAAAGCCTTCACAGAATGGTGGAAGCTGTTAAAGGAGGACTCCATATTAATAAATAAGGATTTCAAATCATATAATGTGGAGGTGTCCCAATACTTTTGTCCTTATAGAGCAAATCACATAGTGAACACGTCTTTTAATGCCTGTTTTTGTTTTTACAAGACTCGTGTTGGTTAGGAGCGCAACATTTATGCACGTGTGTGTGTGTGTGTGTGTGTGCACGCAGCAAACCAAGGCTAACCCAGATCAAAGCTTGCGTGTGTGTTATCGATCGGCGTGTGAATGTAATAAGCGAGTCCTCCGGGCTCTGATTGCCGCCCGTGTGCAACGGCAGCAACGTGTTGACTCACAGTGACCCCAATCTCCTCTACACACAGGGGTCACACTGAGGGGGCAGAGGTGTGCGCGTAAAAGGCTAATAACATGACAAGCTCACGCCGCGAGCGCCCGTGTGTGTGTGTGTGTTACATAAAGAGCACGATGCTTAAAGTCAGGTAGCAACCAGGATTATAAAACACGTGTACGGAGCATAAAATAACCGTGTCCTAAATACCACTTGGAGCAAGGTACTTATTTCCATTATAGGCAAAAGTATTGGGACACCTCCACATTAGACCTACAGGAGCTTTTATGAGGTCCATCCTCGTTAATATGGAGTTGTCCCCCTTTGCAGCTCAAACAGGTCCACTCATTTTGGAAGGGGAATTTGGAAGTACAATTGTCCAAAACATCTGAAGCACTTAGCCCTTAAAACCACCGAAAGCTCATCTCCACTGTCCACACTGTGTAATGTGCATTCAGCTGACTGTAATTATCCCGTCCCACACGCACTAATGACCCATCATCACTTCTCAGGCTTTCTTATGACCGTTTAGCGTCTGTGCACCTGGCGCACCGAGCCTCCGAAAAGGTTGTGGGTAACAAAGTCTGCAGGAAACCAACATAAATACGACACCGAGCGCGCTTACATGCACTTCATAATCTGATCATAGTCGGATTCCTGCAGTTATCTGATTATTCAAGTGGTCATGTACACAGCCTATTCCGAACTAGAAATCAGATCTGAAAAAGGGAGCTGTTTTTTAACTGGATTTCTCAAAGCTTACCAGTTTCAGAACTAGTTCAATTCGGTTACGTAACGCTTTAGGGAGCGTCTGAAACGTAGTATATGGTTGAGGAAATTAAAAGTTAGAATATTCCTCAGCTTCTAGAGGAGATGACATTATTGGCTGATTGCAAAGTAGAACCTGAGTCCTGTAAACCTGGAGTTTTAACTCGTTTCAAAACCTGATTTTCTGCAGTTACCTGATAATTAACTGCATGTACACACACCCCGTGACTTTATGGTTTTCATCCGAAACATTTTCATTATACAAAGTTTTGTTGCGTCTGTATGTAAGACCTTCAAATTTAATAAAAAATAATTATAATAAAAAGCATAATCTGGACTTCTGGAAAGTCACAGAAACTCTCTCGTTTATTTTCTCTATAAACTGTACAACATATGCAGTGGGATTTGCAGATAAAGCCACATCCTGAGGTTTGTTCCATGCTGAGGATCGAAATGTCTTATTGAACTCATTACTTGGTCTGAACTGAGCATGCACGCTCTTTTGTTTCACCAAACCTTTCACGCAGTCGGGCAAAATGAAACGGCGATAATAAAATGCTAATATCGAGCGGCTCGTTTGTTCAGTGCGAGTTACAGTAACGACTTCGTCCAGAGTCTCCAGCGAAACTCTAAGCCTAAGCCTTTCCATTTACACACTCACCAGAGCTTCAGCCTGTGTGTGTGTGTGTGTGTGGTAATAAAGCAGCGAGTGTGAAAGCTCACCAGGGGAAGGAGAAAGTAATTAAAATGGAGTGTGGTACAGGGATATGGAGCCACTGGTCTGTGACGAAGTACGGTTAAACCCAAAAACCAACAGAATGAAGAGCTAGGATTACTGTGGCCTTACAGCGAGTGTGTGTGTGTGTGTGTGTGTGTGTGTGTGTGTGTGTGTGTGTGTGTGTGTGTGTGTGTATATATGTGTATGTGTGTATATGAGATCAGGAGTGTGTATCCCAGTGCCGGAGGGATTCGCTCAGATCTGAAAGCCTTAATGTACGAATCAGATCTGTTTTTATTTCTCTAAGTTACCAGTAAAGACGAGACTGGGCCACTTTAACCACCTGTTATTAAATTCTCGTACAAATTGTAGATTAAGGGATGTTAAAGTATCTAAACCACAATCAAAACAACTGCAGGGGATCAGATTCTATTTGAGATTTAGTTCATCTGTGGCAGAAGCAGGCAGACTATAGATGGACAAGCGAGAGGAGTAAGAAGCAATGTGACTTTGCAATGCAGCCGCCAAAAGTTAAGTACCTAGAAAATAGAAAATCTGATTTATACTCTGGAGCCAGCCAATAATCTCACAGAATGATGTGACGTAAAGTTCAAACTTTAATATCAAACAAAGTCTTTATTTCCTCGAGCATATACTGCTAAGCTGTGTATCAGAGTTTCCCCCAAAAGTGTGCATTTCATTCCAGGGTTGCCAGATCCCGCTATAGAAATAACCATCAGGTCTTTGAAAAAACCCCAAAGAAGTGAGAATAAGAGAACCTGGCAACTGTGGTGAAATAAACTGGAGATCGGGCTTTCGTGGATACTGCTTTTGAACCAAATCATGACTACAATCATCTGTCAGAAATCATAGCATTATTTAGGTTTTTTTTTTTTTTACCTCATTACTAGCAACACATTGTCCCCATCCTAATTTTTTTGGAACGTGTTGCAGGCCTGAAATGCAGGAATAGATGTTTATTGACCAAAAAAACCCCATGAAAAACATGAAATATCTCAGGTTCAGTGTCTGCAGTGAAATAAATGTCAAAGGAAATATAAGAAACCCTGCATATATTTTTATTTGCATTTTCCATTCTGACCCAGCCTTTTCTTATTCGGGGTTGTAGATCGGAGTACGCTGTATACATGACCACTTGAGTAGTCAGATAACCACAGATATCCGGCTATGATCGGATTATTAAGCACATGCAAACGCAGTCAGAGTTAGTATTTAATAAATCGACATATGGGAAACATGGTATCTCGGTTCTTTAGTCCGGTACACTTCAGCATCGCAAATGTACATAAGATGGTGTTTGAACACCGTCCAGAACTTATCCTGGACGTTACGCAACACGTAATCATAGGTATCGGTGGTAAGGAACGCTGCATCATCTAACTGGATCATAGGTTCTTGATTTCCCCGTCATCTAATGCAGTTCCAGTCATACTCAGGCGCAGATCCCGTTCCCAGTGACAATATAAATTTCTTTAATTGCAGGTGACTAAAGTTCTTTTTGTTGACATTTTAATACAAGAAAAGTATACTTGTTTGAATCTTCAGAAATAAAAAGGAACATTTTCCCCTAGTTATTTAAGAAATGATGAAGCTACAGTAAGATAATGCCTTCATTGCACACTTATACTGCACAATGAAATTAGGATTGCTGCTCCAGAACAGAGCAAAGCTACACAAAAACAGAATAAGAGTCTCACTGACAGATTAAGTCAGTCAAACACACAGACTTCACACTTCAGGATTAGTACTGAATATGGGAAATATTATACAGAGGTACTGCACGGATAGAATAGGGCATTTTGTTTACAATTTTAAACCTAATGCTTCTGGTCATTTAATTGCACGGGACTAAAGTCAGAAAAAATGCATTGTTTTCATTGTTTACACTACAGAAATAAGAAGGAATTTCTTTTGTCAAATGTAAAATCAATAAACGTGAGGATATATGTCGAATTGTGAACTTTGTACTGTAAATCGAATCATGAGCAGAGTGTATGGTTACACCCCAATCCAATGTGAATTTCATAAACCTATGTCAATCAGCACTTCTTCCAGCATTCTCTTTCCTGCTCCTCACTTTCTGAGCTCTCGCTCCTGTAGAGTCGACCTACAGCCAACATCCTCATTATAGCTGCACTACAGAGCTCCTCACCCCTGTTACCTCTCTCCTCCTGCTCTCTGCTCTCGTTCTCATAGCATCCCTCTCGCTCCTGTATCAAATGATGAGCTGCACTCTCTCAGAGATTCTTTGCAGCACTGTGTGTGCAGAGGAAGATTCGGAAAGGGGGGAGAGCTACTGTATAGACTGACCTTTCCAGGACTGCTGAGTGAACACTGCCCTATTGTACTCCGTGTTCTCAACTACTGAGCCATTCATCTTTCTCCCTCCCTCTCATATTCCTGCACATTTACTTCAGTCCATAATTTCTCATCTAATGAGCCTTCTGGATACAGATATGCAGAAATAGCAACTCTACAAACAAAAAAACACTTATGTTATTAAAATAACATGAATCAGAACATACAGTACTGTGCAAAAGTCTTAGGCCACCATTAGATTTGTTGTTTTAGCAATGTTATAATGACTATATATGAATTATCAATAAGTGGACCCAAAACTCTATTTCGCTATTCCACTGATCTTCATTCCAATCTTTGTTGAGCGTTCATAGTTTACTCTTCAGCCTGTTCCCCTTCTGAAAAAGTAGTTTCTTTGCTGCTACCCTTCCAAAAAGTCCATCCCGATCAAGCAACTGTAAGGTTAGGTCACACTAAATACTTACCAATGTAGCTTGTTGAAGCTGATGTTTCTAACATACAAAATTAGCATACAAAATTCCTGTATTTTCTGGTTGCATTCTTAGAAAGAGAATGAGAATTATATATGGTCATTATGCCGTTGTAAAACAATGTTATATCTAATCTAATGATGGCCTAAGACTTTTGAACCTTAAACAGTCCCTATTGTCCACTTGGTCTAAAAAAAAAGTTTGCGTTTAGATCCTGAGAGATAAATCCACAGATAAAGGTTCAGTGAAACAACAGAAGCTGCAGACTGCTCAGTCCTCCATCTATCGACCTGTTTACTCGAATTAATGAATAAAGTCGAGTTTTATTCAGCTCTAGAGGTTCTGGATATAGAATAACAGAATAAGCAGGCTGTTTGTCATGAACAGAACAGAGAAGAACACAGGAGTCCTGAGCTGTACAGCTATCCGAAATCGAACATCCCGTCTGTATTTAACTGACACGACGGACAGGATGGAAGTGTGGGTGCTGCTTACCGTATTGATCCACGCCTCAAATTCAGGTTCTGAACCGGATAGCGTGCTGAGCAACAAATCTGGAGAGAGAGAGGAGGGGGGGCATGATCAGCATTAAATCAGAAACACTGACTAACAGATAATTCAGTAATTACAGTAATTATATACCAATTTAAAACATCATTACTGTTATACACATTATTATTATTTGCCATTATTATTTACAATTATTACATGTTTTATTGCTATTATTACTACTACTACAACTATCCTTACAATTATTATATTCCCTGTTATTATTATTATTAATTATTACTTTTATCAGTTAAAAAAAGTATACACAAGCACATATTATTAACAATCATTTACAATTACTATTATTTCACTACTATTATTATTATTATTATTATTGTTTCCATTATAACCAGTTAAAACATCAATACTGTTATACTACATATTTATTATTACTATAAAATTTTTATGTTACCATGACTATGATTTACTACTATTATTATTATTATTATTAGATTTACTGTTATTATTACCAGTTGAAAACATTATTAATTTTATACATACTATATTATTATTTGCCATAATAAGTATTATATTATTATTATTATTATTATTATTATTATTATTATTATTACTACTACTACTACTACTACTGCCACCCTTAGAATTATATTTCCTGTTAATACTATTACTTATTACTTTTATTATCGGTTAAATTGTTTTATACACACCTTATTATTAACAATTATTTACAATTATTTTTTACTATTATTATTATTATTATTATTATTATTATTATTATATTTCCATTATTACCAGTTAAAAAAAAAATCAATACTGTTATACTATACATTTACCAGTATTAGATTTACTGTTATTATTACCAGATGAATACATTAATTTTATACACACATTACTACTACTATTATTACTATTACTACTAATGTTGTCATTATTACTATCATTGTTATGATTATTATATTAGTGCAATTATTAATATTATTATTACAGCTTGTTCTCATTAGTATCCCGGTCTTTGAGACTCGTTTCAGTTGAAGAATTTAATTAATTTACATCTTCAACAGTTTGTCTCATTTCAACCGTCCTCTCTCTACACATCTATAACGTAACTAAACTAGATGCACTAGGACCTGGGGGAGGCGCTGCTGCCCCATAACGTCTCTGAAACGATGCTCACAGATGTAATATACCCAGGCGCCGCATTGGCCGCTGGATCATGCGTCAACCTCAGCGCCATATTGGTCCAGGCAATGGCTCATAATTCTCCAAGGACTGTATTGGAACAAACATGCCTGATTCTAGTCTAATAAATACTGATATAATAATACAATGCCAATTTATTGTAATCAATTAACCTAATATGCATGTCTTTGGACTGTAGGAGGAAACCGGAGTACCCGGAGTAAGCCCACGCAGACACGGGGAGGACATGCAGACTCCACACAGAAGGACCCAGGCCACTCCACCCTGGGATTGAACCCAGGACCTTCTTGCTGTGAGGTGGCGATGCTACCCATCGAGCCACTGTGCCGCCCCTGGATTTAAGAAAAGTAGTCTTTTAACACCATTAGATTTGCAAAGCTTCACTATTACTGCCACTTTTGGTTTATTTCTTTTTGTTGGGGTATACCGAATAGCCCAATAACCAGTCTGTGTTCTCAGTATTTTAGTAGTGTGTTTAAAACCTGATTACAGCAGGAACATCACTTGTATCTGCTCGTAACTTTGAATGATGAGTCGATTTGCTGCCATGAGGCCATTTCTCCAAATTGCATGTTTTAAATTTCATTTTCAAAGCTCACCATCTCAGAGTGGAGGATTCAGTCTCTAATTTCTGATCCTACAATCGCCCCTCGTCCATCTCTCGGTATGTGGGAGTCTGTCTCACGGTTTGGTTTTGTTTTGTGATTTTATTAGAAAAAAACCTTAATTTAATATTAATATTTAAAAGAGATTCTGCACGTTTAGATCATGACTTTAGTAAAAAGAGGGCAGTAAAAGACCTTTAAGCACCAAACCCTAACGTGAATGACTGCTGAACTTTGAATATGACTTGAAATCATGATTTGTTGCTCAGGTTTATAACCACGACCTCACAATCACGACTGAGACTATAATCAGCGTTTGTGTGTGTCTGTGTGTGTCATGCTCATATGTCGGCATTTTAGCATCGCGGTGCTAATTACAGACTATCGTTACACAACGTAACTCAGAGCAGCATCTGCACAGCATGAAACACAAACTCACAGAAAAACAGAAAAAGGTCCAGATGAATCAAAGCGACAGAGAAAGAACAGAATGAGAAACAAGGAGGAAAGCTGATGATGGGGATCTTACACCTGCACCCAGCGGCCAACAGCACAGGCTCTTCATGCCATGGGCAGACTGACCTACTCACTCAACTGGCTCACTAGACACACAACCCACCCACTCGCCCACTGACTCGGGCACTGACCGACCCGCCGAACGACTGAACCATGCACTGACGGACCCACCTACTGACTCACATACTCACCCACTTACTGACTCACCGACTGAATAACTCACACCAACTCGTGCACGCACTCTCATGCCCTGACTGACCCACTTACCGACACATGCCACGACCCCCACTGAATGACCTATGATCGACCCACCGACCATCCCACCGACCGACCCATGCACTAACCGACTCACCAACCGACCCATGCACTGAGCAACCCGCCGGCCGACCCACATACTGACCCATCGACTAATTCATGTACTGACCGACCCACCGACTGACCTATACACCGAATGACCCACCGACCAACTCATGCACCGACTGACCCATGCACTGACTGGCACACCAGCTAACCAACTTATGCACTTACTGACGGATCGTCTCATGCACTGACCGACCCACCGATAGACCAACTCACTTGCCAAACACAGCGAACCAAATGAGCCAAGCAACTCATTAGCCCACCCC
This sequence comes from Ancistrus triradiatus, assembly GCA_025084515.1. Taxonomy (NCBI): domain Eukaryota; kingdom Metazoa; phylum Chordata; class Actinopteri; order Siluriformes; family Loricariidae; genus Ancistrus; species Ancistrus triradiatus. Next base: position 287,091 of record JAJAGP010000659.1, on the reverse strand, counting down.
CTACCCACTCACTTAGTCACCGACCAACCAACCCACTCACTGACTGACTGACCGACCCGCTCTCACTGATCCACCCAGCGACCAACCAACGAACCAACTCACTCACTGACTCGACCACCCAGCCCCCAATCGACTGACTCACTCCCTCACCCACCTACTAAACCGCTTACTATGGGACACTTTAGAAACACCAATTGACTCAATGTCAATTGAAGGTCTTTTGAATGTGGGAGGAAACCCACGCAAACTCCACCATGCCCGGCCTCGGCCCTGGGTCTCTGGAGCAGGGAGGCGACAGCACTAACCACTGCACTTTCTCGTTTACAACACAAACAGTATGAGTGTCACAGTGACGTTAAAAGGCTTGACAAAATAAAACTGATCCCAAAGCTGAGCCCAACACGACACGCCCATTTTCTGTCTGGAGGCACCAGGCTCTAAGATCCACCCGGAATATTTCTGGCAGAAGGAGCCCGTAACCAGTGCATCTCATTTATCTTCCACACCGGAATGTGGAGCGCGGTGCCAGCAGGAAGCCGAGGGAGGGAGGAGAAGAGCGTCAGCCCCCACAAAAGTCATTATGTAAGACTGGCACATGAAGGGAGGAGGGGGGAAAAAGCCAACAGCATCAGTGCATCGCATCCGCCGCACGCTACATCAGAGCTAATCTGTTGAACACCGCGTACGATCAGAGGCGCTAAACCACACAGTGGGGTCTCGCTCAGTCGGGGTTTCTCCATTTGGTCTAACGGGAGCAAGGAGACGACACCGGTGTGTGGGTGCACCGAGATCGACTCCACTACCCCGACACAGAGGGAGGAACGAGAGACGAGACAGAAAAAGGACAGGAGGAAACAGGGTGCACAAAGAGCTACAGACAAAGAGTGACAGAACAAGTGTGAAAAAGACGAAAATGAAGGGATGGAAGAAGGCAGTGGGTGTCAAGAGATAGAAAGAAAAAGCAGGATGGAGAGACGACGAGAGAGTAGCAAGGGAACAGAAAATTAAAGAAGCATCAAGACAAAGACCAGAGACAGAGATAGCTATAAAAAGAAGAGCAAACTAGAAGAGCAAAAAAAAGCATGAGAGACTAGAAATGAAACTGGAGCCTAGAACAAGAGAAAAGAAAGAGGCAAGCAATCGAGAGAAAGAAAGAGCAAGAGAAAGGAATTCCAGAAGATGGTAAAGATGGTGTACGTAATAACAGGGCAAGAGTGAGAAACGGAGAGATAAAGGGACACGGACATAAAAAAAAAAAAAAAAATGTGTCAGAACAAGAAAGAAACATAACAGGAACAGACAATATTGAGAGAGAGACGGTGAAGAGAGTGTGGGAGTAACTGATGGACAGAAAACAAAATAGAGACACAGAAAGAAAGAAAAAGAACAGAAGCTAAAAGAAAAATGACCAAGAGAGGACAAAGAGTGCAAGAGAGATGGAAGGAAAAAAGTACAGAAAAATAAGAGTGTAAATAGAAAGAGAGAAATTGCAATGGATAGAGGTTGAAGGAAAGAGAGCAAGAGAGAGAGAGAGAGGGAGAGCAATAGGGGCATAGGGCAACAGTGGCAATAAAAAAACTCCCTAAATATTATAAGGAAGAAAACTTGGGAGGACCGAGACTCAAAAAGAGACCAAACCTGCTTGGGCAACTTAAATTAAGTTATCTAATAAGTTTATAGTAAGAGCAAGCAAGAGAGCAGTAGACTAGACAAAAAAGAAAGAAAAAAAAAGGGTTGGGATGGGAAGAAAAAAAGAGCAAAATACAGAAGGCATTAGTGAAAAAGCAAGGGATACAAAGCATAGACATGAGGGATAGAGCGGAGGGAGAAATGCAGGAGACAGAGAGAAAGCACTAGAGATAGAGACTGAGAATAAGGAACAAAAAGAGAAAGAGCAAGAAAGATACAGACAGGAGATGGGAAAAACGGAAAATACAAGAAAAAGCAAAAACTAGCCCTAACTGAGCAAGCCTAGGCGACAGTGGCAAGGAAAAGCTCCCTAAACATTATGAAGAAGAAACCTTGGGAGGACCAAGACTCAAAAAGGGGTCCGACCTACCTGTGCAGCCTAGATTAAACTGAATTAAGCTACCTAAGTAATAAGTTTAAAGTAATACTTTAAATAAACGGATGCTATACATAAAAATTAAGAGAACATATTTAAAGAAATATACAAAATAATATAGACTTATATTAGGATATAATATTAGGAAGAGTATAATAAAGTAGAGAATATAAAACTATAGAATACAAGACAATAGTAATATATAATCCAGAAAGTAATATCATGATGTAAGAAAGAAAAAAAAAAACAGTAAAAAAAAGATTGAGAACAGGCAAAAGATGAAGTGGAAAACTGGGCAAAAGGAAAGGGGGGGGGGGGGAAGAGAGTAAGAGACAGAGGTAGAGCGAGCATGGGTTAAAGAGAGACAGAAAAAGAGCAAGGGTAATGGGGAGAAAATGCAGAAAAAGTATTTGAGAAAAGCAAGGGACACAAAGATGGTGTAAGCGTGAGAAAGAACGCCAAAGAAAAAAAAAATAAGTGCATGAGAGATAGAAAGGAAAAAGTCACAAATGCAGGAGATGGAGAGAGAAAGCACAAGTGAGATAGAGACGGAGAATAAGGAACAAAAAGAGAAAGAGCAAGAAAGATACAGAAAAGAGCAGGGGGAAAAAATAAGAGAGAAAAAGCAACAGAAACAGAGCGAGAGAAGGATAAACGAGCAGGAGATAAAGAGCAAATTACAGGATGAGAGAGAAAAAAAGGTACAGATAGAGAGGGGGGAATGAGAGAGCCACAGAGAGAGAGAGAGAGAAACAGAAAAGAGAAGAGAGAGCGCGAGAGAGCAAAGCGGCACGTTCAGGCTGCAGCAAGAAAGTAGGTGCCAAGTGATACAGTGGATATGTATTACTCAGACATTTCTAACAATACAAACTTCCACTATTTAGAACAAAAGGACGTACTACAGAAATGTGAACAAAGAGAGGGGAGGCTTAAACGCGATGCTAAAGAGGAGCAGAGCGAGACGTGCTCTGCATCCACCGTAAATCAGGACACCGCACAACGAGCCGAGATAAAATACCAAGCCCCGGGAGATGCCGTCACCACATCCCCGCGGGAGGAAGCTCCTATAGACGCGTCACACGCCAGTCAGAAGAAGCCTCTTTTGCTGCTTTAGCTTAAACCGTATCTTATCTGCAGGATTCGAATGTCGTTCAAGGCAGGTCGAAATTCAATTTCACCCGCGTTATAGGCGAGAACGCTGCATTTTCTCTCCGGCGGTTTCCCTTGCCTATTTTTTTTTGGCCATTGCTCTCGCTCGCTCCATGACCATGAGCCAAGTGCTAAAGCTCGGTGATAAGACAGTTATAACCTTCAAAACCCTGAGCGCAGAATATAAAGGCTAGGGATTAAAGAAATGCTGCTTGGTAATGAAATATGAAATCATAAAAGTATCAGTCTGTGCATTCAGCTTTGCTCTGTTCTGACCCCATATCCAGATTATCGGTTCCTACTAACATTTTATGCTTCAAATACATGGGCATCATTAGAGCAAACATCAGCCGGTGCATGGTGTAACCACGTACATCATCATGTACTTTTGTTCTGATACGTTCCACTAGAGCAGTGACTGAGACAGACGCTCAAATGTGAGAGAAAATGAAAAGCCTAAATCTAATATGTGTGGAAAGTTGATTTTATAAAGGAGGTTATGCCCCAAACATGGCAAACCAGCATGATACAGCATGAGCTTCGGCAGGGTACCGGGTTCGACTGACTAAGATTTCCTCTTAGTTACTACTGCTCACAAGTCATCCCTACTGCTGACATGACTAGGGATGCACCGATCTGATATTAGGATCGGATATTGGTACTTAAAATGAACAAAATTAGCTGGATTGGGTACCGGAAAATTAACTCAATCCATGGGACCGGTCCATTCACCTCAATTCTGTGACTAGATCTACGCCATGTATCAGTTATGCCAACAGGTTATGGTGGTAACACTGCAAAATACAACATCTAGTATTACTGATTAATAATAAATATATAAACAAATTAATAATTACAAATATAATTACAAACAGTTTAAGAGGTTTGACTCCCTTTTGTATGTTGAATTTGAATGCTGTGCCAAGGTCAAGCACATTTTTATTTTAGAAACAAATAAATAGCAATTTTGTGCATTTATATCCGTTACACCTTCTTAAATTTTGTCTTAGGAAGTAAGCAAAGTAACGTTTAAGCAATACTGATGCCTTAAGTCTCTCCCACCTGGTGAGGTATACAGTTTATTAATTCAACAAATGGTATGAACCTGTGAACCAAAAGGAAAAGAATCATTTATTCCCATCATTTATTCATTAAACCCTTTATAAGGAAAATGCTTAACGAATAAATGATTCCTTTCCTCCAGCAGTAGAGGTTACGTATGATCAGTAGGAACTGAGAGAAGGTTGGTTTTCCTACGTCATTGCTTTAGGACATCAAGTCATGTTAAGCTTTATTACAAAAATAAAAAGACATTCTTTATACCTAAACTGACAAAACCTGTCAACATTTTGGAATCGAAACTTGGAATCGATAAGGTGCAAACGATACCCAACCTTGCCCTGAATTCTGGTAACATTAATGTGTACCATTTACCTTCCTATATCTCAGGTTTGTCGTATAAAAATGTTTCATTTAGGGAGGGGAAAAAACAAAAACTTGCTTTAAATCCAAAATAGTGAGCCAAAAACCAAACAAACTAAACACTGTGGGCTCATCAGTGCACAGTAAGTGATTTTATTTAATAAAATATTGGTAAAGATAATATTGGTAAAATGCAAAGATGTGCCATCTCTTCTCTATGTGCAAAAGTCTTAGGCCACCATTAGATCTGATGTTGTAGCAATGCTTTAATTACCATATATAACACATATCAGCGATTAGACCCAAAGATTTCAAACTTGGTTTCGTCACTAAATAATCCTCTTTTCCACTATCCTTCATTCCAATCGTTGTGAGTTTTAGCACATCTTAGGCTTTTCACGCCATTCCCCTTCCAAAAGAGGGGTTTATTGGCTGTTACCCTTCCAAAGACCATTCCTGATCAAGGTCAACTTGGCATCGCAATGAAGCTCTCAGATGCCAAGAAGTCTCAGAAGTGTAAGTGGAGATCACACTAAATACTTAAAGAAGTAATGATGTAACTGAGCAAAAAGGGTAAACAAGAAAAATCTAAAATAAAAAAGAAACAATAGAAAGTAACAGAAATAATAAGGAAAATAAACTGATAAAGAGCTAAAATAAAGAAAATCAAAGAAACAAAAGAAAGAGCAAAATAAAGGAAAGAGATGGAAAACAACAACAACAAAAAATGAAGCAAGAGAGACAAATGAAAGAAAAGCAAACAAAAGATACAAAAGAAAAAGAAATTATGCAAACAAACAAAAAAAATGAAACAAAAAGAAAGTATCGTAAGCAAGAAACAAGTAATGAAGTAACAGAGAAAGACAAGGGGAAAGGGGAAAAACAAAAAGAAATAACAGAAACTAAGACATGTAAACAAACAAACCATAGAAACCAAGAAAGAATGGACCAAACAAAAAACAAAAGGAAAGAACAGACTAAAAATAAAGAACAACAAGAAAGAATAGAAAGAAAAAAAAGAAAGATAGATAGACAGACAGATAGATAGATACATAAGACAGACAGAAAGAACCGAAAATCCAAAAAGACCATTCCTGACCAAGGACCATGGAAGGGTGAGCTTGGCATCCCAGTGAAGCTGCCAGATGCTGCTATTGCTCACATGTAAGCAGAGGAAACACTAAATACTGACCACTGTAGCCTACAGAAGCTATTTTCTATATTTTCTGGTTGTATTCCAACAAAGAGGCAGAGAAATAATTATAATATGTCATCATAGCATTACAAAAACAATAACTCTAATGGTGGCCTAAGACTTTTGCACAGTACTGTACATAATGTTGTTTTTCTAGGCAAATCTGCACTGTGTCGAGCAATTATAGTTAATAAAGCTTAAACGCTTCGTGTCGCACCGCGATCCGGAGACCTGACATTTCACCGCGCCGCACGCATCAGCACGGATCGGATGATAAACATCGGCTTCAAAGGATCCAGCTGGAAGGATGAGAGTGATTTAATTAGCCCGATGCTAATCTCGTTCAACAATGGATCACAGGCCCTCTCAGCACGGTGACCGTCTGTGGTCTCCGACTCGAACCGATTTCGAACCTCACACCCATCCATCATGCACAGGAAAAGCCTGATTCCCAAATCTGGGATGAAACAAGCCACCGAAAAAAGGCTCTAGAAAGCAGAGAGACAGTTGCCATGCCAACACGAGCGCTGGCAGGTTGCAGTGATGCTGCGAGTTATTTATTTGTCTGTGTGAATAAACTGCTCTAAACGTCGTAGCCGCCTCCGCTCTCCCTCCCTCCCTCCCTCCCAAACCCCGCCAGCCGATCACTATAATTACCGATAAACACCCCGTCCTACTTCATATCGCCGCAGAGCCTAAAGAAGTCCCCGAAAATAAGCACACGGTCCTGATGCAGCCTTAATCAGCAGTGCAAAGGCCCACAGGTCACTCCGGTTCTACAGTACAGGACTAAAAAGAGGTTTTTGTTTATTCCTTTTGCTTTTTAAACGAGAGGAATTTAGATTTTACTCATCACTATTCACTACAGGACAGAAAAACTAAAGAAAAAGACAGACAAAAATATGCAAGAAGCAACAATGCAACTGAGCGAAAAGGGGAAACTGTCAAAAAGAAAGAAAGAAACAACTGCTAAAGAAAGAAAAGCGTGTAAACAAAAGAAAGAGAGAGAGAAATAAAAGAAAGGGATTAAAAGTGAGAGGAAGAAAAACAAGCAAGAGATAAAAAGAATGAATGATGCGGGGGGTGGGGGGTGTTGGATTAGACCAACAAAAGCAGACACATAAACAAAAGAGCAAACATGCCAATAGACAAAGAAAGACTGACCCAAACTAATATTAAAAAAGACAAATCACAAGTAATGATGTCACAGAAGAAGAAAAGAGGAAAAATTAAGAGAGACGAAAGAGAGATGGAGAGCAATAAATGAAAGAAAAGCAAACAAAACAAGAGCCAAAAGAATGACGCAAACAAAAAAGAAACAAAAAAGACAAACATGAAGTAAAAAAGAAGTAACGAAGTAACAGAAAGGAAAGGGGAAAGGGAAAAAAGAAAGAAACAACAGAAACTAACACATTCAAACAAAAGAAAAGCAAACAAACCAATTGACAAAAAGAATAATCCAAACAAACAAAAGACAAAAGAAAAGATTGTCATAATAAGTAATGAAGAAGTAACAGAAAAAGAAACTAGGTAAAACTAAGAAAGAAAAAACAGAAAGAAAAGAGGGGAAAAAAAACAAAGTAAGACAGAAAGAGGGAAGGAAAGTGAGGAGGGAAGGAAAAAAAAAAAAAAAAAACTTAACTGTATTAATTTAGAGGTGGGACCATAAGAGCAAAGATTATATCAGTGTACACACACTGAACAGAACACCTTCAGAACAGCTCAATGCTTGAACCTGCAGCCAAATCGATAAAGCTCTTTAATGACTGAACTTTTAAGAACTGCTCAGAGCTCATCCTACAAATCGATCGGTCTCTATTAACAGAATCTAACCAGAACTTTAAAAATCATACAGTCAGAGTCTGATTTAAAATAAATAAATAAATAAATAAACTTCCAGAGTGGTGGGAACAAGTGGAATTTTTAATTTTACTTATCAGCTCTTTTCTTTTTGAAAGTACACATGTTTGTTTCCATCTAGTTATTTTGTGATTTTCTTTTTTGTTCTGTATCCAAGCTTTGGCATGCAAATGTAAATGTTTGTCATACCGATTCAACAACCTTGAATCAAAGTGAATTTTGAGAGAGAGAGAGAGAGAGAGAGAGAGAGAGAGAGAGAGAGGAGAGAGAGAGAGAGGGGCAAACAAACAGAAAAACACAGTCAAAAATATGAAAGAAGTAAAGATGTAACTGAGCGAAAAGGGGGAACTTTCAAAAAGAAAGAAAGAAACGATACAAAGCAAGACAGATAGAAAGTAACTTCCATCTTAAACTTCTAAAGAAAGAATGCCAAAAAGGATTTATGAGTCCAGCTACGAGTGTGGAGGATCTACAGGTCCTGCTGGAACATCTGTGGGCAAATGTGCCACAGGATACCATACTGAACCTGTACACCTCCATGCCCAACCGTATCTCATCTTGTACTCAGGCTAGAGGTGGCCTAACAGGGTAATTAGAGCCTCCTTTCCATTGTACAGTTTTCCCCCAATAAACTTATCCTTTCGTTCTAATACTGTAATCTTTTACATACAGCATCACACACACACACACACACACACACACACACACACACACACACACACACAAAGCTCCATTTGATTCCTACAACTCTTTCTTTGTGCGTTACTGTTTTGTCAATGAGTGTAAAAACCCATTTGACTTGCTGGTGCCCCGTGTGAGGCTCACTCAAAGAACTGCTCTTTCTGGTAGCCTGTACAAGGATCCCCCTCAACACCCCACCCATTTTCAGGTTCAGTATGCTAATAGTTGTCAGCCTACACACGTCGGTTTGGGTTCTTAGGCTCAGACGCTGGTTATCCGTGCATTTAGAACATGAACTCATGGCAGAAAGGAAAGGAAACAGCGGGAGAGTGAGTCAAATCCAGAGCAGACGAAACGAGAAAGCCTATAAACACACCTTAAATAAGCCGATCGGCTCCGGCGCATGCCTCAGAGCGCACTGCGCTTCATGCATACACACGACGGGACGACTGCAGAAAATAGAGACGCTATTCTGAAGGAGAAATAATCTCGTAAATCCATTACGAGAGCAACGTAGGATTATGCTAACACTTCCTAAGGCCAGACGCGCATTATACAAGCTAAAAAAAGCCTTGCCAGTGTATGGCAGTAACAAGCTTAGGAAGGGTGAGCCTTCCATCTCACCCACATTCTACTCTACTGCATCTGTATTCGGCGCAGGACCACCGCCGAGATGAGGTTTGGGTGGGGGGTTATTCGCAGTACATCAGTGGTACTCATGTAGACATCCTTACAGGATGGGCAACAGGGCAAAAATACCAGGCTAGATCCAGATATTTATGCCGATTCTTTTGCATGTTGAAAGTTTACAAAATGAACACCAAAACAAAATATTCTCTAGTGAGAAAAATCTGAATTATAATATAATATAAAATAATGGAAATGAGAGAGCACTCCGTCTAGTCAAGACTTTAACATACTAATAGTATTCTGTTTAGCAATACACACAGACATACTCTCTCCTGCATGTCCTCAGCCACCCAAGACCAACCATCCAGATGGTCCTTTTATTGGACCAAGCATTTTCTTTTCTACCAACTGATGCAGTTTTCTTTGCAACTTAAAGAGTCTGCAAATATTTTCTCTCTTGGGAACCTAATCAGCATTGATCTTTAAGAAAGCGCTTGCTGGTTAGATCACCTAGACTTATTAATAAATTCACAATATTCACTGGCTATGCAGTCTTTTTGGAAGACACGATTCTTTTACCTTAAGGTAAAGAAAAAGAAAAAGAACAAGAAAGAATTAAGCCTGTGATTCGAAATAATCCACTCAACTAAAGACAATGAGGATTATTTAAGCTTTAAAACAGAACAATAAAGTAATGAAACTCACAATTCAATGTTAATCACCAGCACGAATTTAAAGTAAAAGGATTTTTTAAAGAGTTACACTTGCATTTTCATGAGGCAAGAGAGCGGTGTCCATCAATTCTTTGGAACAGACATGCGATAGGTGGATGTAAACAAACAAGCTGCTTGAGCAAGTAAATACAAGATATTAAAGAGAAACGTTGAACGAGAATAAGTTTAAGCTGAACCCGAGGTTTAAAAAGACATTTCTAGAAGAATTATCTCTAAAATCTCTAAAAACTTTAATGGATCAACATCCATTCGCTTTAACAGCAGAGGTCTTTAAAATTATTACAAATAATAGGAAATACAAACTCTGCGTTGTGGCCATAAACAGCTCGCCACCTCAACAACCAAGCAATGCCTCAGATCCACGAGCAGAGGCGGAAGTTAAGGATTTAAGAGCAGAATTCCATCATTTGTTCGACGTTTGTTCTAGAGACTGTTCTAACTCGGTTGATGTGTTTAAAGACTTTTTTGTGCAAGTTCCTCACGTTTGTGGATGATTTCCTCTGCTTATTTGTACCCAGCTGTAAATGGTGTGAAGTGTATGTACCTGTCCTATTGTAAGTAGTACTCCTTTGTTTATATTCTCTCTAACATATAACTATATAAACTGGTTCACATTCCCTCGTTGAGTCTCGGGTTCAACTGGCTGATCGCTTCTGTGTGTTTCGTGTCGTTACAGTTTTGGGCTTCCTCTTCCTAGCGCTCACATCACACCGGTGTTGTTTCTTAGTTTTGTATTGCACTCAGTTCTACAGCGTTTTTTCAGTTTGCTGGCTTCTAATGTTCATCTCCTGCTTTCTAACAGTCAGTAGCAGAACCACTTCTTGATAAAAACCCAAATGAGACCAAGGAAACAAGAACGTTCTGCTCGCCTTTGTTAAGCGCCAGAGATGTGACCCAGCCAACAGCGCTGACACACACTTATTTCAATCATTCTCAATGTATTGCTCACGCACGCCTTTGAAAGTTCGCTAGTCAAAAGTTCGCATCGAAGGGACTTACTGTAGTGAATATTGATGCATTTTGGCTTTTGTCATGGACGTTAAACGCCAAATACCTGTACCACTTCAGGATAATTTCTCCACAACACTAATACCAAATTAAAAAATATTTTCTGGTTTATTCCAGTGTGAAGGCAATGAATGTCAATTTTCATATGAAAACTTGGTTTAACATGAATTAAGACAATTTCATGAAGTACAGCAGTACAACGGAGGTATAAGGTAAGCCTGTCTGTGTGTGGTCATGTTTATATTACACTGCGGGGACCAAACGTCTCCACAAGGACAGAAAGATCTGACATTTTTTACCTTGGACATTTGGCTTTCTTTTGAAACACGAAGACTCACAGATGACTCAAGTTAATATTAAAGGTTAGGGTTAGATGCAGCATTAATTGGCTACAGTAATCATTAGGTCAGTCCCCACAAAGGTAGTAAGACAGACGTGTGTCTCCAAGCCATAACTGTAATTAGTTAGAATAATTATCAAACAGAGAGAGAGAGAAAATTCCAGTTCGTTCATGTAAACTAATTAAAACATAAAACCACAGCCATTAGTCTGAAATCAGTTTCATGTTTAAGCCTGAAGAAGCGTGATTATAAGTGCGATTATGGAAATCCGTTGAACAGCTTTCCCACCGCCGTGTTCAGCAGCCGTGTGAGGAAAAAAATTACAAATCAGCAGATAATGATTTGATCAACTCCCACTTCACTAGGCTCCTAATGTGGAAAATCTGTTACTTTTGCATTACTCTACAATTAACTTGTCGTGCTCGCTCCAAACGCGTCGTCTAATTGGACGCGGCTCGCGGCCTCGCGATACGACGTTGCCTGGCAACCGCCGTCCCCATTAGCATGTAATGAGAGTGTTTGGTGCATACTGCTTTTTTAAATGAGGGCCTTAAAAATGCAACAAAGACAGAAAAGAAAGAAAATGTGAGTCATTTAGTGAACGCATTTTTAAAGTATGACTCACCAGATAAAAGGTCCGGTCCAAGCACTTAAGGGTTAAGTACCCTATTCGGTGACCACTTATGGAATCATTTTGCTGTTATAAGAGAATCCACTTATCTGGAAACATTTCCGTTTAGGACTAGAACTAGTTCGTCCACTCACCCACAATATCAAGACTAATTGACCATTTTATCGATCAATGGATTACGAAATTATAATTATTTTGGTTTTAGTTTAGTTGTTGTTTTTTTGCCATTATAGCTAAAAAATAAACAAATAAAAAAGATACAGAATGCTGTTTGAACTCAAATCGAAATCAAATTTCCCATTAATAAGTAACGAAAATATATATATATAAAAGTGAAACTTTATAGGCAATGAGGTGAACGCAGTCTTATCACTGGGACAGCAGCACCCAGACTGAGGGAGTGTCTGACATGACCCCCATAGACTAATATAATATACATCAATAATAATAATAATAAGTTTTTGGTCGTGCCCTCTTCTTCTTTTGGGTTTTATGGCGATACCGTGTCAGAGCATTATCGCCACCGCCTCCACTGAATTACATGCATCATCTTTGGAAGATCGCACCATTGAGTGTTTCATTTAGGGTGTTCAAGATCAAAGTTAAGTTTTGTTTGAATTTGGGGTCAATATTAAAAATAATAATAATAAGCATTCAGATTCCAAGGTTGGACGTATTTTCTAAAGAAAGTGCGATTTTAAAATAACTGAAGGAAACACCAACTATTTATGGTTATTTACTGAATATTTTGACTGACTGATATCATCACACACATCACTTAAAGAAATCGTCTTATGAAAAAGGGTCACGTACGTCTAATGGAAAAATCAAGTTTTCTAAAAACAAACAAACAAAAAAACACCTTGCATTCCATGCAAACAAAGTATTTAAATAACGCTGCATGAAAAGAAGAAAACTCGATTCTCTTATAAACAAATACTAGTTTAAATATTGCTATGTGCAATTTTAACGAGTTGTTTAAACGCACTTAGTTCCAGTGTAGCTACTGGAGCCAGATCCTTCGAAACTTAGTAGGAAATGACCTCACTGACGTCACTTCAGACTAGAGACAGACCGACTCATCAGGCCGATTATTGGCATTTATTCAAAAATAGTGGAGAAAATCCAGAGAAACTATTTCCAGCATTACAAGGTGAAACTCAGAAACTGGGACTACAAAGCAGAGTGACTAAAAGCAAAGATGTTGAGAGAACACCGGGACTGGGATTAAAAAAAATAAATAAATAAATAAATGCTGCTACCATGTGCATTACTCTTACATTTATTTTTTGCAAGTACTTACACATTTCTGCTGATAATGTTGATAATGTAAAGTGCAATAAAACTTGAGTTTTTTACTTTTTATTTATAAAAACAGAGCAGTGCATTTACAGCTTAAATATTTTCACTGACATTCAACAATTTTATATTTTTACTAGTTTAAGTTGCAAAAAACAATGTGCTCTCTAAATATCGGCATTGGCGATTAAACCTACTACACTCCTACAGAGACGGAACGTTTTTAATTAGACAGTACATGAGCACGCCCAGGGGGGAAAGTATTAGCAGAATAAAAAAATCCAACAATAACAAGATTACATCGATTATAGGTTCTGAATGTTGGTTTCACTTCATTTTCGATGAACTGCCCATGCGTTAGCCTAAATTTCTCAAGTGCACCGGAGCTATGGTGTGACAGGGGTTTGAATATCCCAAGGAACATGCTGAATCTGCAAACCATGCGGCAAAACCAATCGCCACCAATCGCAATCGCCATCGTGACCACCCATTCATGAAACGCTTCAGGAGTCATTCTGTAATCGCCACACAGCTTAAAAATATCACAATAATACATACAGGCCATAATCGTCCGTCCCTACGCGCAGCATTTTAACTCAAACCCTGCTGGCACAAGCCCTGAGGACGGTGTACTTGCCCAGCGAGAGCTGTGCAACCAGAGGGAGGGCGCTCACGTTATTTTCACATTTATTTCCTTTCATCAGATCTGCTGCGATTCCTGCACAGCTGCTGCTGAGAGCGCTGCCTCCCTTTGCTCCAGGCTGCCAATCAGAGGGCCGTTTCTATGGCGACGGGGGCAGCGGGAACAACCTCCAGATGGTTTGGGAGAGGCGACGGATTCCGAGCTCACGCCGAGACGAACGACTTCAGGCCGGTGGCTGTGAAGGACGCCGTCACCTCTGCGGCCTCGGATTTGACTAACGCGCTCCCCGAAACCTGATTGGCCGAGGGACGTACTAGGACTGGCAATATCGCATGATTTTTACTCCGTCACATACACACGTAACCTAGCAACAGTGCCAGCCATAACAGAGCAGCAACGTTAGAATTATACAAAGGCTGCCGAAATTAACTATGATGAGTTTATAAAATCCACCAGCTTTGAAAACGTTTCCAGGGGAGCTTTTCTTAGATACTCATAGGGGGGCTCCAAGGAAAAAAGTTTGGGAACCACTGCTCTAGAGACTGTGGTGCGTTAAAATCCCAGGAGATCTGCAGTTATAGAAATTCCCAAAGCAGCCTGGCACCAATAATCATGCCATGGTCAAAACAACTGAGATCACATTACTTCCGCATTCTAATGGTTGATGGGAGGGACGTTGGGAAGGAGGATGTTCCCACATGCCACAGTGTTTATCTTACACTGCAGACAGTCTTATTGTACACAGAAAATGACACTGATAACCGATTTAAACCTGCTTTCATAAACTACAAAACAGAATCAACAGAGCAAAATGAGGAAACAATTCCCACACCGCTGCCAAACTGAACCGCACCCTGTTCTGTTTGCCCAAAACCAGCGAGTCCCGGCATTTACTCAGCACCTGCCCAGGCGTGACTCGCTCAAGTCTAGCTGTTATTTGGAAGAGAACAGTTTCAAATCTTGACACGGCTTAATTATTAATTACACTGCCGGCTCAAACTCCACGGCTCAGCGAGCAAATATCAGAGAGAGACCGAGTACCAACCAAGCCACAGGTTTGGATCAAACAGGGCTCCGAGCCGCCGGGACCGAAGCACTCCGTCAGAGAGCACTCCGTCATGGTGACAGGTGACAAAACAGGCAGCGGAAAGTCTGAGGACGAGATTTATTTGTTCAGCGGTGAAGAAAATGGGAAGCTTTTAACCCCCGAGCTGAAATCCAGCAGACATACGTTTCAGTCGCTTATTAAACGTTCGTCTACAACTTAAACCGTCAAGCAGCAAGCTTCAAAAAAAGAGGAGTCAGAGAGCAAAAGCTTCATTTCCGACCCTGTTCCTGCACGATTAAACCCCTACGATTATATAGGATTGCTGCAAAAAGGCTGAAACAATCACTCATGATTAGCATTATTAACCCTAGTTATTAGGCTCTTCCATTATCGGTTACTCAGACCATCAGAGGGCAAGAACGTTCTCGCTGAGGACACGAGATCCTACAGTCACTCCGGGACTAAATAATGTAGATCAGCACATTCTCCACATTGCTTTATTACAGTTTTTATCTATATTTATACTGCTCATAACATTACTTTAATCTATTAGTCTGTATATTTTATTTGACTTATTATTTAGTTTCTGTTTATTTAAACTATTACTAGAAAAGTATTAATTAGGTAACTTAGTTTAATTCTTACATTTATCATCTAAGCCACCCAAGCAGGTTGGGTATCTGAGTTCTGGTCCTCCTAAGCTTTCTTCCTTAACACGTTTAGATAGTTTTTTTCCTTGCCACTGTCGAACTAAGCTTACTCAAATTTGGGATTGGTTATAGATAGCAGAAGATGATCTAAAATTGTAAAGCCGCTATGAGTCGATCCGGCATTGTAAAAAGAAATAAATTAAATAATTAGAACTATATAATAACCACTATCTCTCTCTCTCTCTCTCTCTCTCCCTCTCTCAATATATATATATATATATATATATATATATATATATATATATATATATATATATATATATATATATATACACACGTATATATATGTATATATATATACGTATATATATATAGTAGAAAAACAAAATAAAAACATTGTAACTATATATAACTTTAAATAGAGTTGACAGAGTGACATAAATATTTATTTTTTGTATACAAACTACATATTAAAAGTTTTTATACACACACAGATTTATTTTTTTTTTTTAATCAAGCATTCATTTACAAATCTAAATCAAACGTGCAACCCGATCTGATTTTTCAGTGTTAAATCCAATAGACATTTTACCTCGACACAATGGAGGAACTTTAATTTGTGGAGTATTGTTTTAGTATCAATAACCATTACATTAAGTCCCCTAGATACAAACCAGTTCCATTCTGAGAGCGGGTCTGCATGTCAAAAACGTTTGTAAGACTAAGATATTTAAAGTTTTTTCACACCGAGTCTGATTTTTTTTACAAACCGAAAAAAAACCTCATGTCAAGTTTTGAAAAAGAACATGTGTACATTAATGCCATCCTTCACACCGAGTCCGAAACTGACGGACTGCGACGCTGTGTAAAATGTTTAATCGGAGCCTGTTCTAATTTCTGCACTGTTAAAATTAGGCTGACCAATCAGAGCTTGGTCGCCAAGCAGAACAGCTCATCAAGAGCTTATAGGATGAGCAACAGTCCTCTCCAGTATTTTTAAGTTTCTTAATAAACCTCTGCTCTGTACCGGCTTCTAATGTTCATCTCCCACTTTCTGCCCAAGCGTGACAGTCGGTAACACGACCACTTGCTGAAGAACCCAGAATATGATTGAGACTGAGGAAACAACCATGTTCTGCTCACCTCCGTTAAGAGCCAGAGACGTGAACAAAGTCAGAATCCTGTATCCTCTCAAAACTACTTATGGGAACATCTAACATTTATAAATCACCCCACTGGACTCATGAGGAGGTATGGCTCTAAAAGGACAGGCAGTACACGCTGCATTGACTCGCTGACCGGACCTGAGCCTGATCACAACGTCCTCGGGCTTCGTGATATTAAACTCACCTGCGGTAAAGTCCTTGTTCAGATCGATGAAGGCGTTGGAGTGAGGAACGCGGAGCTTCACGCCAGAGCCCAGAGCCTTCTCACACCTCAGCTTCCTGCAGAACAGAACGAAATCTAATCGGAGCCATCCTACCCCAGCTGCAGGTACCACAGGGGATGGGCTTTGTCTCTGGATCACGGTTTTAGTTCAAATTCACTCGCCTGTCCCTGAGATAGCAGACCTCCGTCGACTCGCCCACAGCTCCGAATATGTCAGGAACCAGGTCACCATTAAAGCTGGTGGAACAGAAGCCCAAAAACACAGGTCAGGCGCAGCACATGGCTAAACTGCACCCCTGTGAGTCATGCATTAGGGTACCTACCAAAAACAAAGAAGCTTCTAGACTCACAACCAAACATTTCTACAAGAAGGTGCAACAATGTAGAAGCCCGAGAAGCTGCTTTTCTAATAAGGAGGCCGAGAAATAGTTACAGCTGGTCATTATACTAGTGGTAAAACAACAGTAAAGCTAATCTAATGGTGGCCTAAGACATTTGCACAGTACTGTAGGTCAAAGAAAGCGTACAGATCATGTGTACTGCATTTAAAACCTAATGCTCTGTTAAAATAAAACACACTCACTCCATAACGAGAGGCTGATCCGTGAAGGTCCTGTTGAGGTCCACTCTTGCACTCAGATCTACAAGAGGACAGGCAACCGTTGGTGTTTGGCTCGTTACAAATGGATAATTACTTCTTGAAATTACAGATAAGCGCCATCTAAGGACCGTCCTACCACTTGAACGACAGAGGTCTTAATTATAGATTACAACAGGATATTTTTGAGAGATGTCTGTAACTCCGTATGTGTCATACTGAGGTTTTGTTTACATTTTTCCATTCATTTTCATGAATACTGTTTTACTTTGTTTTAACTAGGGGTGTACGAAGGGTCTGTGTAACTATGGAAAAGTCTGTACTCTAGTGTTCCTAGTTTCTAGACTCATTCCCTCTTGGTTGTGTGCAGCCAGCGAGGTATGTTTATATATACTCGCGTTTCCAGCAGTATCTCTGACACATCTACGAATCGTTTGTACAGTTTTTTTGTGAAAATCCCCTTTATATTTACACTGTAATGTCCAGTCAACGTCCATTTCAACGAACGACCCGCTTCAAAGACCTTAAATGGCGCCTACCTGTACTCAGTATGACCTCACTGCTCAGTTTCAATCTCAAACCTACACTAATCTGTACCAACAAGAAACTACAGTACAAAGAGAACAGATGATAATCCTTTGGAAGATTTAGCTAGGGATAAACAAAATATTCAACTCCATGACCACACCTAGAGTTTGGTTATCCCCCCAGAAGATGAAGACCTTGGTGTTGAGGAGGTCAGTGGCCGAGTGGCCAGTGAGAAGAACGTCCATATGAGAATCTCCGTCATAATCTCCCGGCACCACGCTGCTGATCACGTCGACGTCACTGTGTGAGAAATGAGGGAGCACTTGACGATCATCTCTCTGCAAGGCCAATAATCAATCACAGAATCATCTGCAGGTGGACTTACCTCGGGAAAAAGTTGGACTTGACGTAGACTTTAGGTTTGAAATACGGAGCTTTCAGATCAGCGAGAAAAATCACCAGCTCGGAATCTGAAAATATTAATTGGTAAATAATTATTAACATCAAGGCACCTGGATCAGGAGAAATATTCACATCATTTGTACATTCTAAAGACAGATCTTTCCATTAAAAATCACTACAGAGCCATACAGGTGCAGGGATTTAACAGAACGCACTTATTATTTCTCAGTAATTAATGAGACACTAAAAGCAGTGAGTATCAGAACGATACGTTGTTAACGCAAAGTACTAATTTCTATAAGCCGCATGTGCAAACTTGCGAAAAAAATTAGGCAGTTTTTTTCATCTTGTTTCAGTCTTGACTCGGACTTTACAACCAAAAGTCTACAACACTATGAGATCATCAGAGGGACAGCACAGGTTGGAAAATTGGGAGACAAAATTCGAGAGGGAAGACTGAGATGGTTTGGACATGTGCAGAGGAGGGATAGTGGATATATTGGTAGGAGGATGTTGGAGATGGAGCTGCCAAGCAAGAGACGGAAAGGAAGACCAAAGAGGAGTTATCTAGTTGTGGTAAATGAAGATATGCAGGGAGTTGGGGTGAGAGTAGAGGACGTGGAGGACAGGGTGAGGTGGAAACGTTTAACTCGCTGTGGTGACCCCTGATAAAGGGAGAAGTCGAAAGAAGAAGAAGAAGAAGAAGAAGAAGAAGAAACGGGGCGTAGAAGTAGTGAACATACGGGAAGCAAACAGCTCGTTTACTGAACCCTACCTAGTGCACTTCTCTGGCGAGTATTTGGGACGCACCCCGTCAGTACGCTATGCTATTTAACTTTGATGAACGAAAACAATTAAAACGAGTTATTTAGGAACAGTGACAGCACCACGGGCGTTATATTTAAACCCACGCGTGCGAAACCTGTCATTATTTTTCATACAAACCCTACCTTTGTTATTTTAAACGCCCGGTATTAGACGTTAGCACGAAAGCTAACACTGCACTGTTTACATACGCTAGCCTTACTCACCCTCTCTAATGACGAAAATATCAGTCTGTTTATCCGAGTTAAAATCCCCAAACGCGGCCACTGTGCCCTCATTCTGGGACCCGAATAAGACCCCGGTCACGTCTTGTAGCCCGAATGCACCGGGGTTTAGCGAAACGTGTAATATTAGAGCTAAAATCGAGATACGCTCGTTACGGAACCACATCCTGGTCGTTGTAGTCCAAATCAAACTACAAGTAACGCAATACGGCACGCCTTTTTTTTACGGCAACGCTCAATACTCTGAGAAAATTATTATCATTCGGCACAAAAATATTGCATATGAGATACGTGATACGGTTAAAGACTGCATTTCGGTGAGAAATCTATACAACTAATTAAAAATATTAAAATAAACAGCTACGCTGGGGTATAAGTCACGTGATTGGCTACAAAGCGGTGCGCTACAGTAAACATGGCAAGCCTGGCTGATGTCGGCTGGAAGCTGTTGGAGTTTAAAGCCCGGTCCAAGCGTTCAGGTTGGGAATTTCAACACGACATGTACGGCTTTATTCACCCTGCGTTTCTGCCTAATGTGGGCTTTGTGGCTGGGTTTGTGTCATGAGCAGTGTTTGAGTGCTGAGCCTGTGTTAGAGCATGAGCAGAGCCTAAAGGTCAGAGCACAGTTTGTGTTACTGCAGGCTATTTTAAGATCCTGCACCGTCCTATAACGTTATATTGTGCATTTTATTAAACGCACGGATGGTTTAAGTCCAGTATTAGAAGTGTTTAGGCTTAGATTGGACCCACTGTTTCAGGATATGGGGGTTGAAAGTTAAAACAGGAAGATTGATGCAAGTTGGTTGTACGTGTTGCATTCAAAGCCTGTGGACGGTTTAACTGAGCTCTATTTTGCAATACATGGTGTACTCTTGTACGCTTTTTGCCGTATTGTGTGTAAAATAAATCAAATTAAGCCTCAGTTACTTCATACAAGGTTGTAGGGCTCTAGAACTGTCTGAATTACTTGATCTGCATGACCACAGATTGCTCCAAAGTGTGTTCCCAAGTCAGCTGGGTGATCTATTCTCTCCAGTGGGTCCTGGGTCTGTCCTAGGGTCTCTGTCCCCAACCTGGGACGGATCTGAAGGAGCGGTGGCTCCACTTTTTTTGGAAGGGGAACAGGGTGAAAATTTTAAGATGTGCTAAAGTTTCCAAGCTTGAAATTTTTGGGATGTTTTATATGGTCATTCTAGCATTTCTAAAACAACAAATCTAGAGGTGACCTGAAACTTTTGCACAGTACTGTACACTGTAAATTCTTAAGTTGCAGGTAATCAGTGTTCCATCAGCCTGCCGCCTGTGATTTTGCTGCATGTTCATTCAGTAACCCATGATTGCTGTGTAATCCTGTCTAATTTCTCCTGATGCTCTACTAACCCTCAGAGTTTCAGTAGTGCTGTTAGAATAAATCAGACGATCGCTGTAGCCTTCATCTAACCAAACATGGCCAGCGAGCGCTCCGGCTCCCGACGGAAACTCAGCAGACATGGTAAGTTGGGCTGTTATGAACGTTTTCACGTGTCAGGGATGAAACGATGCGATAAATCCACTGACTTGTAAAGGCAACAGTTAATTTTTGATCATAAGCTGAGCTGCTAGTGATTTTGGTAAGGGTTTAAAGATCTTAATGTTTATTACTTGGGCTGAGTACACCATGCTGTACATCATTAGATCAGTGCCAATATCTCACGTTCTAGCATGAGTGTATTATTGTGTTTATGCCACAGTTCTGTTATCACCGTGTATTGTTGTATGTAAGACAAAGATGACATAACGAATTCTAAATTGGTTATCTGAAGCTCTTAATGACAATGTTCTGAGTCAGAAATGTTAAAGTCGGAGTTCTAGATCATCAGCAGCTCGGTCCGGTTAATCAGAGCTGGGCTTAACAGATTTATGAATGAAGCTCCGATCAGCCATGGATGGTGTTTAATGAGAGACACCGAGTTTAACACCAGCAAACGCCGTGAAGGAAATCAGAAAGAAGGAGCTGCTGGAACCGGTGGAGCTGCTGATGCTGTATAACTCTCTCGTAACATTTCTGACCGATCCATCAAACCAAACCCAGCTCATCGGATGGATCAGGCTGATCATTAATAGCTTCTAACTCATTTAAATCCAAACTATTGTTTTTATGAGCTCGATGTAATTCATTTCAGCAGTGTTTTACTTGTATAATTATAACGTTGCTGCTTTGATATCGCTGGCGTTGTTGCTAGGTTAATAATCTTAACCTCTGGCTGCAATTAAAAGAAATTTGAAGTTTTTAAATAATGCTACTGCAACAAAATGTGCTGCTGTAACCAAATTTAAATAACTAAAGATGGCATTTTTACTTATTCTTATAATCAATAACCAAATGAAAAGAAGTGAGCTAACAATATTGGTGTACAACTGGCTATTTCACGACATACAGTGGTGCTTGAAAGTTTGTGAACCCTTTAGAATGTTCTATATTTCTGCATAACTGTCACCTAAATCATCATCAGATTTTCACACAAGTCCTAAAAGTAGATAAAGAGAACCGAGTTAAACAAATGAGACAAACATATTATACTTGGTCATTTATTTATTGAGGAAAATGATCCAACATTACATATTAGTGAGTGGCAAAAGTATGTGACCCTCTAGGATTAGCAGTTAATTGGAAGGTGAAATTAGAGTCAGGTGTTTTCAATCAATGGGATGACAATCAGGTGTGAGTGGGCACCCAGTTTTATTTAAAGAACAGGGATCTATCAGTCTGCTCTTCACAAGACATGTTTGTGGAAGTGTATCATGGCACGAACAAAGGAGATTTCTGAGGAGCTCAGAGAAAGAGTTCAATGCTCATCAGGTTGGAAAAGGTTACAAAACCATCTCTAAAGAGTTTTGACAGATTGTGTACAAATGGAGGAAATTCAAGACCACTGTTACCCTCCCTAGGAGTGGCCGACCAACAAAGATCACTCCAAGAGCAAGGTGTGTAATAGCTGGTGAAGTCACAAAGGAGCCCAGGTAACTTCTAAGCAACTGAAGGCCTCTCTCACATTGGCTAATGTTAATGTTCATGAGTCCACCATCAGAAGAACACTGAACAACAATGGTGTGCATGGCAGGGTTACAAGGAGAAAGCCACTGCTCTCCAAAAAGAACATTGCTGCTCGTCTGCAGTTTGCTAAAGATGACGTGGACAAGCCAGAAGGCTACTGGAAGAATGTTTTGAGGACTGATGAGACCAAAATAGAACTTTTTGGTTTAAAAGAAAAGCGTTATGTTTGGAGAAAGGAAAACACGGCATTCCAGCATAAGAACCTTATCCCATCTGTGAAACATGGTGGTGGCAGTAACATGGTTTGGGCCTGTTTTGCTGCATCTGGGCAGGACGGCTTGCCATCATTGATGGAACAATGAATTCTGAATAATATCAGAGAATTCTAAAGGAAAATGTCAGGACTAGGGCTGCAACTAACGATTATTTTAATAAACGATTAATCGGTCGATTATTTTTTCGATTAATCGATGAATCGGATTTAAAAAAAAATTCCATGTCTTTATTCAGAAATATAACATTGAATAACAGAGCAAATAAGTGATAATTGAATAATAATAAATTAAATTTATTAATAAATTAAAATAACAAATTAAATAATGGTGTGTATACTTGTATTTTTTTCTGTTTCTTCCTTCTTGGTGCCGTAACAAGATAATTTCCCCCTGTGGGATAATAAAAGGCTATCTTATTTTATCTTAATAAAGAAGAATAAATGCATCTCTGATGCAAACACTACATACAAACTCATTCACGCTCTCTTTTTAGGAGCTTTGCATTGCAATGCAAAAATGTTAGCATGTCAACATGCTCCTGGCTATAGAGACTATATTTTTTTTAGAGACTATATTTCCTGCCACAGAGAACAGACGCTCAGACAGTGTTGCATGTTACACATTGTTTAGTTTATATATGTGTGTATATATATATATATATATATATATATATATATATATATATATATATATATATATATATATATAATATATATATATATATATATATATATATATATATATATATATATATATAAACAGGCCAGTGGAGGCTGTGATTGGAATCCGTGACTGGAGCTGTCCCCCGACAGGACAAATCAAAATGGCCCATAAATCGTGATGTCTCGGACAATACGGGATGGTTGGCAAACCCTATTAATAACCTTAATGCTAACTTACTTTGAATGTTCCGCCTCCGCACCGGCTCCGCCTCGCTCCGTTCAAATCGCTCGTATTTTTTTCCCCGCGTTGAAGAAGTGCTGCAAGTAATGTAAGCGGATATGACAAGGGGAAGGACACAAGTCATGCGACACAAACACAAATTGATAATGAAATTCGTTGTCGACACATTTAGTAATCGATTATTATCGCTTTTATCGATTCGTTGTTGCAGCCCTAGTCAGGACATCTGTCCATGAACTGAATCTCAAGAGAAGGTGGGTCATGCAGCAAGACAGCGCCCCTAAGCACACAAGCCGTTCTACCAAAGAATGGTTACAGAAGAATAAAGTTCATGTTTTTGGAATGGCCAAGTCAAAGTCCTGACCTTAATCCAATGGAAATGGAAGTGGAAGGACCTGAAGTGAGCAGCTAATGTGAGGAAACCCACCAACATCCCCAGAGCTGAAGCTGTTTTCTGTACAGAGGAATGGCTAAAATTCCTCCAAGCCGTGTGCAGGACTGATCAGCAGCTACAGGAAACGTTTAGTTGCAGTTATTGCTGCACGGGGGGGTTCACATACTTTTGCCACTCACTAATATGTAATATTAGATCATTTTCCTTAGTAAATAAATGACAAAGTATAATATTTTTGTCTCATTTGTTTAACTGGGTTCTCTTTATCTACTTTTAGGACTTGTGTGAAAATCTGATGATGTTTTAGGTCATATTTATGCAGAAATATAAAAAATTCTAAAGGGTTCACAAACTTTCAAGCACCACTGAACTAAACACCCTGAAATAAGTACAAACCCTGCATTAAATAAGCATTTAGTGGGTGTAAAAAGTTTCTCTAATAGGACATTGGATACGTTTTTTTGAAGACGCCTGATATCTGAGATCTTGTTTTAAAGTTTTATTGAAGTGTCTTTGCTAGGAGTAGGTGTGTAATTGTGGTGTTTAGTTTGGAAACTAATCCGTCTGCATGCATCACTCCTGGATGTAATGTTATTAGTTTGACGTTCGAGAATCTAAAGCTTTACTGTTAACATCTTTAATTATACCATCTGTCCAATCAGCATCGGCTTCAAACGGGTGATTTATTTATTTATTTATTTATTTATTTATTTTCTCCCCAAATGGGTCTCTCTCAGTTTTAAATTTAACTTTCTCATTGATGTCAGATCAGATTTGTGATCTTAAATGGTTATCTTCATCATCTCTATCAACTTCTTTCAATCAAAGCTCGTCTTTAAAGGCCTTCCTCCTCGATTGGAAGTCACTTTTCTCTCGGACGAGATGAGAACTGCTTAACGAGAGTTATCTTAAAAAAAAGAGATCGCTTTTGTCCTCGTTACTTAAACGCTGATGGAAATTATGCTAATTTACCCCAAAACTGAATTTTCACTACCTGAGGTGCTTCTTCGCCTCGGCCCGTTCCATTAAAATGTAAATCAGGCCAGAGTTGAACTCGTCTCAAACGGCTTCGGCTGTGGGGTTTCCCTTCGGCCTCACGTCGGGCTGCTTTCACCCCTCACAGAGAGACATTCTGCTCAAAAATATGAGCTGGATCACAACAATATGAACGTTATTCTCAGAAATCCTGAACAGAAGAAATGTATTGAGACAGGACATGGCTTTGGTTTTGAATTAGTCTTTTTTGCTGAATGTGATGAGTCACACAGCTGGTCTAAAGCTATATTGCCAAAAGTATTAGGACACACCTCTTAATCACTCAGTTGAGGTGTTTCATTCAGTCCCGTTGCCACAGATGAATATAATCCAGCACCTAGCCATGCAGTCTGCCTAAAGAGCTGACTGAATTCGAGTGTGGTACTGTAGCAGGATGCCACAGTTACAAGTCAATGGTTAGACAAATCCATCATAAGTTAAAGGGATCATGGACTGATGAGCTTAATATAATCTGTACTGTATCATAGAGGAGCCGATTCCACATTAACACTTGCATTAACCTACAGTTACCCAACATCATTAACACAAACCTCATTTTGTAATAGTGTTGAACAATCTCATGTCATTTGGTGCGTCGTGGATTGACAGTGAAAAGTAAAATCAAAACTCTTACTCTATTGATGCAAGCCAAGAGGATTCACTTCCTGGTTTCCTTTTGTTTGGCTCTTATTCCAACCTGTTTAGGACCCATGGAGATTTATTTGCACTAAGAATACAGAACTGTAGATATAAAAATAAACAAAAACACAAACACAGTACAGATCTGCATTGAGCAAGAGCTATTGTGAAACTGAATCACTTAGTACGAAGTTGTGAATCATGACTCGTGAATCGAATTTTTCAATCGCAAACGACGAGAACCGAGACGCATTGTTCTAGTAAAAATGCGTCGGGAACCGAGTGAGTTACAGGGTGGTCGAGAAGCTTAGTTTTAAGTCTTCTACAGTGGGGCAAAAAAGTATTTAGTCAGCCACTGATTGTGCACGTTCTCCTACTTAGAAAGATGAGAGAGGTCTGTAATTTTCATCATAGGTACACTTCATCTAAAGAAAATCCAGGAAATCACATTGTAGGATTTTTAAAGAATGTAATTGTAAATCGTGGTGGAAAATAAGTATTTGGTCACCCACAAACAGATTTCTGGCTCTCACAGACCTGTAACTTCTTATTTTGAAGCTCTTCTGTCCTCCACTCGTTACCTGTATTAATGGCACCTGTTTGACCTCGTTATCTGTATAAAAGACACCTGTCCACAGCCTCAAACAGTCAGACTCCAAACTCAACCATGGCCAAGACCGAAGAGCTGTCAAAGGACACCAGGAAGAAATTGTAGACCTGCACCATGCTGGGAAGAGTGAATCTACAATAGTCAAGCAGGTTGGTGTGAAATAAATCAACTGTGGGAGCAACTGTAAGAAAATGGAAGACCTTGATAATTGATTGATTGATAATCTCCCTCGATCTGGGGCCCCACGCAAGATCTCATCCCATGGGGTCAAAATGATCATGAGAACGGTGAGCAAAAATCCCAGAACTACACAGAGGGACCTGATGAATGACCTGCAGAGAGCTGGGACCAAAGTAACACAGGCTACCATCAGTAACACACTACGCCGAGAGGGACTCAGATCCTGCAGTGCCAGGCGTGCCCCCCGCTTAAGCCAGTACATGAGAGCATTGAAGATGGAACATGGCTGTGTCTTCCAGCATGACGATGACCCCAAACACACCGCTCGCGCAATGAAGGAGTGGCTCCATAAAAAGCATTTCAAGGTCCTGGAGTGGCCTAGCCAGTCTCCAGACCTCAGCCCCATAGAAAATGTGTGGAGGGAGTTGAAAGTCCGTGTTGCCTCAAAACATCACTGCTCTAGAGGAGATCTGCATGGAGGAATGGGCCAAAATACCAGCTACAGTGTGTGCCAACCTGGTGAAGACTTACAGGAAACGTTTGACCTCTGTCATTGCCAACAAAGGTTATGTTACAAAGTGTTGAGTTTAACTTTTGTTACTGACCAAATACTTATTTTTTTTATTTTTTTGTTTATTTTTTTTTATTCTTTAAAAATCCTACACTGTGATTTCCTGGATTTTTTTCTCATTTTGTCTCTCATAGTTGAAGTGTAGCTATGATGAAAATTACAGACCTCTCTCATCTTTCTGAGTAGGAGAACTTGCAGAATCAGTGGCTGACTAAATACTTTTTTGCCCCACAGTAATAGATTTTATACATATATAGGTACAAACTTTTAAGATAACAATGCATTTCAGTTATTACAAGTGAATTTTGTTTGCTTTGAACAAGTTTTTTTTTTTTTTATTCATGTCTAATTTTGAGGAGTAAAATAAGAGCACTGTTGCTGTAGGTCCCTGCCATGGTTGAGGTACAACAACACATTAACAAAATGATTCATTAACATGCATGGTCATTTTTTTTTATGTAAAAACAGGTGCCATCAACTGAGAAGGTTTCAGCAGTGCCACCAGTGGTAGAAATGAGTCTAGGGACCTGAGAATATAGGGAGTATTGATTGAGACGGTTTTGTTTCCAGAACATAACTACAGGGGTCTCACAGATAACTGGAATGTGATTAACAGATGAAACAGTTTTTAAACTTTTGCTTAAGCTCGTGATTATCGGTAATAAGACAGAAGTACCACTGTGTGATCTGGAAGGACCCAGCAGTCCGCTGTCGATGTTTAAGTGTGCACTTCAGCATGATATTTGAGAGTTGAAACATGTCTCTGAAGGAGCTCGAGTGCCCTTGAGTGTGTCGGTCTAAGGATGTGTAACTTTTCTCCGTGGTCAGGCTCCATTTATGAACCTCTCAAGCTGTCCATCCTGCACCGTGAGGATGAGCCTCTGTGGGAGAAACTCGAACGCTTCTACAGCGCAGGTGAGTCTGAATTTCCTACGTAATGTTTGTTTAAGAATCCGCGTTCGGGAATCATTGTATCCTCCAAAACAAGTTTGAAATGTTAAGCAAGATGAATGAATCGTACTGTAAATGAATCAAGGAGTCAAAATGAATCAGTTGAATCAAATGAATCATAGATTTGTTTTTCTACAAACGCAGCAACGTCTGTTCACTTTAACAACCAAAGTCTTAACAACTATAATAATTTATAATAGGAAATAAAAGGCTGTCTTAACTCCGGACGTGAAACGGCAGATCGACGCTGCGTATTCACGTGCAGAGGCGGGAGTTTAAGAGGAAGTTTAAGTGGGCTTTCTTGTTTGGATTTGCTACCTGATCCTGTCCCTCTCTCTCTTTCCACTAGATCTGTCTAATAAAGCAAAATGGTCCCTCAGTGTTGCAGTTTTAGCCAGTTTGTTAATAATACCGAAAAAATATAACAATTCCTCATATATATATATATATATTTTTTTTGTTTGTTTTTTTTTTGTTGGCCAGTTTTCGTTCAACGTCTTTAGTCAGGTCAGATTTATTTCTATAGCGCTCTTTACAGTGAAGCATTTTCTCAAAGCGGCTTTGCCATTTTAGATTATCTCCTAAATTATAAGTCCAACCCCAAGTTGAGCAAGCTTTAGGATCTTCCGTCCTTGGTGGGGAAAAATGTACAATTACAAGTTGCAGTAATTATGAAGTGGTTGCTTATGAAATGCAAAATAAATTCATACATATTTATAAACTGATCAAGGGGTTTCTTTTTTTTTTTTTTTTTTTTTTTTTCCTTTCGAAGAGTCACGTTTTTTTCTTTTTTGTTGGTTTCCATAGACCTGGATGCATGTTTCTATTGTGGGATCTGGCAACCCTGTAGTGCATGCATGTGTGTGAAAAACATCAGCTCACGTTTGTTCTAGATCCTGTTCTAACTCTGTTGATGTGTTTAGAGATTTTTTTTTTTGTGCAAGTTCCTCATGTTTGTGTGGATGACTTTCCCCTATAAACTGGTTCATGTTCACTCGGTCATTTTCAAACAATTCATGTGGAGAAAATTAATCAATCAGTTCAATTAAAATCAATCTTAAGATCATAAATGCAAGATGAGTGATAAACTTGCCTGTACACGAATCAAGGTGAATGTTGGGTGAGTCTCAGAATCTCTAATTGAAATCGAATCAGATAATTCAGAATCGCCTGTTTCAAAAAGTATCCATTTTACATAAACTGAAATGATTTGCAAAGGAATCTCTAAGGAATCTCTATGGGACTGTGGTAGCCTAGTGGGTAAGGTACTGAACTATGGACCACAAGGTCCAGGGTTCAAATCCCACCTGTGCCAAGCTGCCACTGTTGGGTCCTTGAGCAAGGCCCTTAACCCACAATTGCTTGGATTGTAAGACTGTATCAATTGTAAGTCGCTCTGGATAAGGGCGTCTGCTAAATGCTGTAAATGTAAATGTAAATCTAAGGGAGAGCCAAATATGTATAAAAAATGAATCAACTGGACAAGATGAGTCGGCATGAATTTTAGAATCAGGACGAAAAGTGTGCCATTTAAGTCACCATTTGTTAGTGAATCAAAATGAATCTTTTGTGAATCTGAGAGTCTCTAATTGAAAATGAATAAGGTGAATCGGAGTAACCTGCTTCAAATGAATCTAAAATCCTAAAGCCAAAGTAAGAATTCGAGTAAAAAAAATAATCAAGTAGATAAGAAGAATCAATGCGATTCTTTGAATCATGAATCACAGAGTCACCATCTGCAAGTCAGTCGAGGTGACTGTTGGAGCCTCGTGTCTGAAAACAAGCCGAGATGAATCGTATCATCATGTCAATAAGCTGATGAACTCTAGAGCTCCTGTTTGTAAACAAATTGTGATGAAGCATGAAGTCAGATGAGTCATATTCAACATTTGGTAATGAATCAAGATCAATCCAGGAGTCGCTGTTTGGAAGTGAGTCATCGATGATCATGGGACCCAGTTAGAAATGACTAGCGAGTCACGTTATGAAGGTGAACTGAAATGTGTTTATAAGACCTCATCACGTTTTGGTTTGGTAATGAATAAAGATGCCTTGTTGAAATAATTCCTAGAATAATACTTGGTGAATCATTCAGGGTGGCTCTTGTATCCAAATAAAGATGATCCGTGTTAAACCTTGCATTAAAATGAAGTGAGAAATCATTAAGCACAGAGTTTAAAACTAAATCATGATGGATTGTAAAGCTAACATTCAGAAATGATTTCGGATTAATCACAAGGTTATTTGTTTAGATGATTTCAGTGATTCCTCCTAGAGAGTATTAGCACAACCCCAAATCAGAAAAAGATGGGACGGTATGGAAAATATATGAAAATGTTTCTTAAAGCATGCCTGAATGATATCTTTGAGTTTTATTTCATTGCAGACAGCATGAACCCGAGATGGTTCATGTTTATTTCTGGCCAGCTTCATTTCATTTGTTAATAAACATCTATTTCTACATTTCAGGCCTGCAGCCCATGCCAAAAATAGTTGGGACGGGGGGAATTTAGAGCTAGCAATGAAATAAAACAACATAATGATGTGATTCCAAACAGGAGATTATAGTCAGGATTTGGTACAAAAGCAGCATCCACAAAAGCCTGAGTCTTTGAGGAGTGAAGATGGGCAGAGGATCTCCAGCTTATCAACAAATGAGTAAGAAAATTACTGAAATGTTTAAAAACAAAGAAAGACTCAAAGAAAAGACGAAGTGGTTTTCAAATTTCAGTCCTAACATTTTCTGATTTGTGTCGTTGATAAATGCTTGGATGTCCCTGATAAAGATGTCGTCTTGAAGGCAGCTCATGTTGCTCTACAATCTCGGTCTACTTTTCTGAAGTGGAAATGACCTGTACCAAGGGCCCTGACCCGACCCCATACCATGACAGAGCCTGGCTTTTGGACTTTTTGTCTTTGGTCCATAAAAAGATCTGTTATCCTGATGGGTCTGAGCACAATCCCCGTTCCCAGTGTGTGATGGTCCATCCCAGATGCCTCCGAGCCCAGAGAAGCCAACGCCCTTTCTGGACATGGTTATAACATAAGGCTTCTTTTTAGCACAGTAACGTTTTAAGTGGTATTTGTGAATGTAACTCTGTATTGTAGAGCTTGATAAAGGTTTGATAAAGTAGTCCCTTCTCCATGTGGTTCTATCAGCTATTGATGAATGATGATTCTTGATGCAGTGCCGTCTGAGGGAGCGGAGATCACCACTCTGCAGTTTAACTGGAGTTCCTCCAGATTCCTTGAATGGTTTAATGATATTATGCTCTGTAGAGGGAGAAATATGTAAATCCCTTCCAATCTTTCTTTGAGGAAAATTGTTGTTAAACATTTGGTGATAAACTGGAGATCCTCTGCCCATCTTTACTCCTCAAAGACCTGTGGATGCTGCTTTTGTACCAAATCATGATTACAATCACCTGTTTGAAATCACATCAATGTTTATTTTTACCTCATTATTAGCTCTAATTTCCTCCATCCCAACATTTTTGGGGATGTGCTGCAGGCCTGAAATGCAGGAATGGATGTTTATTAACAAATGAAATGAAGTTCACCAGAAAAAAAACATGAAATATCTCCGGTTCCTACCGTCTGCAATGAAATAAAAGTCAAAGAAAATGTGAGAAACCCTGTATATATGTGTGTGTGTGTGTGTATATATATATATATATATAATTATTTGCATTTTCCGTACCATCTTAACTCTTCTGATTTGGGCTTTGTATCACACAGCGTTCGTTCGTACTACAGAGTGAGCAGTAACGATGATTAGAGGAGGACTGGCGGTGATTCGTAGCTTCAGGTCATTTTCAGCTCGTCTCTGCCAAACTGCTTCGTGTTTTTAATCAATAATCGTCCTTCTTCCTTCAGCCGGCTTTTAGCTTTCTGCTTTTTTTTCTGTCCGTCTCTCTTCTGCTCTCTTCCTTATTAACTCCCTCAGCTGTCAGCCTTTCGAGATTTATAAATGTACTCTAATGCCAAGTGTCCAATAAATGTAGATTTAGCTCAGCAGTGTGAAAGAAGCTGTTTGTACAGGGAGAGCTGCTTCATTCGGAGCACTGTGCGTTCTACCGATTAGATCCCGATCAAATGTGAAATTATGCTGATCATTCATTAGCAGCTTCTCGTTCCCAACACTTGCTGTGAATCCTGTTTGTGATATGAACTGTTTAATATGGTTATGAGTTTCGAGTTTAAATAGCTCCATGTTATCTGTTTGTAGCCTATTTGAAAACAGTTTCTGATTTGAGATAATCGTGTGTTTATGCATTAATGATGGCTTCTCTTTAGTGGTGCCCGTTCCAGCTCTTTGTTGATCCAAGAGAAAATCAGTGAGATCATTAGGACCTCTTTATTTTTCATTGCATTTTTTTTGTAATCATTTCCAGCTCGGTCTACAAAGGTTTATTTGGAAATGGGTTTTATCCGAAGAAGCGTTCTGGTCGCTCTAAAGTATTTTACAGACAGTAGAATAATGTCAGGGGCGCTCAGGGGGTGCAGCAAGTGTAGACATGAATTAGAAATGAGTCACAATGAACATGAACCAAGAGGAATCACAGAGTCACTCCTATAGAAATAAATCATGATGAACCAGAGTCACTCCTTTTATAAATGAACCAAGAGGAACCACAGAATCACTCATTTGTGAATGAATGTAGATGATTCAGAGACACTCAGTTATAAATGAGACAAGACAAATCAGTCACTTATTTATAAAGGAGTCATCACAGTCACTCACTCGTATATGAATCAACATGAATCAGTCACTCATAAATGTATCAAGATAATTCAGAATCACTCATAAATCAAGACAAATAAGTCACTCATTTTTAAATGAATCTGGATGAATTCCTTCATTTATAAAAGAATTAAGGTGAATCACAGAGTCACTCATTTATACCTGAATCAGATGAATCACAGTCACTCATTTGTAAATGAATCATCTCACGTCACAGAATCACTCGTAAGATTATAAAGATGAATCGGAGTCACTCATTTGTAAAGGTGTCAAGATGAATCAGAGCCACTCATTTATAAATGAATCAAGAGGAATCACAGTGATTTTATTGGTGAATCTAGATGAATGAGTTGCTTGCATATGAGTCACAATGAATCAGAGTCACTCGCGTGTCAAGATGAATCAGAAATAAATCATGAATAAATGGCTCAAGGTAAATCAGAGTTGCTTGTTTGTAATTGAATCAGTATCTCTTAGAGTGTAAATTAATGATTCATTTCATCGTTATAAATTAAACAAAATAAATCAAAGTTGCTGGTTTGTGGATAAATTGAAATGAATTCTAGTGCATAGTGTCTTTTATAGATGAATTGTGATTTTTCTCCCCTGTGCAGAAGTAGGATGAGTCCCAATGTCCTCACTTTGGATTCATTTACAAATTACACCTGTAATTCATTTTCAGATAGTCACAGGGACTTGTCTGGAAATTAATCATGGGTGACCTGCGTCCTCATGTTGAAAATTAGTCATAATGTCACTGTAAATGAATTGTGAATGATGTGAGGTGCTTCCTAGAGTTAGTCAGTGGTGGTTAGTGAGTCAAAATGAATCAAGGCTTTGAAGTGAATCATTGTCACTGTTTCATACACTATATCTTCAGAAGTATGTGGACATGTGAATGGCTTGCATTTAATCCTGGAGTCAAAAGGGGGGAAAATATCAAGAGGTGCAATTATTTACCAGTAAATCAAGAAGAGACTTAGTCAGCAGTAAAGGAGTCGAGATGGTGTCGACTCCATTAAAATGTGTTAAAACAATTCCTCTATTATGCACATGACTCCTAGATTCACCAAATCTAAATGAATTGAGATTAATCTTGGAGAAACTGTTTAAAAATGAGTTCGGGTCAATAGCACAGCTGCCTGCTTGTGAAGGAATCCAGGTGAATCGTTTTAAAATCATTCCACAGCGTATGAAGATGAACTGTTTTACCAGTGGAATGTAGATTCACGATTGGTAAATGAATCAGTTTTAAAAATGGTTTTATATTCCTGGTTTTGGACATAAATCATTCATTATTTGAATTAAACAAAGCATTAAAGTCTGATTACAGAGAAACATCTTATTCTTAATCTCTATTTTTGTATCTGGCTTCTTTTTCTCTCCTCATTTCCGGTTCCTCTCTCTGATTGAAGGGAATCGCTCTCTCTCTAACGCACTGTTTATAAGTGTAGCCTTAGCAGCTGATTTAAAGGTGCATTATACTGATCTATGATCAAAGACACACACACACACTACTGCATTAGCATTCAAAGTGCTCGGGTGGTTTTCTTCCCTCTTCCATCTGATAGAACTGAAATAAAATGCATTCTTTATTTGTTCTGTGTTAGCCTTTACACATCTGTGCCCTGTTACAGTCTCCATCTTCTGCGAATAGTCGATTAAATAAATAAATTCAGTGTTAGTGCTATGGTTTCTTATCTGTGCGTGTATTCAGATCGTGTGTCCATGTTAGGGTTCCGTTTCGTATCACTAGACGGACTAGTGGCTACTGAGGGCAATCTTTGTGTCCGCATGCTCCCAGATTCCCTACATTTGCAGAATACCCATGACCCCAGCTCTCTGTGTGCCCAAGATCCCAATGCACCCAAAGCCAGAACATTTCCAACACCTTATGTTCAGGACCATGTGAAGCCAAGTCCCAGTGTTCCCCAGATCCCTAATTT
Source organism: Ancistrus triradiatus (assembly GCA_025084515.1). NCBI lineage: Eukaryota > Metazoa > Chordata > Actinopteri > Siluriformes > Loricariidae > Ancistrus > Ancistrus triradiatus. Next base: position 252,487 of record JAJAGP010000659.1, on the reverse strand, counting down.
TAGGACAATGTGCCCAAGGTCCCCAGGTTCGTGTTCACAAGGTACCTAAAGATTATGTTCCCAATGCCAAAATATTCCCAAGGTCCCAGGGCTCCCAAAGGCCGAGTATTCCCAATCCTTGATGTTCAAGACTGTGTGACCTGTGCTCGATGTGTTCTCAAGATCCCAAAGTGTCCCCAAGTTCCTAAAGCTTCCAAATCTTTCCCAACCTCATATGTCCAGGACCATATGACCCAGGTACAAGTGCTCACAATACCCGACTATTCCCAGCCCCCCATGTTCAGGAGCATATGACCCCAGGATGTACTCGATTTCAGGACGATTTTATCCAAGCTCAAAATGCTTCCCAGATCCCCGTGTTCACAAGGTGTGTCTTTTTTTTTTTTTTTTTTTTTTTTTTTTCCTTTTGTGTTCAAGACCATGTGACCCCAGCTTCCTGTGTTCTCAAGATTACCATGTTCCGACAGCCCATATATCAGCCCAGGTCCCAATTTTCACAAAGCCCAATTATTCCCAACATGCTGTGTTCAGGACCACGTGACCCCGGCTCTCTGTGTTCACACAGTCCTCGTGTTCAAAAGCTACCTCATTTTAGGACAACGTGACACAAGGTCCCTTTGCTCAGTACCCTCTGTCCCAGCTCTCTGTATTCTCAATCCTTTCTCGAGAACACTTGCATGTTTTGTTTGTCCCTCCGTTCAGGCCGGTGTGTTCCCCAAATCCATGTTTTCAGTGCCGTATGACCCCAGCTCTGACCAAGGTCACATTCATAGGGAAGCCATGTTCCCCTTCATTGGTGGGTTATTTTTCTGTTTTAATTCCTCTTTCTGCTTGATTGTGCAATCTATGAATTTTTATGATTTTTATCCAAGTTTATGGATCATTTCACTTATTTTTCTGAAGATTTTGTATTTTTTGGAAACAAGTCGTACTCTGTGGTCAGACCCGCTTCTCGCTTTTCCTCCTGCCATTTTTATCCGATAGCACGGTTACGATTTTAAGTCCGATCTGTTAGATCAGAAATATAGCACAGCTTGATTCATACTGTTTGCATTTCTTGATTTTTGTCTCATTAGTTTTGAGCTCAGTTTATGCTTCCCTTACTTTCCTCATCCAGTTTGGTTTAATTTTCCGTTTAGCTTCTGCTTCAGCAGTAACAGGACGTGCTTTCACGATGATCTGATTAATTGGTTGAAAGAGGAGGAACCACTTCTGTTTGTCTGTGAGTCAAGTGGCCGCTGGAATCGTGTTGTTTCTTCCTAAGTGCTTGGTTAATATTCCTCATATTTCCCTCATGACCTCTTTTATCCTTCTCCTCTGATTTGCCTGATTGGATGGAGTTCACGTCTCCTGCAACTGCTCTCCTATATAACACACTGATGAGAGAGAAGAGGGGTTTTATTCAGTCTGATTAAGCAGCCACACACACAATGGCACCACACACTTTTTTTTTCAGGTAACTTTACCTGAAATCAGTCAATTCTGTACTTTTTTACTCACTACACTTTCAAATCCAACTCGTTACTTTACCTTCTATGAATCCCTTTATCTGTATTATTTGGGCATGTCCAGTTAGGCACCTAATGAATTGCCAAAAAGAATCCTAGCTTTATGCTCGATGTTGCAACCACAGACCTGTATATCTAGACGTCATGTTGTCTGCTTCGACTCGTTGCTGCGATATGTCAACGTGTCCGCCATATTGGTCCAGGCAAGACCGGCTTGTACACAAATACAGGTGAACGGAGGAGCTGCAGTTTGTTTTTGTTTTTTTTTTTGGTTAAAATGCACAATAACCTCATTTCTTAACCGATTTTATTGAGTCGTTTTTATATTCAAGGGTTTTGAGCCACATGCGATAAAGTTAGCTCCAGTTACTTCGAATCTTGATAGAGAGGCGTGTATTGGAGTCAGGCCAGTTAATGTGGTGGAAAAATAATTCCTTGTCATAAACTTAAAGTCTTTAAAAAGGTTTTTTGTCAAGAATGGATATGGATTTTTTCCTTAAAAAAGAATCTAAATTGCGCATCTAAGTTCTTATTATTGACCATCAATTGACAAAAATGGAACGAAATCAACCAAAAAATCAGAGAATGAGATGGTAGCAGTTTGCTTTCTGTTTATAACAGTGAAATGATCCAATGGTAATGTACAGTACAACATATTATTAACCTAATGAATAAATTAAGATGTAGTGTAATAAATTTATTTAATGAAATAATAGATTAACAATAGTATTTGTAGTATTAACAGTGATGTTGTTGTTGTTGTTGTTGTAGTAATATAATACAGTATATAAAATGTGAATACTATATTATACAGCTATTATTATTATTATTATTATTATTATTATTATTATTCATGCTACATATTATGTACTGTTGCTAATCTATTACTATTACTGTTTTATTATATTGTAGATGAAGTTATAAGTTATATGTTATATGAAGAATCGGCGTGTTTTATTCTGATATATAATCTATGGAGAATTATGAGAAGTTGCCTGGACCAATATGGCTACCAGGTATATCATGTCTATTGGTTCAACTGGCGCAATCGCGGCAGGTAACTTGGCACTTGGGGCGTTTTGCGATTTTGATGGAGCTCTTTCAGAGCCGGTACGACTGTATTTATAGGATACATTCATGAGAGATTATAGAGATGCTCAGATAACGTACAGTAAGCCCAAACGTTGGTGCGACACTGAAAGTATAAAACTCAAGTCTATCAAACTCTCTTTAATGTTCAGCATGAATTCTATTCCCCAGAATAACTATCCACTTTAGACCTCTTTTTATTAATCACACACTAGAGGGTTATCCATGTCCCTGGGACAGTGAATTCTATTTCTGTAAGGGATATATTAAAGAACGATAGAACAGAAGAACTGGTGTAATAAATCTGGTGAAGCTGCAGTTTTGGACTAAAATGCAGGGAGAGCGTTTCAGAGAGTCGAACTATCATTTGAGCTAAATACAAGGATTTACTGCATTACTGAATATTAACATGACTAGTTATGAGAGATTTAAGCACTTATTAAGAAAAGCAATATTTTTTTGTATCTTCCTTCCAAAGGTCATTTGTATGATGTTTGCAGATGATTCAGTGGATAAACACTGTACTGCACCATCTACAGGAGCGGAGACTGTAGTTTGCACCCCATTCAAAATGTTGTTTCTTCCTTAAAAGAATCTAAAATTTTCAATATAAATAAATGTAGTATATTGCGAAAAAAAATATCGCAATTATTGCTGTATCAAATTTAAGTACAGCCCTAAACTCTGTACAGTACAGATTAGTACAATAACAGTAACTTGTATGGATTCAGTCTACTATAAACTTTTAGTTCTAGTTGACGTATTTGTACTGATTGTTCATATTTTTGCTCATCCTTGCCACTCTGCTCCTGATTTTCGTTCCTCATCGTTATGTCTTGTGTTTAGTCGGTCTGTTTATCCGTACTCTGTTCTCCTGACTGTGTTTTTCTTTTTCTTTTTTATTTCTTCTTGTCTACTTTGGACTGTCTAGCCATCCTCTTGGTTCGTCTGTCACTTGTCTGTCTTTGCCTGGCTGTGTGTTTGGAGGAAGAATGTGTTCTCAGTGATTATGACCATCGTGGTGATAAGAAAACCATCTCAGAATGCACCACAGATCATTTTATATATATATATATGTGTGTATATGTGTGTGTGTATGTGTATGTATGTATGTATGTATATATATATATATATATATATATATATATATATATATATATATATATATATATATATATATATGTATATGTATGTATATGTGTATATGTATGTATATGTGTAATCCCACACTATTAGTATGTTGTACGTATGGTGTAAGTGCTCGGGTTGGGCATAAGCCATAGGCACGATTGGCTGTGTCTGATGAAGGGGGCAGAGGGAAAACCTGTGCCAACCCGTGATGAACTGGCATCCTGTTTATGCCTGTGCCCAGAGTTCTCTGGGGTTATACAGGGTAAAACATGGAGCAAAAACAGTGTAATAAAAAAAAAAATGATGCTCAGAAGCAAGCCCACCACCTCAGTGACGCAGGTTGGAGTCCCAGCAGTGCCTTCCAGCTGGGTCAGGTTTCAGGCAGGCAGGATCGGCTCTGCTTGTAGGAGGGGAGACTGGATGTGAGTCTACTCTAATCCTGGTTTAAAGAGCTCTCTCTTTTCTTCTCTCTCTCTTTATTCCATCCTCGTTCGTCCGTGTAGTGAAGAGCACCATTTTGAACTACCAGAGTCCCACGACAGGCCTGTTTCCAGTCAAGACCTGCTCAGACTGTAAAGAAGCCAAAGTGCGAGATTCACTTTACTGTGCTGCCAGCGCCTGGGCTTTGGCTCTCGCTTATAGGTGAGACTGACTGACACACACACACACACACACACACACACACAAAATGTTCATTACCTTCTGTACAGCTAAACACTGGTCCTATTGGTCACCCCAGTGATTGAATTCAGCCTCACATCACAACAGATGAAGAAACCAGCTCTAAAATGCTATCACACGGGTACCATGAAGGAAAAACTGGGAATTTAGGGGATTTAGGGTTTATTACAAATGGCTAAAGAACCGAATTGGTAGCAGCGGCGTTCCGACTCCAGATCGTTTGGTCGGATTGGGTGATCCGGATTTCTCCAGGTTTCTGCGTAGCTACTGTACATGGTTTGGCTGAATTCTTTTTTTCATGGGAGTGAATAGGGTGCAAATTTTTAGCACCCTTCTCATATCAGTGATACAAATACAGTAATAACACCACAGCAACCACATAACAACCACCTGGCACACCATAGCAACCATCTGAGATACCATAGCAACTGCTTAACAACCACTAAGCAACACCATAGCAACTGCCTGAAATACCATCGCAGTCACCTTGCGACACTGTAGCACCCATCTGGCAAGCACTTAGCAACACCATAGCAACCCCCTGGGATACCATGGCAACCACTTCACAACACCATGGTAACCACCTGGGATACCATGGCAACCACTTAGCAACACCATAGTAACCACCTGGTATACTATAGCACATACCAACAACCTGGAAGACCTTAGCAACTGCCTGAGAAACCATAGCAACTATTTGGCAACACCATAGCAATCACCTGGGATACCAAAGCAACCATATAGCAGCACCAATGCAACCCTCTGGGATACCATAGCAACCACTTACTGACCACATAGCAACTATGTAGTAACAGCATAACAACCCAGGAAACCATGGCAACCAGTTTAAAACCACCATTACAACTATCTGGGAAGCCATAGTAACCATTTAGCAACACCATAGCAACCCCCTGGGACAACATAGCAAGCACTTACTGACCAAATAGCAACACCATGGCAACAACCTGTGAAACCATAGCAACCACCTAGCATACACTTAGCAACACCATAGCATCTATCTGAGAAACCGTTGCAAACACTTAGCAACACCATAGCAACCACTTGGGATAAATTGACAGAGCAGAACCTTTACAAATGACCAGAGTCTTTGGTATTTCCTCAGTTATACCTGCAGTCCTGGAGGTTCTTGGCGTCTAAGCCTTTGGATGTTGGTACTGCAGCAGTATTTATGTTCCTTAGTGTAATTTGGCATTCCATGTTTAAAAAGAATGGTGAAGGCTGTGTGTTAGTGATTTTTTTTTTTTGGAATTCAGTGTGCGTGTGTGTGTGTGTTTGGTGTTCATTGTGCGTGTTGTGCAGACGGATCGATGATGATCTGGGACGTACCCATGAGCTGGAACATTCTGCCATTAAATGCATGCGGGGGATTCTCTACTGCTACATGCGCCAGGCTGATAAGGTGAGTGTGTGAGTGTGTGAGTCCTCTCTCCTTTTATTTATTCACCACATGTATTTATTTCTTGTGCTTGGTTTGGGCGTCTGTCTGAGCTCTGTGCCCTTAGAAACAAACACACACACAGACACACATGTTACTTCAGTCACAGATTTGGTCCTTCTTTGCAGCTATAAGGCCTTCTACTCTTTTGGTAAGGCTTTCTATAAGATTTTGGACTGTGTCTGTGGGGATTCTCATGCGTTCATCCAGTAAATGTAGTTTAAGTCCAAATTTTAAACGTCTTCTTGAATCACTTTATAGGAGGTAGACGGGTACCAAGAAATGACTGGGTTGTCTGATCTTACAGTTTGTGGTTTGGTAGGTTCTCCACATATCTAAACCTGTGTGCGCAAGCTCTGAAAATGTGAGTTTTACTTAAAATGTTTGATGTAAAGTTGATGTAATACAGTGTGTAAATGGAGAAAGCCTAAGCTGTTCCACTGGCATCTGTTTGCTGCTAAAGCTTTCTTTCTAAAGATCTGGACTAATAACACTCCTCTCTAAAGAAGACCAGCACTCCATGCATCCAGTGCTTGTTAGAGTCATTTTCAATCCTCAGCCCATGCGATACAACAGGCGCTTTCCCGTCCTCCTCGCTCCGGACCTAGTTACGCCTTTGATACAGTTCCGTTTGATTCCCTTCAGATCCCGGCCGACCCGGTTCAGACGAGAGCTTTTTCACAACCTAATTAGAGCTCGCCATTTATCCGTTTAATTACTCGGCGCCGCGCTCGTTAGCGCCTGCCTGTGCCGCTCACAGGGAAAGTGGCAGAATGTGGCTCGACGGCAAACGCCAACCTGCTGCTAACTCGCTGCTAACCGTGCCATTTATCGCAGGTCAGATGTGGGATTACATTAGAAATGAAACGAAAGGAGAAAGGAAAAAGCAGTTGCAAAGAGGAGGGGAATGTTACTCGTTTGTATTCCGCTGCAAAACAAAATAAATAGTAAATCATGAACTTCTCTGGACCTCTTAGTTGGCTTTTGTTGCTAGAAAAAAGCTCTTTAAATTAATCTTTTAAAAATGTCAGGTAATTGTATAAGGTCCATTACAGCCTGTTCTACCTAGGTATACACAGTGGGGCAAAAAGTATTTAGTCAGCCACTGATTGTGCAAGTTCTCCTACTTAGAAAGATGAGAGAGGTCTGTAATTTTCATCATGGGTACACTTCAACTATGAGAGACAAAGTCAGAACGAAGGAGTGGCTCCATAAACAGCATTTCAAGCTCCGGGTGTGGCCTAGCCAGTCTCCAGACCTCAACCCCATAGGAAATTTGTGGAGGGAGTTGAAAGTCCGTGTTGCCCCAAAACATCACTGCTCTAGAGGAGATCTGCATGGAGAAATGGGCCAAAATGCCAGCTACAGTGTGGGCCAACCTGGTGAAGACTTGCAGGAAACGTTTGACCTCTGTCATTGCCAACAAAGGTTATGTTACACAGTATTGAGCTGAACTTTTGTTTTTGACCAAATACTTATTTTCCACCATGATTTACAGTTAAACTCTAAAAATCCTACAATGTGATTTCCTGGATTTTTTTCCTCATTTTGTCTCTCATAGTTGAAGTGTAGCTATGATGAAAATTACAGACCTCTCTCATCTTTCTAAGTCGGAGAACTTACACAATCAGTGGCTGACTAAACACTTTTTTGCTCCACTGTATATTATATAGACAAAAGATTGTGGACATCCAAACGTTAACATCTAAAACATGGCTATTAGTGCTGGGTGATTTGACCTCAAATCAGTATGTTTCAGTGAACATTTTGCCTTGATAACGATTATGTTGGGGTTTGTTTGTTTGGTTTTTGCAGGTCACTGATCACTGTACTGTAAATATGCTCAACTATTAAAACAGGGATATTTTTTCTAGATGGACTGCATATTGTGATTTTAAAATAACAGAAGGAAAAGTGGAGATTAAGTATTTATGCTTATTTATTGAAAATTTCAACCAGTTGAGATCCTTTGTGAAGTTGGTAGGATGTGGCATCGGTTATTTCTTTCCATTTTATTGAATCTTTTTCATGTTGTGTAGACACAATAGCGCACTCTTTGTGAAGGAAATGGCACGTTAAAAATTGTGCTCGGTGTGAAATCATAACGCTTTGTGTTACTAAAAAGGATTCCGTTGCTTGGATAAGTTCGTCAGTGTCTTAGGAACGTTCTGTCGGTAATTCATGAAAGAAAAGAAACAGTTTAGTGAAACTTCTGCCACGAACTTCAGTCCCCTGATGTACAGCCTGTAGAAAACCTGTAGGGGGAGCTAAAGAGGAGAGGATGTGGTTTTATTATTAAAAGTAAATATTTCTTGTTATTCCTGAAGGGGACTGTATATGAAGGACGTTCCAAGGTTATCAAGTCCAGGTCTGACTCTAGAATGCCTCCCTCCTTGGGTGTGATGGCACAGACTTGTTTTTTTTCCTGATTTCATTCATATTTTATAAGGTGTTTGAAATGCTGCTCCACAGCTGGGCAGATGTTTTCATTCCTCTTCCTCTTGCCCTTGTGTGAGGGACTGAGACCTGGTTATGCTTGAAGTGAAAAAGGAGGAATACAATATATCTGGGACAGAGGAACACCTTATGTGCGAGAGAGAGAGAGAGGAGGAGCTGAAATGGGCCATTTATTTTTAACACTTTAAATTTCCTCCAGGCTGGTGTGTGTCACGGTCAGTGAGATGGGTCATATCTTAAACTCTCTCTCGTGCTTTTCTGTTCCACCTACAAACCACAGTCTCGGTCTCATTTAGTTCTGATTTGCACACAGCTGTTGAGCGTCGTCCCTTCTCTTAATCGCCTTTAGTGGCGGTAGATCGGCAGATTAGCTGTTCTGTGGGGGACGTTTTCATTTTATGGCTATAAAGGGATGCACACGGTCAGTAACTATACTCACTGTGGCCGTGTTGGTATAAGGGGTTTAGTGTGCCAAAGAAAACATGCCCTCACACCACCGGCAAGTATTGGCCTAAGGCGGGGTTGGTTTGTGAGTTCGTGCTGTTGGTACCAAATGTCCAATCATTAGCTGTTTGATCGTTGCTTTCCTGACTCTTCATGTTGTGGTAATTCTGCTTTTGAACTGTCCTGTCCTGACACCATTGTTTTTATCCCTTTAATCTGATTGCTAATATGGACTGCCTTTTCTTTTGAGGTGCAGGTTTTTGGTCTCTGATTTGTTAGACAGATTAGGGAAGCGAAATGTTTTTGTTTCTTTCTTTCCAGGTCAGCTAGAACCTAATAAATGGAGGATCCAGTTTATTTTGGCCTTGGTCCTTGACCTCGAATGAATAATATATAACTGGATCTCTGATTAGGGTTGGGTAATGTTTGTGCTTTTCAATTCCAAAAAGATGGAAGGTGCCAAACGGATATTGCCAAGTTTAGGTATAAAGAATTTTTCAATATTACTTCAAAGTAATCATATCTACGTTAAGCTTTTTTCTTCCCATTTAAACCTATTATAAGAAAAAAGCTTAACGTGGTTTATTGTTCTAAAACGATGACCTAGGAAAACCAAACGTCTCTCAGTTCCTGCTGATCATAACCCATGCTGCTGAAACGATGATCCTGTGATCCAAAATGAAAGGAATCATTTTTCGTTAAGTGTGTTAATTGCTATAGGTTTAAATGGCAGTAAAAAGCTTAAAGTACAAATTATTCCTTTCCTTGTGGATCACAGGTTCAGCATTTCAGCAGTAGAGATTACTTATGATCAGTAATAACTGGGAGAAGTTTGGTTTCTTAGGTCATTAGGTGCCTGGAGGGGGGTCAGGGGCAGATTTATACCCTGAATGACCAGGGGCTGGTTTGGTAGACCCCGGTTTGCAGATCGCTGTTAAAGAGCCGGAGTTTGTTGTATGTAGCCAGAGCTGATCTTTGCTCGAAGCAGATGCAACAAAAGTGACACCAGTGTAACGTAATCCCACCTGACTGGGCTGGGCTGACTGATTTCACAGTCTTTGGGTTGATAGGTTCTCCATACATCCAAATTTATGACCACAAGTCCTGAAAAATGCGTTATCATGCACGATGTCCAAATATTTGTGGACACCAATTCTAATTAAGACATGCAACTACTTTAAGTTGCATCCGTTGCTGACACGGCTCGTCTCGTCCCTGTAGAGATGGATCGTTAATAGGATAGGACTCTATAGGACTGGAGCAGGTGAACATGAGCCTGTTGGTACCATGCCTAATTGGTGTGGATTGGAGGGGTATAAAGCACCCCAGGATTGATCTGTGGAGCAACGGAACTGTTCTCTGGAACAAATGTCCTCACAGTAATGCTCAAATCTAGTAGAAATCCTTTCCTAGATGGAAAAGACTTACTATAAACAAAAGTGGAATAATCTCGTTTTAAAACTTTTTGTTCTGGAAGAAACTCGAATGAATGAGCAGGTGTCCAAATACTTTTGTACATATTGTGTATGTCGCCTTTAAAAATGTACAGGTTCAGCATGTGAGGGGAAACAAAGACTGGATCGCGTCGAGGATGGGAAAAAGTGAAATGCGCTGAGTTCACGGATTTGTCATGAGTTATCTTGTTTGTCATGAAGTAAAAGAAAAGACGCCCGCATACAAGCAGACGGACTAAATCGGGTTTGACCAGTGTGAGCGTGCGGACTATAAATAGAGAATGCAGAGTAAGCAGGGCCGATTCCTGCAGGAATGAAGAATCCGTAAGCCGCCGTGGACTGACAGTCGGCTCCTGCTAATGCAGTGATGTCGAATAATATTTCACAAATGGGAAATCGAAAGATGGCCTCTTCCCTTCTTAATCGGATTGAGCTTTTATAGCAGCCCTTCAATCCACGTCCACTTTGGGGAACACCCAGCACATCAGGGCAGCATTTTTTTTAAATAATAAACGAGCTCTTAATCAAAAAGAGTGGAAATGAGCGAGCAGATCTGGAGTGTGGACTGTTGTGGTGGAAATTTCACCTGTTAAATTCAGAAACAATTCAAAAGACCTTCCTAACAAGTTGCTCAATACTCATTTATTATGAAATTAGGTGCTAAAATACCCTAACTCGGGATGCTCCCCTGAAATCAAGCATACAGAGGCTTATAATCACTTTCAGGAAAACGGAGATAACAAAATGACACCTTATTGGACAGAATATCATTAAGCAAAGTTCTTATTGGATGATTCATTGTCTGGATGCTACATACTAGGACACTAGAGGGCGCTCTTGCTACACTATAGTTCTCCCTGGAATTCGGACTTATCATTGACCTTCAGAAAGCTTTAAACAAAGGCTTTTCTCCAAGTTTCAAAACATGACTCGTTCATAATGATGAAAAGATCACTCTAGGTACATTTGTTTACCAATTAAACTAGTTTTCATGTGGATTAGGGACTAATTAACTAAAACTAGTCTTGAACTTGAGAATGGCACAAACTCATAATCATCAGTAGCGTCGGAATGTGTTCTAATAATGCTTTTTGCCGGTACTACTTATGTCCTAGAGACAAAGTCTGCTTGTACAGCTATGAGTAATCATGAACAAACCAGGACTAGACAGTTTTAAGGGGCATTATGTGTTTTAAAATCATATTTAAAATATAATTCTACACTACTCAGGTAGCTCCTTTTTGTTTTTCGTCTACACAAAGCTTTGACGTTGTGATAAAGCCAGGTTATTTTGGAGTGGAGTGTAAGGAGACGTTAGAGCCCTCTTTCTCGTTACAGGTGGAGGAGTTTAAGCAGGACCCGAGCCCATATACGTGCCTGCACTCGGTGTTTAATGTGCATACAGGAGATGAGGTCTACACGTACGAGCAGTACAGTCACCTGCAGGTAATCACTCATCCATGCACTCCACTCCTGCTTTGTGTCCGGGACGCTTCATTTTCCTCCTAGAATAAAGGTCAGGAATGAGGTAATGACTCGCCTGCTTCTTCGCAGAGACCCTCTGTCTCTATCGATTATAGATTAGCTCGTCCTGAGCGTGTCGGGCGTTGCGTCAAACTGTGTGTTTATCGAGTGTGTGCATTAAGCCATAAAAATGCAGAGTGACGACTTTGTATGTACGATATTTTCTTTATTTCTGGTTTTGTCTTCTCACTGGAAACGAGTTCTGGTTGGGGCGCCGGTGACTGAGGGTGGATCACGGGGATGATCCCCAATCCACTGTGATTTCCCTCAAACAGCCGAAGGAGATCCGTCCAGCAGTCTGCTGGGATTCAAACCTGAAGCACCGCCGATATTGTAACCCTATATGCAAAATAATTGTCAGTCATAACGACGTTACTACATGAGTGGCACAGCGAGCTAATATGCCAACTTTTCAGGGTAGCGACCCGGGTTCAAGTCCTTATGATGCTTCAAAATCAAGTCGGGCGTAAGCCCTACAATGCACTGGCATCACATCGAGCTCATGTGATGGCATCGAGACAAAGAGGGGCTACTTTATTGGACAGAATATCATTAAGCAAAGTTTTTGTTGGACGATTCATTGTCTGGATGCTACATACTAGGAACACTAGAGGCGCTCTTGATTCACTATAGTTCTCCCTGGAATTCGGACTTATCATTGACCTTCAGAAAGCTTTAAACAATGGCTTTTCTCCAAGTTTCAAAACATGACTCGTTCATAATTATGAAAAGATCACTGTAGGTCCATTTGTGTAATCAGTAAACTAGTTTTCATGTGGATTAAGGACTAACTAACTAAATTACAATTGAACATGAGAATGGTACAAACTCATAAGAATCATCAGTAGCATCGGAAAGTGATCTAATAATGATATTGCAATGGACTGGCATCACATCCAGCTCATGCCAGAGAGAGACAGAGACAGAGACCGAGAGAGAGAGAGAGAGAGAGAGAGAGAAAACATGGAAAAAAATCAAATATTAATAAAGTTAGGGTGGCATTGTTTGGCTTCTCTAAATTGTCACAGTGTGATTGAGGCCGTGTTTGTTCCCTGCGATGGGCTGGCACTCTGTCCAGCGGTGATTCCCGCCTTGTACCCTGTGCTGCCAGTAAGTCTGTCTGCGAGTATGGAACGATTAATGCTGTGTTTTTGCAGATCGACGCCGTGTGTCTGTTCCTGCTCTACCTGGTGGAGATGATCTGCTCCGGACTCCAGATAATCTACAACACCGACGAGGTAAAACGAACCCGTGCACAACGTCTTGTTATCTAGATCCATGATGGGTGTGTTAGGTGTGTGTGTGTGTGTGTGGGACTACATTCACAAAAGTGTCTTAAGAAAGAAAGTCTTCTTAAAGGCACGTTTTTCTTAACTTCATTCCTAAGCAGCTTTACAATTTTGGATCATCTTCTAGTTACTAGGGCCAGTCCCTAATTGAGCAAGCCTGGGGCGACACTGGCAAGGGAAAAGCCCTAAAGGTTATAAGGAAGAGACCTTGAGGGGAACAAGATTCAAAAAGGGACCCGACCTACTTGGGTGGCTTAGATGTTAAATGTAAGAATGAAACTAATGAATCTAGTCAAATACATCTGTAGTAGTAGTTCAACAAACAGAAACTAAGTACACATGAACAGATTAATGAAATAACGTTGAGTCCTTGCCAGGAAAGTGGCACGTCATCACGTCATTTTGCTTACATAAGAAAACGATCGATTTTCTTAAGATCATATTTGAGAAGGTCTTTTTTTTTTTTTTTTTTTTTTTTTGGAGAATTGCATTTAAGAACATCCTTATGACCTTCTTAGTGTTTCTTAAGAACCTTCAAGCTTTTCTTAAGAAAGATTTTGTGAATCCAGCTTCTGATTTAGTGTAAAGTACTTTCTCCACAGTATTGTAAGATTTATGTGGAAAATAATAAGAGTTGCAGGCTGGAAATTTGGCAGCAGTGTTGGTGTTTATTTTACGTTGTGGGGACCACATGTCCGCACAAGCATAGATAGAGCTGACAGTTTTTGGCTTGTGGGAACATTTGACTGGTCCCTATGAGTAATATTTTTTTTAACTTAAACTTCTTTAACACCTTTATTTTGAAAATCCAGAGCGTCAAAAGATTTGCTTGTCAAAAAGTGTAGCATTAATTTGCTACAGTAATCGTTATGTGAATGGAAAGTCCTTATAAAGATTGTTAGACTGTATATGTGTGTGTTATCGGTGTAGGTGGCACAGGTCCAGTCATTGCCATCCTTTGATGCCCTCCGTCAGGTGTTGTTGTCTGCAAAGAAAATTGTCAGTAGTGAAACCAGGGTTGCCAGAACAGCATGATTTGCTGCCAAATGTTCCCGGGTTGTCGCTGCTGTTGTCTCTCTTGTCTTGTGGCATTGAGCCAGGACGAGAGAGTCCAGAAGTGTTAGACCACTATTGCATCATGTATCAAAAACAAAACGTGATCTAGCTCCTTGTATCAAGTACAGTACAGTGGTGGAGCTGAGGCTGAACGGATTGTCTGTTGACCGGAGGGTTGAGGGCTCGAATTCCAGTGCTGCCAACCTGCCACTGTTGAGCTCTTGTGCAAGATCGTACATGAAATAACCCACTAATGATGCAAACTCAGCCTCAACTCCACCTACTTAAAGTCGTTACATACTGAACGCAATTTCTTTGGACAGTAAATTAACGTGAGCTAATGTGCAACCCCAAATCAGAAACATTTTGGGACCTCCATTTTATTTGTTAATAAACATCCATTCCTGCATTTCAGGCCTGCAATGGGGGCAATTTAGGACTAGTAATGAGGTAAAAATATAATAATGTGATTTCAACAGGTGAATATCATCATGATTTTTGGAATTTCCTAAAAAGACTAAACGGGTATGATCTCCACTCCCTCAGATGGCACTGCATCAAGAACCATAATTCATCAATAGCTGACAACATGGACAAGGGATTCCTTTATCAAACCTTTATCAAGCTCTACAATACAGAGTTACATTCACAAATACCACTTAAAACACTACTGTGCTAAAAAGAAGCCTTATGTTATAACCATGTCCAGAAGTGGTTTCTGACGTTACAGTGAACACGGATCATGTATTTCATTGATTAAACGTTTTAATGAGTGGAAATAATCTGACGGATGGCAGTTCACTTACCACAGTGACCCAGGATCAGGCCCCTGATTTGCAAATGCCGTGAGTAAGAGCAATCGATAGAAACTGTGTAGGAATTACTAACTAAATCTTTCCATTCTCTCCTGCTTGTTCCACCGTCCGTTAATAAATCCACGGCCATTTCCTGTCTGCGCTTTATAAATTGCATTACGCTGCCCAGTGGGCACTGCTTAGGCACGGCAATTAAGATCTGCCCAGCAGAACGGCACCGGATCTTACAAAAGTCGTTACCGCACCCTGTCTGGAAGCGCTACATAGGTGGGATACGAACTGCAATTGTGTCTCGGCGCGAATCGTAGAGAGACTCTTGTTTTGCAGATAAGGCAGGCAACCCCAGAGAATAAATAAGCCGCAATTATTGCACGGACTCGGATTTCACACGGCGCGACTGCAGATAAAAATGGATTTAATGAAGTTCTGCAGTTTTCAGAGGAGCCGGGAAAGGGGCGAGAGATTAAACCGCCATTACGCTTAAACTTGCTAAATCCCAGAATCCGTCCCCTTACACGTCTCATCTGCGGGCGGATAACGCCTCCTCCGCTCTACAAACACATTTGCAGGCTCTGTGTGGGAGGAGTCTGAGTTCCAAATGTGATGAACCCCAGAACCATAAATGCACAAACCCAAAACAGGAAAAGTTTAGAAGGCATGGACTTTTTTTATTGGAATATGCGTTTTGCAGTCCCGGCTTTTTCTGATTTGGGGTTGTAACCTTAAGGGTGTGTGTGTGTGTGTGTGTGTGTGTGTGTGTGTGTGTAGGTTTCCTTCATCCAGAACCTGGTGTTCTGTGTAGAGAGAGCGTACCGGGTCCCGGATTTTGGAATGTGGGAGAGAGGAAGTAAATACAACAACGGCAGCACTGAGCTGCACTCCAGGTGAGTTAAGCTCCGCCCACCAGTACACAAACTGCTACCTGTGCCTTTTTCTATAAATATTGAAGCTATGTTTATCCGTTCTCGTTCACAACATCTGAAGTGAATCCTGGTCTGCTTTTTAAATATCTGAACGGCGGTCTAAATAAGTGCTGCTGTTGCAGTTTTGATGAAATAAGATTACAGTACCCTCTCATTTTTATAAACTCGTATGATGTCCTTCCTTAACGAGCACGTCGATAGAGAGCCTCCCGGTGCTAATTCTCCACATCACCTGCTCCTTATCTCTGTAACACAACCATCTGATCCTGCTGCCAATTAGAGTATCGACTCCTCCTTTTGGCTGAAGGAAAATGTCACGTTTAAACGTTTCTGGCAGCCGGTTCACGGAACCTGTTCAGGAATAAAAAATAAAACAAGGCTTAGAAGGAAGATCCCTTCACTGCACTCCTGCTCTGGTTAGAGATAACCTAAAGTATTGAGACATGTTAATGCATGAGTTTTAAAATGTACAGGACTGTGCAAAAGTCATATACATTCTGTGTTTTTCAGTTTATAGTCTGCTTATTCTTTAAGTTTTAATCGTCCCTTCACTTTGTAGTTCTGTAATTACAGACTGTAGTCCATATGTTTCTCTACATACTTTCTGTAGTCTTCTTTTACTCTGTTCTCTAATGGTCAGGACCAGCAGTGACCGGAGGTTACCATAGTCACATAGTACAGGTAGTCCTCGGGTTACGACGGTCTCGAGTTACGACGTTTCGTAGTTAGGACGCATATCCCATTTACTGTATAAAGCCTTTTTTCGACTTTAAGTGGTTTTGCGTCGTAAACGTCATAAAGCGAACTTCGTGTTTGGTGTGCGCGGCGGAAGAATACACGGTTAGGCTGCTTGTTTTTTGATAATTACTGTCACGTTCGCTCTCGCACCACGCCCACCTTCGCGCACTTTCTCTCATGGCTCACTCGTGCACCTGCGCATTACGCCGCCCTTCCATCACTTTCCACCGCGTTCTACCACCTTCTCTCTCCTCCTCCGTCTCATCACACACACACCTGCCTCTCGTTTTCTGGCACCTTCCTCCTACTGTGCACCTCCACATCCTCGTTGCTCTGTCTCATGGTCCCTACCGCGTCACAAGCCCGCGCTATCACGGCTCTAACGTGACCGCGTTCTTGCCAAGCCATTATCTATCTCTCGCCATTCTACCATACTTGTCCCTTTCACTCAGTCTCCATCTATCCTAGCCGTATCCTCTTTCTGCCCTTTCTGATCGCGTCTGTTTTCCTTATTCTAATATCTCGTATCGCGCACCTACCTCTCCTCTTCGTTCCGTCATCCGCTTGTCTACCACCCGATTAGTATTCCGTTTCCGTTCAGCACTTTGTTGATGGGCCGTTATCCTGTCGGTTACTAGTTTCAGTTTCTTTAATAAACTAAACGCTGTCTGTGTTCAGTTCCCTCTCCCTGCATGTGCTTTCTGAAACTTACAGCCGGCGTGACAATTACTGTGTTAGGATAGGTGTTAGGATAGGATAAGTGCTTACAGTATGTTATTTACGTACAGTATGTACATGTGTTCTGACTTACACTTATAAAAAATAAATAAAATAAATATAATAAAAAATAAAACCTGACAAATAAATGGGAAAATAAAATAAATAATAAATGAAAATGATGTAATAAATAAAAAAAACAAATAAAATAGAAATATTAAAATTAAATATAAAAACAGAAATAAACTAAATACAAATAATAAAAAATATATTAAATAAATTAGACACTATTTCTCACTCCTGTACTCACTTTGCTGGCTCCCATTTATCTATCTATCTATTTATTTATTTGTCGACAGTGTTCATGTCCCTATTTGCGAGAGCCAATACTTAAGACTTAGGATCATATTAAACATGGTTGATTTTATTGGAATGTCGAGTCGCCTAAAGTCGTTTGGTGTAAGAGAAAACAACACCAGGCTCTTGCGTGGTAGCGTAACAGGCGATCCGAGCTTAAAAAAAAAGTCAAAGGCCAGCTTTACGAGCGAAGCAGTATTTGTTCACCAGTTAAACCAGCACTGACCAGCTTAAACCTGGATGCAGTGGATCTGGTACAGCATCCTAACCGCGACATTCTGTGGTCCTGTGTGTTTGATTTGCCGTTTGTGCCTCAGACGTGGCCGGACTTTAGTCTGAGGTTTGGATGGTAACGGGGCGGGGGGTGGTTTCTGCGCTACAGCCTGCTGTAACGGGACGGTGATTGATGGCGCTGCTGCTGGAGGCAGACGGGCAGCAGGTGGATGTGATCAGGGGAATGCATGTTGGGCTCGGGCGGAGCTCCAGCCGTCGGGGACGGTGATAAATGTTTCCGCACACTCCTTAAATCATCACACCGGAGACCCAGACAAAGCTAATGGACGTCATATCGCCGCTGCACGACTCATCACTTCATGCCCGCGCTCTCTCTGTGCCAGACCAAGCTCGGTGAAAGGCTCGGAGCTCTCAGCGGCTCCGCTCAGGCCGACGGCCGAGTGCGTGAGCCAAATTTGAACTCGCCGGCTTATCCGTGCTGCGATTCGCTCGCCTCTGGCAGGAATACAGATTTGATTGTGACCCCTGTGCCACCCTTTATGTGCGCTTCCCAGATAGACAGGTAGATGGAAAGAGGGGTGGATGGAGAGCTGGGTAGACAGACAGATGGGCAGAGAGATGACAGATGCATGGGCACAGACATATGGGGATGGATAGACAGTCAATCTGTCTCACTGACCTTCTATCTATCCATCTCTGTAACCATCTGTCTGTCTGTCCATCCATCTGTCTACCCATTTATGCACCAGTCAGTCCATGTCTGTCTATCCATCTATGTGTGATCTCTGTCATTTTGTCTATCTGCCCTTCCGTCTCTTGATCCTTTCTTATACCATCTTTCCCTCCATCTGTCTGTCTGACCTTCTGTCTATCCATTCCTCTGTGACAGTCTCTCGATCCATCTATCTGCCCCTCTGTCTAACCAACCGTTTGACTACCCATTTGTGCCTGTCTCTCCTTCTTTCTATCTGCCCATCTGTCTTTTTAGTTATGCCTGCCTGTCTGTCAGTTGTCTACCCGTCCATCTGCTTGTCAATCTGACCTTCTGTCTATCCATCCATCTCTCTATCCTTCCGTCTGGCTGCCCGTCTGTCTCTCTTTGTCTTTCTGCCCATCTGCCTTTGTCCTTCTGACTAACCACCCTTCTGTCTCTCATCCCATCTGTCTGCTCATCTGACCTTCTGTCTATCCATCCACCCATTTGTCTACCCATCTGTCTCTTTGACCGTTCACTCATCTATCTGGCTGTCTGTCAGCCTATCTGCCTGCTTGTCCACCCATCTTTGTCTGTTCATCTGCCCATCTGTCTCTCTCTTCATCCGTGTCTGCCTTTCTGTCTGTCCTTTCATCTGTCTGTCCAACTGCCCCTCTATCTGTCGTCTGCCCATCTGTCTCTGTCCTGACTATCAATCCTTCTGTCTCTCATCCCATCTGTCTGCCCATCTGACCTTCTGTCTAACCATCCATCCAACTTTGCTTACCTGTCCATCTGTCTACCCATCTGTCTGGCTGTCTATCCGTCTATCTGCCCTCCTGTATACCCTTCTGTTTGTCGTCCCGCTGACACTCCATCTGTCTACCGTCTGTCTGTCTGCTCGTCTCTCTTTTCATCCTTGTCTGTCCTTCTGTCCACCCTGTCCATCTGCCCCTCTATCTGTTGTCTCCCTGTGCATCTGTCAGTCCTTCGGTCCATGTCCTTCTGACTAACCACCCTACTGTCTGTCTGACCTTCTCTTTATCCATCTGTCTGCTTATCTGACCTTCTGCCTATCCATCCATCAGTCTATTTGTCTGTCTGCCTGTCTGTCTTTGTCTCTTCTGTCTACCATTTATCCCTGTTCTTCTGACTAACTACCCTTCTGTCTCTCATCCCATCTGTCTGCTTATCCGTTTGTCTACCCATCTGTCCACCATTTTAATCGTCCTGCCACCTACCCACCTCTCTACTCATCTATCTGTGGCGTGCACCCATGATGAGATGCCAGCCTCCCATGTCTGTGCGACGCCTGATCCGGCCAGGAGGCACCATCGGACTTGAACCCGGGTCTCCACAGTGGTGTTCTAGTGAATTGCCGCTATGCCACGGAGCAGAATGCTTTCCAAACTCTTATTTACTAGACGTAGACGAACTTTTTCTGATGTAACCGATAAGCGTGATCTGTAAGGGTTATAGGGTTTGAGTTGTGTACATTACGTATCCTGATGCAGGTATCCAGGTCCTGATCGTACAGTTCTGTTTCTGATGCTGAATCAATAACGCTCTGGAAGATCTCACGCTCGATTGAGGTCCTGATGGACCGGGATGGATCTGTCATGTGACTCGAATTCCACAATCACTTCACCGCTCATTTTCCGCAGTTTGGACATTGATTTTCCTCCACTTAGCACGCTCGAGCACTTTCTCCCCGCCCGGATCACGGAGCGCCAGCCCAGGCCTCGCGTCTGCTCGGGTCATTTGAGACAAAACCTGAAATGGCAGAAGCGGCTTGCTTTGTTAAACTTCAAAAGATGGAAGCTGCAGATCGGAGCAGCGCCGGGTATCGATATCCAGAACAAAAGGCTTTCCCTCCTTCACTAAGTGCTCAGAAATGCCAGGTCGAGCGTTCCTTTCTTAACTAGAAAACAGTGACGCCGAGAATCGATCATGCCATCGCTCTGTTTCTTGCTTTGCAGTTCCGTGGGACTCGCCAAAGCGGCGCTCGAAGCCATCAATGGATTCAACCTGTTTGGGAATCAGGTAGGTGCCATTGTTTGCGTTATTGGTTAAACTTTGTTGATTTGTTTGGCTCATGTGTAATGGTGGGATAAATTCCTGCTACGACATGACTTTAGCTCTCTAGCGCCTCACGCGAAAGTTTTGGCGTCCCTGACCAAGAGATGGTGCACAACCTCTGGAGGGAAGACGCATTTGAATGTGAAGCGTTTGTGCTGCTTTCCAGACGATCCACTCCTGTTTTCATGTTGTTGGTGGTTATTGAAATGTACGGAAATGTCGTGGTTGTTTGTTCTCCTTTTAAGTTTAAGGGGAGCTTTTCTTAAGTTACGAAAATGAGCAGAACATATTGTTGGACACGGGAGCCAAATCTGTTTGCCATTTAACCTTGGCATTACGCTCTGTGAAATTAAATGGATGCTGACCGGGCATTTCCACCATCACACACTAGTTTAGATACTTTGTAAAACACAATATGAAAACGTTTATTAGAGTACTGTACAGTAGTCATTCGTCTTTTTTTTAAACTTCCTGAAAGCATTTATTTAATAGTGCTGTAGTCAAGACCGTTAGAGCCAAATCCAAGTTAAGACCAAGACTTTTAATAGTCGAGTCAAAGTCAAGAGAATGGTAGTGGCCTAAACGAGACCGAGACCATTTTTGTTTTCATACTAGAATAAGAAGAAGAAAATGGGGGGGAAATATTAGTGTACATTTCACTTTACATTCATTACACATGGTATATAATTTCTGAATTTACGTTCAGCTGAATGTTTCTTCATTCACCGTGCTTTATATAACCGAAGAGTTTAATTCCGGGTGAAAATGCAATCTTACAATCTTGACGTCAGACTATTCAAAATAAAACGTGTTCATTGATTGGATGCTGAATGAGAAGAGCGTCTGAGTGCAGATCTTATTTAGGAATGTAGATATTAGGGGTGTGATGATGGATCGTTACACGATGCAGAAATGGGACGGTGTCCATCGTTGGCTGGGACGATCTCTAACTGGATTATATGTTGTTGATTTTGCCGCTATCTAACGCAGTTCCAGTTTTGAACACTAGATGCTGCGGTCATACTCAGACGCATATCACGTTCTCAGTGAGAATCGGAATTCTTGTTAATTGGAAGGGAGTAAAGTTTCTTTTTGTTTACATTTTTATACAAGAAAAGCACACTATTTTGAATTGTTATTCTTCAGAAAGAATCGAATCATGAGCGGACTGTATCGTTACACCCCTGGTAGATAAATATACATGTATATGAACCCAGAGTGTAAGGGGGCACCCCGTCTCCCCTCCCAGAACTGCCCCTGAGCCTTAGAAAAATTATTGAATCATCTGTTAAGGTGGCACAACTGCCAAAACAGGATGCTGCTAAGGTTAACAGTCAATCTGAGCACTGGAAATCTATCGGGAAGTGGAGCGGCTAAATGGCACAGCAGGTAGTGTCTGTGTCAACTAATAATCCGATAATAATGAGATGAATGACTTGATGGGAATCGGACTGACTAAACAAAGCAGGTAAGGCTTCAAATGACTCCTTAAATAGAAATGGCAGCGATTAAAACTTCTGCATCCGACCACATTTCCAGTCGTCGGTGCTGAGTCGCGCCCGTGTTCTCCAGGGCTTTGGCTAGAACAAGAGTTCAGGTTGTTTATTTATAGTTTCTTTTGGATTGATAAATAAAATCTGTACATGCAAATGGAGCCGCTGTTAATCATTCCTACTCTGTAAAAAGTACCAGTGTGGTGAAGTTCTCCCCACTTTTCTGATCTATCAGTAGAAGCTTAATGCGCTGCCGTCACGACTTTCTCCCCAAAACACAAAAACAAATTAATCCCCCTAATGGCTTCAGTGAAAAGCAGGAATGGAATCGGGCCTACATCGGAGTCTGCCATCCGTCACATGCACAGGTAATATAGACGAGCAGATTCTGCAGCACACCTCCTTAAAAAGCCGCTATCGCCATGGACGGCGTGCTCCTCCGGCGCTGATGAGGGACGTCGGATTAGGGTTTAATTTACCAACAACCATCAGTCCTTTAAAGAGATAAAAACAGAGGGCTGGTGAGAAACAGTGCAGCAGTTATGGCTCAAGAACTGAAACTGAACTCTCAGACAGACCGTAAAACCTGACACTCCTAACGTACCACTATATTTAAATATACTGATAATGTACAGTGCTGTGCAAAAGTCTCAGGCCACCAATAGATTAGATATACCATTGTTTTAACAGTGACATAATGACTATATATTAAAATTTGAGCAATAGTAGCATCTGGCAGCTTCATTGTGATGCCACTTTGACCCTCCTACAGTCTCTGAAAAAGCTTAATCAGGAGCAGTTGTGTATTAGAGCTCACTCAAGGACCCGACAGTGGCAGGAGGTGGGAGTTGAACCCTGGATCTTCTGGTCCATAGTACATTAATTTATCTGCTGCCCTACCATGAATACTGAGAGGAAAAAGGGATATAAAGAGGGCTTTTGTTATGTGTTAAATAAGCAGGCATCTTCTCAAACATGTAAGCGAGAAAAGCTGGGCTGTTGGTATATGGTTGCTACGTGGTGACTAGGCTGTTGATAGATGTGATGGGGTGCCAGTACTTTTGACTATTTAGATGTCTAGATAGTTATGGCTAATGCTCGTTACCTGTCCAGGTATTTATGGCGAAGGATCATTTAAGCTGTCCCAATATTTATAACTCTATGGTAATTCCAAGAGTGGTTGCTAGGCTGTTGCTAAGGTTTTTATGATATTTTAATTTAAAATGCATTAAGCTGTTTATGTACGTATGGCTATATGTCATCCAGAAATTAGTTTTTGAGTTATTTAGCTGTCCAGATATTTACAGCCAAGTTTCTGAAGTTGTCCATATTTATGGTTAAAGGTCATTTAAATGGCTAGATGGTTATGGCCAAGGATCATTAGCTGTCCAAATATTTATGGCTCTATTTTAATTCTTTGGTTACCTGGATTACTAGTACTGGGTAACTTAGAAAAACAGAAGCGTGATATTCCTGTGATCCTGCAAAGTTTCATGCAGCTTTAAAACATGTAGGAGAAGTGAGTGTTTTACACCTTTTTTTAATGAAAAGGAGACAGGCGAGAACATGCCAATCCACACAGGTGGAGTCCAGACTGGGAATCGAACCCTGGTCTCTGGATCTGTGAGGTGCCGCCCAGAACACTTCATATGTTTCTAAAGCGTCATTTAAAAAAACTGCAACCTCTTTATTTATGTATTGATTTTGTTTTTGTTTAGTTTAAGATGGAGCTATAAAGATGAATCTTCCTCCCAGGTTAATGTAGCAAAACTTTATGATGAAGAACGTTTCTGATGAAGCTTTCTGCGGCTTTACCGCTTACGCTAATCCTGATTTATGTGACGTGGGTCACAGCCTCCTTTGCGCTGAGGAGCCGAAGCAGAAATGAGCGATGGCTGAATTCGGAGCAAGTCTGAACGTACTTAAATCCTATGATTTATTATCTGACCATATGATGTGCTTCACTGTTTACTCTTACTTCAGCCTTTCAAACATCAAGCTCTCAACTACAATAATTAAAAAGAGACAGAAATCCCTGCGGGACCGCCTCGGCTCAGAGCTGTCACGTCTCTCTCTCACACACACACACACACACACACACACACACACTTGGGCTGAGGCGTGAGACTGGGGGCTTCAGGAGAACGTCTGCGGTTCCTCCATCGAGCACAAACACACAGGTGAATACAGATGGGTTCGAGTGTCTGCTGCAGCAAAAGCTTCTTATTACTCATTCAGTGCTGCTTCCCTTTACTGCGTCACAAAGTGTCCGTCTGGGTTTTCTGTCTGTCTGTCTGCGTTCATCAGCTGTTCGTCTGGCACATATCCACAAGCTGTCTGTCTGCCTAAAGGTTTAAGATCGTCTTGTTCTTCCAGTATTTAGCAGACGCTTTTATCTAACTCAAATAAGATTCCATACGAGATCATTCAAGCAGCTGAAGGGTTAGAGTCTCACTCAGCGGCCCCTCAGCAGCCTGCCAGTGCTGGGACTCGAACCCTTAACCTCCTGCTTAATAGCCCTTAACTGCTAAGCTGCTGCTCATATCTGTCTCTCTGTCTGAGGCTGTCTTTCTGTCTAAATTTCATCTCTCCCTTCTTGTCTTTGTCGCTTTGTATTTGATTGTCTGTCTTCCTGTCTGTTCATCTGTCCCCGTCTCCCTCTCTGCCTCTGTCTTTCCATCTGTCCCTGTCTCCCTCTCTGCCTCTGTCTTTCCATCTGTCCCTGTCTCCCTCTCACTGTCCACCTGTCTGTCTCTTTCCATCTGTCTGTCTTCATCTCTGTTCATATGTCCTCGTGTCTCTCTTTGTCTGTCTCGGTCTCCCTCTCTGTCTGCTTTCCTGTCTGTCTATTTGTCACCATCTTCCTCTCCGTCTGTCTGTCTCTCTGTCTTTCCATCTGTTCCCATCTCACTCCCTCTCTGTCTCTGTCCTTCTTTCATCTGTCTCTGTCTCCCTCTGTTTGTTTTTCTGTCTGTCCATCTGTCCATCTCCCTCTCTGTCTGTCTTGGTCTCTGTCTTTTCCAGCTGCCTCTGTCTCCCTCTCTGTCTGCTTTCCTGTCTGCCATCTGTCCCCGTCTCCCTCTCTTCCTTTCCAATTGTCCCTGTCTCCCTCTTTCTGTCTTTCCTCTCTCTGTCTGGCCAATGATCCCCATCTCCCTCTCCATCTGTCTCTTGTCTCTCTGGTCTGTCTTTCCATCTGTCCCCGTCTCCCTCTCTGTCTGTTTCTCTGTATAACTTTGATATCTCTCTGTCTGTCTGTCTGTCTGTCTGTCTGTCTGTCTGTCTGTCTGTCTGTCACCTATCACCTGTCTGTCTTTATCTGTCTGCTTGCCTTGGTGTTTGAACAGTACATCTTTCTATCTACTTTGTTTTTTTTTTTTTTTTATCAGCAGATCTGCCTCTAGTTAGAGTGAGTGAGTGAGTGAGTGAGTGAGTGAGTGAGTGAGTGAGTGAGTGAGTGAGTGAGTGAGTGAGTGAGTGAGTGAGTGAGTGAGTGAGTGAGTGAGTGAGTGAGTGAGTGAGTGTCTGTGTGTGTCTGTGTGTGTCTGTGTGTGTCTGTGTGTGTCTGTGTTTTCACTCATACACGTGTACATAGGTCCCACACTAGATCAGAGCTTTATATAACCTGGTCCAGCATTAGAGCTGTTCGGTTCTGTTAGATGGCACCTGCCGAGCGCGCGGGGGTCGCGGGTTTCGAGCGGGCTCTCAGCAGGCGTGAAGTGGGCGTGAAGCGGGTACAGCGGCATACACTGATGTCCTGCTGAATTGATTGGAGTGCCCTTGATGTCCGGGCCTGGCGGTCGGAGGACGTGAAGTCGGAGCGGTTGTGTAACGCATGAGAGTATCGCAGTGCTGCGAGCTCCATTGCCTCTGCTCTGTGGAAGCTTTTCCGTGCGTGTGGGGGCGTCGGCTTTTTCCTTTCAGTCCTTTACGAAATGCTTTTAGCCACTCGCTTTAGGTCAGTTATGCACAAACGGCGCTTTCTTTTTCTGGTCCTTTAAGATCTGGCTTAAATGGATCTGGTTTGAGTGCATCAGGGGCCGGCGTGGGTTTTGCAACCGTCGGTACAAAATATCTTCATGTACTTGATTATTTCATCTAAGGTACTGTCAGGATGTAGGGCTGTGGATGCCAGATAAGACGGGTGAATCATTTTATTATTTATATATTAATTATTTAAAAAGTACAAAAAGAGACGTCTTTATTCACGTACACACAAAGCCTATAGAAAATCATCCTACACTTTAGAGACTTTTTTTGTTTAAGTTCCTCGTGTTTGTGTGGATGACTGCTCTACTTATTTGAAACTGTAAGTGCATGTACCTGTCCTATTGTAAGTAGTACTCCTTTATTACCTGTATATTGTCTCTAACCTATAACTATATAAACTGGCTCACATTTCCTCGCTGAGTCTCTGCTTCATCTGGCTGATCTTCCATGTTGTTCCTAATACTGTCCATCGATGCAAAAGTATCAGGTCGATTGTACTGTCCTCTTAAGCAGTACAGCTTTAACCGACACCGGATCGTATCGGTACATTAATATATTTCTTATCATTGGTATGAATTTGCGGAAATAAAAAAAAAGATTTAGTTAGTCAGGCTCTTTTTTTAGACATTGAATTATTGCTCGTTTTGATTTAGTATTTAAAACACAGGCTACTTTTTGGTTAAATTTCACAAATATTTAGTCTAATTTTAGTCGTGCATTTTAAAGGTTTTACCTCTTATTTTAGACCTATTACTCATTACCAGTGTTGGACAGTAACAAAGTAAATGTTATTCGTTACTACACTTGATTTCTTTCTTTTAGCTTTCCTCAAGTACTGGGTGGCTTTTTACTTTAACTCCACTACAAGTCAAACATTATGTGAAATCTGTCGTTCGCGGATAACAGCATCAAAGTTTTGAACTTTAGACATGTTGGACTGCAACGACATTTCGTTAAAAGATTGGCGGCCCATGAGTGACCCTGGAGTCTCTACACCTAAAACTAGTTGATTAAGCAGAGACTCTTGTTATTAATGATAATAGGCCAATAGAGCCATAAGTGTTGATCCTTTGCATTTGAAGGCAAAATACTTTTGCACCTTTACTCAAGGGACGACTTCCTCTTGTAATATTTAAGGGGTGTTTATACTTTAACTTGCAGAACACGGATGTTAAATGGCGCGTTCATTTCTGTTGTTATTTTGTCCATGTTTGTGTCTCTGTGTGTATTCTGTCTGTGCGTGAGTCGTGATCGGCGTTCTTTTTCATCAGCATGCCGCGGATCACCTATTCAGCAGGTGTATTGGAATGGCTGCCAGCAGCTGTGGTGTGTCTCGTGTAAACCATGTAACACACACACACACACACACACACACACACACACACAGCAGAGCCATCAGCTATTGAATTCTCTTCCATTTATTTCTGTAAATACTGCGTGTTTGGGCTTTTGTCTGGTGCCTGTAATGCTTTTTAGGGCACTTTGTGACTAAATTGGACGGTACCTGGTGTGAGGTACGAGTTTAAAGTGGATCATAAGCTTTTAAAGCAATCCATGGTGCGAATTCATCACTCGTGTGGCAAATGGCTGGGTTACAAATGTCATCCAGCTCGCATTGTGTACAGGACTGAAGCCCTCCTGTGTGTGTGTGTGTGTGTGTGTGTTCTGCAGGGATGCTCCTGGTCGGTTATTTTCGTCGATTTGGATGCACACAATCGTAACCGGCAGACCCTGTGCTCCCTGCTGCCCCGGGAGTCCCGCTCTCACGTAAGTCCCATTGCACGTTGCCATGTCCCGTGTGCCCCGGTCCTTATCGGTCTGACCGATGTCTGATGCCGATGGCGTGTAGAACACGGACGCGGCCCTCCTGCCCTGCATCAGCTACCCCGCCTTCGCCGTGGACGACGACGCCCTCTGCGGCCAGACTCTGGACAAAATCGTACGCAAGCTGAAGGGGAAGTACGGCTTCAAGCGCTTCCTCAGAGACGGATACCGGACGGCCAACGAGGACAAGAACCGCCGATACTACAGACCGGCTGAGATGAAGGTTAGCACAGATGTGTGGCCACTTCATTAGGTACACCTGTTCCACCGCTCGCATTCGAAGCTCATTGCGGTTTAATCCAGCGGTCGGCCTTTTGATCTTTTAAATTCGAGGACTTTTAGTTAAATGCGTGAGGGAGATCCCATAAACACACCTTAAAGAATGGTGGGATGGTCCGGCGACTGCTGACCTCGACGTTCAACCATGGATTTATCGCAGGTTCATAAATATTGGGACAGCTAATGATATCGGCCATATATCTAGACATCTAAATGAATTTTTACCAGAAATATCTAGACACTTGAATAAGGCCTTAAACATAAAACTGCTCGAATGCTGAAAGACAAATATCCATAAGTACATCATAGGGACAGCTGAATGACTTTTAAATTTAAATATCTTACTAACACCTCAGAAACCACATAGCAACCACTCTTAGATATAACATAGACCGATAAATAATGGGACAGGTAATGATCACAATAGCCGTAAATATCTGGATAGTTAAATAACACTAAAAGCTAAAAGACATGGCCATAAATATATGGACAGCTGGATGTCTTGTAAATTTATACATCTTACCAACCATGTAGCAACAGCCTAGTGACCTATCTTAGATTTACCACAGAGTCATAAATATCTAGACATCTAAATGATCTTTTATCAAAAGTATTGGCACCCCAGCACTGCAGTTACACTGTATTATCACTTTACACATTATAATCACACTTTTCTCAAAGTATTGGCACCCTATCACAACTATCAATGGCCTAGCAACCACATAGCAACAGCCTAGCAACCAACCTTAGATTTACCGTAGAGCCTTAAATATTGGGACACCTAATGATCCTTAGCCAGCCATAGCTATATAGACATCTAAATTAACTTTACTCAAAAGTATTGGCAACAGCCTAGCAACCACTTGGAGTTACCATATAGCCATAAATATTGGGACAGCTGAGCGACCATTTACCATCTGGGCAGACAATGACCCTTATACATACCTATCTAGACATCTAAATGAGCATTAGTCAGAAGTATTGGCACCCTATCACAACTATCGAAAGCCTACCAACCATTTTGAAATCACTTGGCAACAGCCAAGCAACCACTCTTGGAAATAACATAGAACCATAAGTATTGGGACAGCTAAATGACTGTTTACCATCAATATCCAGACTCTTAATGACCCTTATAAATAACCATCTACACATCTAAATAAGTTTTGGTCAGAATTATTGGCACCCTATTGCATCTATCAACCACTCAAGGATACATGACCCTTATCCATTTGCACCTATTGGCACCTCATCACAGCTATCAAAAGCCTAGCAAACACTTAGCAACCACTTACCAATTATTAGCTGCCTTTGACAAGCCAAATTATTAAGGTTTCTTCATGAACTCCCCCCAATCTAGTTGTTTGCTTTCTTCAATCAAAGGAAAATGCATTTGATAATCATCATGTTTTAAATCATCGTATTTCCAGTCTCTGTAGTGGAGTCGAGGCCGATTCATCCTCGTCCTTTCACAGCGAGAGATTAACCTCCGAAAATAAAGAATACCAATAATGCTGACGCGCCGTGGGAATTCGGATCCGTCCCTTAATCCGGTTGAGATTCATTTATCTGCACTGAGCTCCTTAATGAAGAGCGGGAGGACGTGCAGGAGGAGCCCGATGCGATCGAGTCGTAATAAATCCGGCGTCTCCCTGAGTGCGAACGTGAAACGAGGAGGTCTGACGACTAATGTGGAATAAATCAGATCATTAGCTGCCGCCGTTGACCTCGCGGAATTAATGAGCTCATATTTAACGAGCAACGAGAAATTGCAAGGCCTCTTCATGAGGACAAGCCGAGCTGCGGTCAACGAGAAGGTCCTCGAGCAAGCGCCGATAACTGATGAAACTGGCGCGCCAGGATGGAGTTGTTGGAATCGAATGAATCTTTATATGTCTGAAAGAAAGGATGATCTATGTGAGTACAATATTTGAGTTTATTGAGGAAAACCGTACAACTGAAAGGAGGCTCTAGTTACCCTGCTAGGCTGCCTAACCTGGATACAAGATGACATACGGTTGGAGGCATTCAGGTTCTGTATGGTATCCTGTGGCACATTTGCCCACAGATGTTACAGCTGGGCCTGTAGATCCTACACTCATGGCTGGTCCCATAAATGCTCAAACCTGCGATAAATCTGGCAACCGGACACCAAGGAACTGTTCAAATCTAACGAAGGCATTCCTGTTAAACGCTTGCTGTGTGTGGGTGAGCATTATCCTGCTGAAAAATGCCAGTTGGAAGCCCTGACATGAAAGTAAACAGGATGTCCTGAACATATCACTGAGTTGTTAGTGTCCCTTGTATCACTGCTAGGGGTGATCGACTGTAGTATGCGATGGCTCCCTAGATCATCACACCAGCAGTTGGGGCAGTGTGTCGCTCCACAGCAAAGGCAGGCTTGACCCGCTCACCACTAGGCCTCCATACTCGAACCTGACTGTCATCGGATCCCAAACGGAACCTGGATTCATCACTAAAGACCAAACGGTTCCATCGGTAGCAGTGCAGGTTTCTCGTTCTTGACACCACTGCAAACAAAGACAGGACAACTACTAGACACCATGACAACAGATTTCCTCATTTTAAGCCCCTGGAAATGGTCCGGGCAGAGACAGGGGTGTGTAGTGAAGGCGCCCCCTGTGTCTGGATGGTGGATAATCAAACTGTAGGAGGTGCTTGTCGGTGGATCAAACCATCCTCTCTACTGGGTGCCTCTTCACCGTGTGTGTGTGTGCCCCCATAAAACCACCGCTCCCAACACCTCCTAACAGCTAGGTCAGAAAATGGAGCAGAGTCATACGATCTCTCACCGATGTACACTACCCAAATGTAGCCTCTGAGAGCCTTTTTATAGGGCAGCACTATAGGGGAAGTACTTTTACGCCATCTTGTGGCAAGACACAGTGTCTAATTGGACCCCACCTGTAATTGTTTACCTATCTGCCTGAGACGGAACTGCATGCAGTTATGGTCAGTAATCCAGGGTTTCGTTTTCCTCCGGCTCTTTGTTTGCTCCTCCAGCTGTACTGCAGGTGATGGATGATGAGGTGTCTGATCCCCGAACAGTCGTGTTACTGGAACAAATAAAGGGAACATGTGAACGCTGACCTCAGAATCGAGTAGTGCTGATGAGACCCATCTGTTTCAGCCAGAACATGTCCTCCTCCTCAGTGTGACGTGCCCCTTTAGATCGAAAAGCGAGTCGCGCCGGCCACTGTTGCTACAGCGAGCAAAATTGAGAGACCTTATGAGCTTTGCTTTGTGTAGAAAACAGCAGGAAATAAATCAAGGTTCATGAGGACAAAGTGCTAAATGTGATATGATGACCTGGATATCGGAAAAGACTTGATCGAGGCTGACCTGTGAGAGGCGGTGACTCGTCTTAGCGTTTAGAGCGGCAGGTACACCATGGAGGATCTGACAAAAATATCTTATCGTGACCTTTTAGGCTTGGTTTGTTACCAGATTAGCCATGCACATTTTCCATTTAATCATTTAGCACCATGGTTCCCTCAGGTAGGCGCGAAATACAATTTGCAGATGTTAAATAAAATTAAGATGACACGCTTACTGAAAAAAAGCAATATAAATTTAATACTTAATAAGATGATTGTTTTTAGCTAAATGCTTCGCCGTCTTGAAAAGAGAAAAGGGGCCCAAATGGCGGGGAGTGGAGGAAAAACAAACTATGAAAGGCCTTAAAAAAAGCTGTAAGTTGCGTTGATTTTTGACCATAAAGATTTGCAATTAATCACAATTTTTTGGTCTGAGTATGGGGCGCAGCTTTTACAAGCAGTCTTGCTCAGGGGACCAACAGTGGCAGATTGTCAGAGGTGGGATTTGAACCCTGGTCTTTCTGTTCCATACTCCAATACCTTAACCACTAGACCACAAACACCTGCCACAACTTTCTTATTTCACCATCTAATCTAACCACCGTGTAGAATATGAAGATTATGACAAACTTTGCTCATCAGCTGTCCATAACCGACTTGAACCAGGCAAGGTAGCAGCACGAAAACACACCCAGCAAACCTTAGGGGAATCATTCTGTAAAAAAGTGCCTTATGGCAAGAAAAGCCACAGATGCTGTCACCAGTTACATTGCAAAAGACACGGTGCCAATTTAGTTGGCTGAGAGGTGGGTTTGAACAGCTTTTGAATACTTTAGACCCAAGATGTACACTGCCTAAGTATGAAAGTATCATCTAATTAACGTTATCGACAAATTTGGAATGCATGGAATATTCAGCAACCAAAATTATTTGGACGGAAATGGCAAAAAAAAGCACTTAGTTTTCGGCTGAAGTAAAAAGGCAGAATAGTTTATACCGAACAATGACATTCAAATGTAGGCAGAAGCTATGGAGGACTATGTTTTTTTGTGGTTCTGCTGTACTTGTGGCACGGAGGCCAGTTGGCGCCGTGAGCAATGGGCCTTTGACTCGAATTCGGTCTTCAGCCCTGGATTTATTCATTTATTTCCTCATCAGGCTGAGCAGATCTCTGCAAACGTGTCCCATTTCGGTCCTGCAGCAGCTTAGGCGAGACACGCCGACGATGTGAGCCCGGTCCTCCATTTCATTAGGCCCTAATCTCTCGCTTTTATCGCTAGCTGCTCAATCAAGATTGAAAAATCTTAATTGCATTCATGGGAAGGTTCACGCTTCTCTTCGGATTGAGGCGCGGCGTATCTGATTATTTCACGTTCTAAATATCGAGTTAATCTGCTTATGTTTGCAGCCTTAATTAGAGCTTGCACAGGCCTGGCTAAATGCGGAGACCCAGATTGCAGCCGTGCCCACGCAGACAAACAGAAGGAAGGATCAGGAGCTGGGTGATGGCATGTTTGCAGCGCAGCGCTACAGCACACGGGGCTCTCTTCTTCGAACCCGCTCCACCTGCGCATGCTCGACTTTAATTTCACGTTCTCGTGTTTCATTTTGCCCCGTGATCCTGCCACGCTTAAAAGATTCAAACAAGCCATTAAACTCTGGGTGCCTGGGAAACGCCGCGAGCCGGAGTCGTGTCACGCGAACGCCGAACTCGAAGCCAAAGCGTTCAGCATTCAGCGCAAACCCCGGTGGCTGAGCTCCAAAGCCCTGCGACCTTTTAATGGAGTTTCAGCTGCAGTTCAGAGCTGATTTATGGATTTCTATAATGATTTTCTGTGCTCACTAACACAGAGGCTCCAGCACGGCTCTGGAGCGGCTGCAGGCGGGGCGAGAACCCGCGTCAGAATATTAATAATGAGCTCAAAGACTTTGTTACTGCCATATAAACTGCTGGCTCACTTAGAGTAAAAAAAATTAAATAAAATAACATTTTATCATTTATTCATTGGACACTTTTTGTATTTATTGTATTTATTTATTTATCATTTATATATGTATATTTATTTAGAAAACCCACTCACTTAATAAACAATATACTCTTAATAATTGTAATAAAGCATTTTAACCCATGTATTTATTTATTTAGTGTATATTTATTTAGAAAACCCACTTAGTTAATATATTCTTAATTGTAATGAAGCATTTTAATGTATCTATTTTTATAGTGCTAACCTTTAATTCATTAAACTAATGTATTATTTATATTTATTTTGGAAAATAGACTTGCATAAAAACAGTATATTCTTAATAACTGTAATAAAGACTTAACTGAAAGTTCCTTTTCATAAAAAAAAATATAATAAACATTTATTTATTTACTTATTTGCAAAAAACATAGACCTGGCTTATTATTATTATTATTATTATTATTATTATTATTATTAATAATAATAATAATAATAATAATAAGAAGAAGAAGACTAGAAAACTCATTTAGCTTATTCATAATAAAAAAAATTAACAACATTTAATGAATTACTTTATTTGCGAAGACTTCGTGAAAACTCAGACTTGGCTTATTTATAATAATAATAATAATAATAATAATAATAATAAATTTATTTTCAAATACTTTAGAAAACTCATTTAGCTTACTCAATAAAAAACATCAAATTAATTAATTTTTTTATTTATTTATTTGCAAAAACTGTAGAAAAGTCAGACTTAGTTTATATATAATAATAATAATAATATTTTTTTTTTGCGGCTTCAGACAACTCAGTCTTATAAAGCATTTAAAAACTTCTTTAATAGTAACCATTTTTAGTTTATTAATATTCTCTCCTTTTGTTCATTTAGCTCTTACAAAACAAAATTTAAAGACCCAAAATATAAAGTGTACTGGCACATTTATTGCCAGGGTCCCAGAGTGTTATGTATTTTTGTTGGTTTTATTTGTGATTTTTATTGATATATATATTTATTTATTTATTTACTTTTAAAGCATTGCATTTTGCTTTATTCACAGGATTTTACATAAAGATTTAAAAGAGTCTGCCTCATTGTTAATAATAAATAGTCTCAGTCCATTTTATGCTTGTTTTATAATAATTCTTTATATTTAATCATTTATTCATTTATTCATGTATCCATTAGCCCTGGATCACTCATAGTAATAAACACCTATTATAATATGGCTCCAATAAATATTTTTATTGGAGCTAGATAGTTTGTTTGTATATTTGTGTGTGTGGGTGTGTGTGGGTGTGCTTGGTTAGCAGCTCTAATTGTGTAATGTTTGACCTGAACGCCGTGGCCTCCTCCTGAGTGGTGCAGCGAAGTGAGCTTTGTTTTAAATTTTAATCTAGAAATAAATAATAATAGAGTGTAGGCTGGTGTTATGATTTATTTACTGCTCCCTGTTTATGAAGCACAAAAGCTTGTAGTATGGCTTATTAATGAGAACGTGTTCCACTCGCTCTCCATTAATGTCAGAAGCTGCTGCAGGACCGTGTGCAGTGGACTGAAAGTTTTAGCTCCCGGTTTTGTTCCCGAGTCCTTACAGAAACCCTTCTGTATAAACTTTCTGCATTTTGTGTGTGTGTGTGTGTGTGTGTGTGTGTGTGTGTGTGTGTGTGTGTGTGTGTGTGTGTGTGTGTGTGTGTGTGTGTGTGTGTGTGTGTGTGTGTGTGTGTGTGTGTGTGTGTGTGAGAATTTGTATTTCAGTTTGTGTCCGTAGAGTTTTAGAGCTGAAACTTGTTTTTAAAGTCTAATCTGCTTTGTCTCCCTGCAGCTGTTTGACGGGATCGAATGCGAGTTCCCCATCTTTTTCATCTACATGATGATTGATGGTGAGGTTCATTTATAAACTGCTCCTTCCTTCATTCATTTCTGTTAACGTATGCATTAAAGAGACACGCTCTTGTTTTTATACTCCTGAGAATCTTTCTCTCAGTTAGTGATGGTTAACATGCAAAATGTTTTATTTATTAGTCAAACTTTTGAATATTGTTAATATTCATTCGATTTTTTTTTTTTTATGTTTCGATGCATTAATGATGCGGTACAGTTAAACATTCACTGGTGTAGAAATATTCTATTAAATCAAGTCACGTCAGATTTATTTCTATTTTTACATTGTCTCACCATCTTTATAAATATGTAGACCCACAGCCCTAACTGAGTAAGCCTAGGGCAACAGTGGCAAGGAAAATCCCCTTATCAGGACCAAGACTCAGTAATGGACCTAGATGTTGTATGTAAGAATTAAACTAAGCTTACAGCCGTAGTTTAAATAAACAGAAGCTAAAGGTGAAAATTAAAATGTATAATATTCTTAAAGGAAAAATATAATACATTAAATAAAATGTTTTTTTTATTAAATTTATTATGAGTTATAAAATGATTAATAATATAATGATTGTTGTTGCTGTTGTTAATTATATTAAGTATAGAAATATAAACTTCAAATATAATACTTAAAATGTTTTAGTGATAATGGTAATTATTTTTACCTATTATTTAATACCTATACTTTATTTGCTTTTATTATTATTAGTAGTAGTAGTAGTGTTTTATTCTCTTCTTATTATTGTTATTATTCCTATTTATATTTATTATTACAATTATTTATTTTATTTATTTATATTTTTATATATTATTATTATTATTGTATTATAGATTTTTTTTGTGTGTTTATTGTTTATTTATTTGTTTTTATTCATTAATATATTTCATAGTAATAATTATTAGTATTTTTATAAACCTGTTTTTGGTGTTTAGGTGTGTTCAGGGGTAACCAAGCTCAGGTGAAGGAGTATCAAGAGCTCCTGCAGAACATCATCTTCCAGTCTTATGAAGGTCTCATATACATATACATACACACACACACACACACACACACACTCCAATAACAACATAACAGAAATTTAGGTTTGCTTATTTATTGAGAAAATCACCAAAACGTGTAATTTGGCAGGGTGTGTATAAACTTTTGAATAAAACTGCATTATTGTAGTTCTTGTTATAGGCTAATCTTAATTACATTCAGTCATTATTTAGTCTACAGTGTGTAGGAATACAAGATATAGATGTAACCATAGCAACCATAAGAAACAGTGGGTGTGATTTGTAATAATACTATAAAGGTTATTGCATAAAAATCCCACTTCGTTGGTACATACTGGGTCGTCATGAGCCTGTTCGGTAGCAGATCTGTAGTTAGATCGGGGGCCCAAACGTCTGTGTGTGCTTCTGTATTTCTGCAGGCCATGCCATCATCCCGAAGTATTACCACGTGCCGGCGGACTTTGTGGAGGCCGAGCAGAAGAAACAGGGCAGCCAGAAGCGCTTCCCCAGCAACTCGGGTCGAGATGGGATGCTGTTCCTGTGGGGTCAGGCCTTGTACAACATCGCCAAACTGCTGGGTCAGTGCAGCGGGTCTAACGTGTTCAGTGTGGGGTCAGGACGAGTTCATACCGCACACACAGATGCTCCTCAGTTATTCATGCAGTGATTAGCATGCCGTTTGCACTCCCACCCTCCCGCAGTGGGAATTTCTGAGCAGAGTTTCAAAGCGTGTTGTGCGGCTCTGTGGTTCTGCAGGAGCCGATTTGTCAAGAAAATGTTTCTCTTACAACTTATTTCAATTCTTCTAAAAATAGAAATTCTCGAATTTCAGCAGTGTCTGCGGATCCACACTGCTATTGACTGAGCTCATTTGGCTACAGTCTACAATTTAGTACAATAATACTACTGAAATTACTGCTGCTACTCATAGTAACAATACTACTACTAAAACTACCGCTAATAACATTGCTACTAAGGTTAATATTAATACTAGTGATACGAAAACTACTACTACTAATAATAATAATAATATTAATAATGCTACTGCTGTTACTACTTCCACTAATACTGCTACTACGACTAATAATAACACTGCTATTACTAGTTTTACACCTAATAATAATAATAATAATAATAATAATAATACTGATACTAAAACTACAACTGTTAATAATAATTCTACTCCTCCTAATACTACTAATAATGATATTAATATTACTACTCCTTCTCCTACTTTTACTACTAATAACAATAAAATGACTACTACTCCTACTACTACTCCTACTACTACTCCTACTACTACTCCTACTACTACTACTAATGATAATAATAATAATAATAATAATAACACTGCTACTACTAATTGTTATACTACTACTAATGATAATGATACTAAAACTGCAACTAGTACTACTCTTAATAATAATGGATAAGGGCATCTGCTAAATGCTGTAAATGTAAATGTAATGCTATTAATATTACTACCCCTTCTGCTACTTCTAATAACACTGCTAACACTAGTACTACTACTACTAATAATAATACTGCTACTAAAACTACCCCTGCTGCTACTAATTAATAATAATAATAATAATAATAATAATAATAATAATTATAATAATAATAATAATAATAGTGCTACTAATATTACTACTAATAATAACCTTACTATTAATATTACTGGTCCTTCTACTACTTTTACTACAACTAACAATAATATTGATACTACAACTACCACTGCTGCTACTAATTAATAATAAGTGTTACTATTTCTACTGGTACTGATTATAATGATGCTAGTATTACTACTCCTTGTACTACTTTTACTAATAGTAATTAATAACAATTCTACTATGACTACTACTGCTATTATGAATACCCCTTCTGCTGCTTGTACTACTATTAATTACTACTACTAATAATAATGTAGCTACTAATTACTACTACGACTTGTACTTCTACTAAAACTACCATTGCTGCTACTAATTAATAATAATAATGCTACTAATATTACTCTACTCCTACTACTTTTACTAATACTGCCAGTAATGACACTGATACTAAAACTACAACTGCAATTCTACTAATAACAACAATAATGCTTCTACTCCTCCTACAACTACCACTCCTGCTGCTACTACTACTAAAAATATTATTATTACAGTAATACAATAATCAATGAAATATTATTAAATTGAGTGAAATCTAATAATAATAATAATAATAATAATAATAATAATAATAATAATAATAATAATAAGCACACAGCATGGGTCTATTTCAGCTTCTTGGTTCTTATTTCTAAACTTTCAGTTTTTTCCCCCCAGTGTTTGGCTGAAGGTTTTTGTTAGAGGGAGTTTCGGTGCGTCTCCGATAACAACATTATAGACTCGTAACGTTAAAGCGCTGTTATTGGTGCGTTTATCTGTGAGTACATGTAGCTCATTGTCCTCTCCTTCCCAGTGGACGGTCTGATCAGCCCTAAGGACATCGACCCCATCCACCGCTATGTCCCCAGCCAGCACCAGAGGAACGTCAGCATGAGGTACTCCAATCAGGTCAGTCCTACACACACACATTTGTATTACAGTATTTGTGGGGACTCCTTATTGACCATGTATGACTGTTGCCAAGTGATGCCATGTCTAAACCAAATCCTAGATGCTTTTGTTTGTGAGGACCAGACAAAATTGCTATTGCTACCGGTACATGTCGTGGGGACTTTCAGTACTCATAGAAGAAGACAGACAGTCAGTGTCTCTCTCTCTCTCTCTCTCTCTCTCTCTCTCTCTCTCTCTCTCTCTCTCTCTCTCTCTCTCTCTCTCTCGATCTCTCTCTCTCTTTCTCTCTCCTCTCGGCTCGCTCTCTCTGCTCTCTCCATCTTCCTCTCTCTCCTCTCAGGCGTCGAGTCGGCCATCTCTCTCTCTCTCTCTCTCTCTCTCTCTCTCTCTCTCTCTCTCTCTCTCTCTCTCTCTCTCTCTCTCTCTCTCTCTCTCTCTCTCTCTCTCTCTCTCTCTCTCTCTCTCTCTCTCTCTCTCTCCCATCAGTATCTGAGCCTAAGCTTTGCAGCTGGATTAGATGTCAGATAAAGACTTTAGATAAAACTTCTGAAAAGCTTTATATCAAACAATCTGCTCTGTTATCTCTGTAAACTTTAGCCAGGAGCTAGAAGCCTGGCCTTTTGTCTTTGCCATGTCTGATGTCCTGTGCTGTTGGACAGCACGATAAGATTTCACCCCAGTTGAGTTTTTCCCCTGTCGTTTACTAAAGGCCGGAGGACCATAGGTGCCCCTGCACAACTTACAGCCTCCAACACGTCCCTTTTCACACAGACTTCTTCTCACATGCCCACATGGAGGAACGTGCCACATGCCAGTGCCTTGGTGGTCGCCGTCTGACCTTTTCCGCCTCTGACACGACCAGTCTTGGACTTTGTGCTCCACCCAAGCACCAAACAGGATGTTTTTCTACAGACCTGAAGTCGTTTTTGTCTCTGAGGTTTGAACCATGACAAGATAGAGGCAGTTCAATAAGATTAACGGCTGCTGGTGGGAAAGTTCTGGGATAGGCTGTGGACCCTTCTACTGAGATGGGTTTAGTATCGGCAACGATATATTTTTATTCTTTGTTGACTCTGAACATTTTTAGTTCCAGATGCAGCCACTTTGTCGTCAAATTCAGTTTTCGATGCATTTTGGCAAGAATCTCTCACAATAGCTCTCAGTGCAGATCTCCACTAAAATCTTCTGTATTTTTCTTGTTTTTTTATTTTGATACAGTGGGGCAAAAAAGTGTTTAGTCAGCCACTGATTGTGCAACTTCTCCTACTTAAGATGAGAGGTCTGTAATTTTCATCATAGGTACACTTCAATTATGAGAGACCAAATGAGAAAAAAAAAATCCAGGAAATCACATTGTAGGATTTTTAAAGAATTTAATTGTAAACAATGGTGGAAAATAAGTATTTGGTCAATAAATTTGGTTCAACTCAATACTGAAACATAATCTTTGATGGCAGTGACAGAGGTCAAACGTTTCCTGTAAGTCTTCACCAGGTTGGCACACACTGTAGCTGGTATTTTTGCCCATTCCTCCATGCAGATCTCCTCTAGAGCAGTGATGTTTTGGGGCTGTCACTGGGACTTTCAACTCCCTCCACAAATTTTATATGGGGTTGAGGTCTGGAGACTGTCCACTCCAGGACCTTGAACTCCTTTGTGCCCGAGCGGTGTGTTTGGGATCATTGTCCCATTTTCAATGCACTCACATGATGTTTCCACCCCCATGCTTCACAGTAGGTATGGTGTTCTTGGGATGCAACTCGGCATTCATCTTCCTCCAAACACGAGAAGTTGAGTTTTTACCAAGAAGTTCTATTTTGGTTTCATCTGACCACGTGATATTCTCCCAATCCTCTTCTGGATCATCCATATGTATGGCAAACTTCAGATGGGCCTGGACATGTACTGGCTTAAGCAGGGGGGCACGCCTGGCACTGCAGGATCTGAGTCCCTCTCGGCGTAGTTGGTTACTGATGGTAGCTTTTGTTACTTTGGTCCCAGCTCTCTGCAGGTCATTCATCAGGTCCCTCCGTGTAGTTCTGGGATTTTTCTGTAGTTCTGTGTAGTTTTTGGGATCATTTTGACCCACGGGATGAGATCTTGCGTGGGGCCCCAGATCAAAGGAGATTATTAATGGTCGCCTATTGTAGATTCACTTTTCCCAGCCTGCTGCAGGTCTACAATTTTTTTCTTAATGTGGTTCAACAGCTCTTTGGTCTTGGCCATGGTTGAGTTTGGAGTCTGACCGTTTCAGGCTGTGGACAGGTGTCTTTTATACAGATAACGAGGACAAACAGGTGGCATTAAGACAGGTAACAAGTGGAAGTTTGCGGCGCTCCACTGGACTGCAAAGCCACCGAGGGAGAAGCTAGGGCACTTACTGGGATTGCCTTCAGCTATCCCAGACTGTATTTCCTAGGTCCTAGCTCTCCCACGGTGCGGGTCGTTATTTAGGGAAAGCTCCCTTTCGTTTGTGCTACGAATGGCGGATTTCTTCCACTTCTACCTCTGTTATTCTTCTGTCCATGTGGATTTCTTTGTCGTTACACGGTAAGCCCATTGATGTTTAGTCAGAATGGTAAGCCCGCTTCTGTATGTGAACGCAGTAGAGCCCGCTCATGTGTTGTTAACTTCGGTTACGTTAAATATTGTTACGAAGTCTGGTTATGTTAACGTGTTGCTGAAAGCCCGGTTAGGTTAACGTGTTGCTAGAAGTCCGGTTATTTTAACGTGTGGCTAAACGCCCGGTTATGTTCACGTGTTTGCTAAACGCCTGGTCATGTTCACGTATTGCTGTAAAATCAGTTCTGTTGACATGTTACAATGAAGTCCTATTAAGTTAACGTTCTGCTGCTAAGCCTGTTTATGTTCTTGTTTACTGGCAAAGTTTGGGCATGTGTTTGCAAGCCAGAACGTTCAATAAACTATCATAGTGATAATTGTAGAACCTGCATTCGTCTCCTATTTGCCCGTTAAGCCCCGACGTGACAGAACGACCCGCCACACGAAGGAGACTGCAGGTTCCCTAGCTTCCTCGTATCTCCCCGAATGCTTTGACAGTAATCCAGCCTTTTGCTGGTCATTTATCAGCCAGTGTACTCGGTATTTTGAGTTTTTGTTTAATACTGAATATCCTAAAGTATCTTTTGTTTTTCTTCGCCTCACCGGTGAAGCCCTACGTTGAGCCACCCTGGTATGGCTGGTGCTCAAGGCTGGAACCGTGGGAGAGTTTTATGAGGAGCTGGGGTGTTGTTTTGGGACCCCATGAGGTTTTGTGGACGGCAGTCCGATGTCCACCTGCCGCCCCCCCGGAACATCCATAAGCTAAAGGATTCCCCAGTTGTCAAGAGTAGGAATGGGTTGGCCAGGTACAGGCCCATGTCTAGTAGCCCAGTACTGGGGCCTGCTAGTGCCGTATCTGAGCACGCCGCGCTCATAAGCTCCAAAGTTGAGCAAGTAGTGCCCCGTGGCTCAGTATTTGAGCAATAGAGCCCCATAGTTTTGTTGATGAGCCGGTAGCATCTCATAGCTCAGAGTCTGAGCAGTTTGAGTTCAATAGCCCAGTAGTTGGGCCCCCTAGCCCCATATTTGAGAACGATGTGCCTGTAAGCTCTGTATCCGAGCGGCTAGCGCCCTGTAGCTTTGCTTCTGGGCAGTTTGGTTCCGTGCCTGTGCGTTTAGGGCCACCTAGCCCTGTACGTGAGCATCCCGTGCCTGTAGGCTCCATAGTAGAGCGGTTGGTGCCCCGTAGCTCAGTATCTGAGCCATTAGAGCTCAGCAGCTCAATACCCGAGTCACTAGTGCCTCGTGGACGTTATGGGCT
The DNA here is from genome assembly GCA_025084515.1 of Ancistrus triradiatus. Lineage (NCBI taxonomy): Eukaryota > Metazoa > Chordata > Actinopteri > Siluriformes > Loricariidae > Ancistrus > Ancistrus triradiatus. The sequence continues at coordinate 209,685 of JAJAGP010000659.1, read as the reverse complement.
CCACCTTGTCCGGACAAATACATATGCGGCGCTCCACTGGACTGCAAAGCCACAGAGGGAGAAGCTAGGGCCCTTACTGGGATTGCCTTCAGCTGTCCCAGACTGTATTTAGGCAGGGTCCTAGCTCTCCCACGGTGCGGGTCGTTATTTAGGGAAAGCTCCCTTTCGTTTGTGCTACGGTTGGCGGATGTTGCAGTGACGTCCTATTAAGTTAACGTTCTGCTGCTAAGCCTGTTTATGTTCTTGTTTACCGGCGACGTTTGGGCATGTGTTTGCAAGCCAGAACATTCAATAAACTTTCATGGTGATAATTGTAGAATCTGCGTTCATCTCCTATTTGCTCGTTAAGCCCAGACGTGACAAAAGTAAGTCATATGTTAACATTGCTATTGCGTGGTTGGTGAGTAATATATCTATTCATGTGGGACTTTATAGACAGCCTGTATACACAGACGAAAATAAAAACAATCAGATGAAATACAAGTGCTATCATTTATATAAATAAAGTGGACTCTTGGTACAGTCCCGAAAATGAGGAGTACTGAGCGAATTTTTCCTATAAGGGATAATGTAAAGAAAATGTATCCATTCCAAATCCCAGAAAATGGCCAAAAGGCCTGAGTAAGCCTAGGGAGACAATGGAAAAACTCCCTAAATGTTATAAGAAACCTTGGGAGGATCAATAACCGAGAACTGAGGCTCCCCTGCAGAAAGCATGTTTTACCTTTTAATGGCTGAGGTCTGTAATCACATAATCATTAGCATGCTGACTTTAAACAGATTTTCTCCTCAATAGCGGAGCTCTGTGTGTAAGAATGCAGGCCTGTTCATGTCCTGTTCGATCTGGTTATTATCTGTAGCTTGATTCGTTTTTTTGTTCGGCTTTGCGGTACAGAAAGAGAACAGTGCTCAGTCTGTGTTCTCTCAGTCTCCTGCTTTATCTTGCTTGGCTTTCTCTTTCATTCTTCCTTTCCCTTTGTGTCTCTGTCTCTCTCTGAGGTGAGTCACACACCCAGGAGATGCTCGGGACGCGTTTTGCAAGTAAACACTCCATTAAATCATAAAAAAGACGCGGCTCTGACTCTGAGAGAATTGCAGTTTATTGAAATGTCACTCTGTCGCAGGGCAGCGACGAGAAACGCAGCAGACGTGCAGGAGGGACAGAATTAGTTTTTGTGGTCCAGAGGGATTCGGGATCTATAAAAATACAGACAGTCAGAGCCATCAGCCGAGTCGTTCATCATCCGCTGCCGTGATGAGAGCGAGAAACTCGAGCGCGCCTTAATCAAGTCGTCAGGACGAAGTTTAATAAAGGCCTGCCTCAGAAACATCTGTCTATAAGGACTTAATGAACTCCTAACGATTGATTAAACATCTTTAATTGACTTAATCATCAGCTGTGAGAGCTTTCATCATCACTGTTACTATCCAATCAAATACAGTGTGAGAAACACTACAGCTATTCATTTATAATTAAAAACCGTGTGGACGGATGGATGAATAGGCAGATGGAGGAAGTAATATAAATAGGATTAATCCGTTCCCCAAATGGTTGTTTTTTTGCCCATATTCATATGTAATTAATGATTAAAGGTCTGATGTAATACAGTAATAATGGGCAATACATAAAGTTATTGAAATATAAAGACATGAAATAAATAGAAACTTTAAAGCCAAATTCGGCACATCTAAAACTATGGGCTTCAGTCCTTACAGTCGAGGAACAATTTTCCCATAACTTCAGTGTACAGAAAATAAACACAAATATATTGATTAAGATTTAATTTATTAAAAAGAAAGATTATTTCCATTAAAAATAAAATGGGTTTGATTTATAAGGCAGGCTGTTACTGAGATCCACTATTCTACTGACCGAAGAAAATCGCAGTGAGATCCCGGTGTTAGAACCAACGTCTAGGACCCCGTCAGAAAATGTTAAAGCCGGAGTTCTAGATCATCAGCAGCTCAGTCGGGTTAATAAGAGCTGGGCTTAACAGATCCATGAATGAAGCTCCAATCAGCCATGGATGGTGTTTAATGAGAGACGTCGAGATTAACACCAGCAAACGCCGTGAAGGAAATCAGAAAGAAGGAGCTGCTGGAACCGGTGGAGCTGCTGATGCTGTATAACTCTCCCGTAACATTTCTGACTGATCCATCAAACCAAACCCAACTAGAAGCTGATCCATCATTTTTGGTGATGGGACTCAAACTTCAGTCTCGTTGCTCTTCAGTCGAGCTGTGAATCCAGCAAGAGTCCAGGACCTTTGGTTTAATGTACGGACTTTGTTTTGCTTTTCCAGGGCTTCTAATACTTAAGGTAACAAACCTTTGGCTCAGGTTGCTCATTAGTAGCTTCCATCTATATATCTTCCAAATTTAAATCGAAACAAATGTTTTCAAAACCAGTAGACATTTCATGTCGGTAGTGTTTCACTTGTGTAATTGGGTAGATGGTAGAAGTAAGAATGGAAAGTGTGCGTATGTATAGATGGATGGATGTGCATTGGGTAGGTATATGGGTGCTTGGATGGTTAGTTGAGCCAATGGATTGTTGGGTGGGTGAGTAGACGGACAGATTCGTAGAGCCAACTGTAGATAAATGGATGTGATGGATTGACGAGTTGGGGATAAATAGATCTGTCAATGGCTGGATGAATCAAAACACCGATGTCTTGATTATTTCATAGATATACATGTTAAAGTAAGAATGGGGAAAATATATCTGTAGATTGGAGCATGGATGGATTGTTGGGTGGATTTATGGATAGATGTTTAGGTGAGCAGGCAGATCCGTAGATCCATCTGTAGATAAGTGGATTAGTCACTGGTTGGAGGGGTATACATGCAGAATTATGGATGGATGAATAGACAGGTCCACGGTTAGAGAGATGGATGGCTGGATTAACTTGAGTTCCGTCTGTCATCTGTTTGGACTTTTCAGCGTTCAGCCTTCATATCCCTCCCACATCCACACAAACACACACTTGCTCTCTATAGGAATTGCACAAAGGAGCTTCTGAGGCTCTCAGCCACCTCTGCTAAGTATAAATTGATTTCTATTCACACAGGCTGTCGCTCGCTAAAGCGAATAGATGTGATATCTAGGCAGAAACTAAATGTGTGTGTGCGATTCAAGTCACGATCTGAGTCCAAATCCATATCCTCACCTGTTTCACTGGAAAGGTGAGCGAGGAATGGATTGTTGTTACGTAACCAAACCTCTGCTGCATGAATAGTTTAGAACGATCTTTTATGGCCTGTATGGTAAGGATTTGCTCCATAACTAAGTAACATGTCAAAGAGCCATTGTCAGTCAAGACGAGGTGGTGTATAATCTGTTGTGGTTTGCAAAAAAGGATCATAAAATGTCCTTTATTCCTCTCCCTGAACCCACAGTATGTAACCCAACTGTCCGTAGACAGTAAATATGTGACGTTGCTTTGCGTTTTTGTAAAGGTGAAGCGCTGAATAAATACTTTATGCTGATTTGAAAATGCGATAATGACTGGCCCGTTCCCCTCTCGATGAATCTGCATTATGGACGATGATACTGCGAGAACTGGTCCCATCATCTCTGCCGTTTCACATCTGAGTGCTTTTAATTTGCGTCAGGCTCAGATTCATTAGATCGGGCCGTACAGGCGCTGCTGACTGAGCTCCATTTTTGCAATTCACTCTTTGCTTTCTCAGATTTAGCCCAGATTTTATTATTTTATTTTTTCCCAGATTTTATTATCCGCTGATATTCCGTTGGGCTTCTGATTCAACTTCTGTTCACTTCTGGCACAGCGGCTAATGGAATTCCATTTTATTTATTAGTGCTCTCTTAACAGTAGATGCTGCCGCACAACATCTTTACACAAAAGCAAAGTCTAGATGACAGATTCTCAGCCAAAGGCGACAACGATGAGGGAAAGACTGAAAGCAATCAGGCTCAAATGGGAAGCTCTGGTCCTCCAGGCAAAACCAAAAAACACCAGAAGAGTCCTTGTGTAGCCAAATATATGTTTGAAGATATAAAATGTTTGGTTTAGGATGATGTCAATAAGACTCTTGCATCGGAAGCAAGAGTCTCTGAAAGTATGATAATAGGAGAGTGAATATACTTCGGCCTTGAGCCCGGTGTTTCCAGGGGACTCTGTGTCTCTGTGGAAGGTTCTTCTTCAGCTTGTTGTTTGTTCAACATTCTCTTGCCTCCTGAGTTTTGTTTTGTATTACCATAAATATCACGTCATATCCAGGTGGCGCTGCTAAAACACGTGTGCGTTGTGATTGGTTCTGATACTCGGTGTGTTTCTCTCACGGGAGTGTGTCTCTCCGCGGTGTCTGTAGCCGTGTTTGTTAGCACCCTGCTGAGAGAGAAAGTGTGGGAGTGTAAGTGTGCTCTTCTCTAAAATCTTCTGCAGAACCTCTATGCCGTCTGTTGTGACTCCCACGAATTTTAAAGGCGTCAATTATATGATCTAGTTGGTCCCTATGGCATGAACTCTTTCAGTCTAGAGGGTAAAGACTAAAATTCTTTATTTGGTGCAGAGGTTAAAGTACTGGAATGTTGACCAGAAGGCTGAGGGTTCAAAGGTTGAGGGATTCCTGAGCAAGGGCCTTCTCCCTCTATTCCTTGGACAACTCCGGCCTTCTCCCTCCATTGCTTGGACCTCTCGGGCCTTCTCCCTCTATTGCTTGGACCTCTCGGGCCTTAGTCCTCCATTGCATGGAACTCTCCGGCCTTCTCCCTCCATTGCTTGGACCTCTCGGGCCTTAGCCCTCCATTGCTTGGACCACTTGGGCCTTAGCCCTCCATTGCTTGGACCACTTGGGCCTTAGCCCTCCATTGCTTGGACCTCTCTGGCCTTAGCCCTCCATTGCTTGGACCTCTCGGGCCTTAGACCCTCCATTGCTTGGACCTCTCGGGCCTTAGCCCTCCATTCCTTGGACCTCTCGGGCCTTAGCCCTCCATTCCTTGGACCTCTCGGGCCTTCTCCCTCCATTCCTTGGACCCTCTCGGGCCTTCCTCCCTCCGTTCCTTGGAACCTCTCCTGGGCTTCTCCCTCCGTTCCTTGGACCTCTAGGGGCCTTCTCCCTTCGTTTCCTTGGACCTCTCGGGCCTTCTCCCTTCGTTCCTTGGACCTCTCGGGACTTCTCCCTCCATTGCTTTGGACCTCTCGGGACCTTCTCCCTCCATTTTTGGGACCTCTCGGGCCTTCTCTCCCTCCATTCCTGGGACCTCTCCTCTCGGGCCTTCTCCCTCCATTCCTGGGGACCTCTCGGGCCTTCTCCCTCCATTCCTGGGACCTCTCCGGGCCTTTCTCCCTCCATTCCTGGGACCTCTCGGGCCTTCTCCCTCCATTCCTGGGGACCACCTCTCGGGCCTTCTCCCTCCATTCCTGGGACCTCTCGGGCCTTCTCCCTCCATTCCTGGGACCTCTGGGCCTTCTCCCTCCATTCCTGGGACCTCTCGCGGGACTTCTCCCTCCATTTTTGGGACCTCTCGGGACTTCTCCCTCCATTCCTGGGACCTCTCGGGCCTTCCCCTCCTCCCTCCATTCCTTTCTCCCTCCATTCCTGGGACCTCTCGGGCCTTCTCCCTCCATTCCTGTTGGACCTCTCGGGCCTTCTCCCTCCATTCCTGGACCTCTCGGGGCCTTCTCCCTCCATTTCCTGGGACCTCTCGGGCCTTCTCCCTCCATTCCTGGGACCTCTCGGGCCTTCTCCCTCCATTCCTGGGACCTCTCGGGCCTTCTCCCTCCATTCCTGGGACCTCTCGGGCCTTAGCCCCTCCATTGCTTGGACCTCTCGGACCTTCTCCCTCCATTGCTTGGACCTCTCATGTATTTGTGCCCATAAGGAGCCGAGGTTTATCCACCGCTGTCGGTCTTCCATAATCGTTTCCACTTTGTCCCATGATAGGCCACCTTAAGATCAATTAACGTTTGCCGCCGAATGTTCCGAGTTTGTCTGTCTAAAGTGTGTGTGTGTGTGTGTGTGTGCATGCCCTGCCACAGTCGGACCCCGTCTGTCCCCGTTAGACCTTAGTCATCAGGCCGTCTAGTTCTCATTGTATCTATGCATTATCTCATAACATTTCCTAAAATGGCTGATTTAACCTGATTAAAACACTTGGGACGGAGCATCTGCGGCATTAGCAACACGTCGGGAGGATGGGAATGTGTGTGCTGATTTTTCCGTCCTTCACTTCAGATATTTCCAATCTGTTTCGAGCGAGTCCTTTATGGAGCGGCATGCTAATGAAGCCCATTTCCTCTGTTTTGTTTTGCATCTGCTCGCAATTAATCAGAAAGGATCTCTCGCTTGCTCGCGGTGTCTCTCTCGCTCGAGCCTGCACCCGCAGACGCATTTAATGACATTAGGATAATAAACTCGGCCCTACTTTTTCCCCCATCAGTCTAAATGTCTTTCCCACTTTGGGCGTCGTGTGAAGAATTAGCTGCGTTAGTTTCGTCTGATGATTGGCGAGTCGCTGCTTCTGACTCGCAGAGTGTTTGTGATGTCTTCTGTTCTTTCTCCATCTAATATCATCACGCCTGCAGGGGACAATGGCTCATTTTACAAACAACACGCTGTTCGCTTATTTTAGCTGCACCCCCAGATCCAAACATCCACATCACTCAGATGCTTCCCACACTGGAAAAAAAAAAAGGTTGTGCACCTGGATTACACCACAACCAGCAGCCTGAAACCATTGATACAAGGCAAAGATTGGATCAGAGCTTTCATGTTGTTTGCGTCAAATTCTGACCCGACCATCCGAATGTCTCAGCAGAGATAGACCATCGGACCAGACGACGTTTTTCCAATCTTCTGTCATCCTTTATTTGAATGGAATCCTCAGTTGGCTGTTCTTAGCTGACAGGAGTGGCACCCGGTGTGTTCTTCTGCTGCTGTAGCCCATCTGCATCAAGGTTTGATGTGTTGTTTGTTCAGAGATGCTCTGCTACTTATGAGTCTATCAGATGAACCAGTCGGGCCATTTTCTCATTTTCTCCCAGAGAACTGCCCTCACAGGATATTTTCTCTTCAGGCCATTCTCTTTTAACCCTAGAGGTGGCGCTTAAATCACCTTTCTTACCTGTTCGGATGCTCAGGTTTGATTCAGCAGCTCGTCTTGATCATGTCTACATTTATCGAGTCGCTGCCACATGATTGGCTGATTAGGTATTTGCATTAACTAGCAGTTGAACAGGTGTACCTAATGAATTGGTGTACCTTTAACAATGGGGCGTTTTGTCATGATATAATGAAGCTACAGCTTTTTTCACATAAAAACTAAAAATAATTTGTCTGATGTTTTACTTTTTTAATTCTGTTTTCATTGTCTTGAATGCATTTGTGTAGTTTTGATTTTGTATTGGTAGAGGAAAGGTTATGTAAAATCGTCAGGAGGACAAACGTTACAGATGTCACAGCTTTTTCATAGACTCAGTCTCAAAGCAGCTTTATAAATATTTAGATTTAAGCCTAGGGTGACTCCCTAAATGTGATGAAGAAAAAACCCAAGATGTGTGTAACATCTAGAGCATACAATAAAAAGAAAACCGAATGAAAGCAATACAGTTAAAGAGAATACAAGCTCTAAACGCTATTTAGTCCATGGCTTCCTCAGTTAACAGCAGGAGGAACGGAGGGGAGGGGGAGTTGTGCTCCTCTGATGTGGTTTGGGAGAGCTTGGAGGGTAAACAGAACATGTAGTTAGGGATGTTGAGAACACTGTCTATAAGCAGTTGTTCTAAGTGCATCAAGGGGCGGCTCATGACTTTAGTGAAATGATTCCCGGCAGTAAATCCTCATCCCTTTTGTCTTGCCTTTCGTCCTTCCGTCTCCTGTCTTCGCTCGTCCCCACCGTCTCTATTACTGCTGTTTTTAAATCTGACTCTTTATTTTTGTCCTGTCTTTCTGTGGTTGTGATGTTTCCAAGCTGTTGAAATGTCACAGACGGTGTTTTATCCCTGAGGAAATGTTCTCTGTTCTTTCCATCACGCTCGTTGCTCAGAGAGCGGGCGCGGAAATCTGATGAGTGTTTTGTTTCTCTCTGCAGGGGCCCATCGAGAACGACGTGGTGATCCATGTGGCGCTTATAGCCGAGAGTCAGAGGTACAGCAGTCTGTCTTTTCCTGCTCGCTTTTTAAAGAAATACTCCAGAGTTCCTCCTTCAGCACGTGTGCTCGGAAAAAGAAGCGAAACCTGAAAGTCAGTCTTCAAGGAAATCCGGCTGGGTGTTGAGTTCAGTCAGTAAACATTACAGTCAAACCTCGTCATCCAAATGCACCTCATTCTGGGAAAGGGTTTGGATAATGGGAGCCTGTTTGCTTTATTTCCCGATGTGAAAATCCCTATCTGGTTCCTTGAGGTTCAAACCATCACCAACTAGGGGTATAACGATGCAAAGATTGGCGATGTCACATTCCATTTATTACACCATCTGATGCAATTCCTTTGTTTGAACAACAGAGGGCAATCATGGTCATGCTCCCATACTCTTTTAAAAGAACTACCATATTTTCCGGACCATAAAGCGCACCGGATTATAAGACGCAATATCAATGATCGACTGCTAACGGGTCTATTTTCATACATAAAGCGCACCGGGTTATAAGACGCATGAAATGAAACAAAACTCTTAAGTTCCACGGAAGCTCAGTTTGGTCTTTACCTGGCGCAGGGCGTCTTCTTGCTTCCTCCACTTCCGTACCATTGATTCGTTAATGTTGAATTCTCTCACAGCTGCTCTATGTCCATGTTGTACTGCGTGACTGATAGCGTTGTGTTTGAAATCCGCTTCGAAAATGAATGAATGAATGTACGTACCCTAATGCTGAGCTTCGTAACTTACCAAGACCGTGCTAAAACATTTTGCCAGATTTATGAGCGCCGTGTACCATCTACAATCGGTTCTAGGTCAGAAAGCACAGCCAGAATTAATTCATACATTAGACGCACCGCATTTAAAGGCGCACTGTCGATTTTTGAGAAAATTAAAGGATTTTAAGTGTGCCTTATGGTCCGAAAAATACGGTAAGTTATATGAATTGTAGCAGACTAAAGGTTTATTTGCTTTGTTTTCTATAAAAGTACACTTATTTTGAATTGTTGTTCTTCAGAAATAAAAACCATATTAAACGATTTTAAACCCCTTTCTAGTCATTTATTTAATAATATTATTTGTTTTTTAAATATATTCCAGAAAACTCGTGTAAATGAGCAGCAGATAATTCTGAAGTCTGTACAGTGCGGGTGTGCAGTGATGCCTAGGGGGTACATTTGTTACCTCTTAATCCTTGGATCATTTTTAATAAGATAATGGTTTAAAATGATTCTTATTCTTATTTATTGACTCTTCAGAGGTCAATGGGTCATGGGAGTACGTTTTCAGATGGAAGTGTGTGGTTACCAGTGTAGTTTTATGGGTCTGAAGGGACATGACACAGAAGCTCGCTGATATAAATGGCTACTAACTGTTCAGAGCTTTGTATGCAAGTATCATGACGTTAAAATCAATTCTAAACATACAGGGAGCCAGTGCAGTGCAGCTAGAACTCTCTCTTCCTAGTTCTGGCAGCTGATTTTTTAATTGGCTGTAGCCTCTGTCTTGACTTTTTCGGAAGACCAATAAAAAGAGCTTTTTTCTCTCTTCATCGGTCCACCTATTAAAACACTGAGTAAACTCGCTCAAAAACTCACATCATCTTTGTAACACACTGCAAACTAACAGCCCAGTGAAATGCTTTATTGGGTTAAAAGACAGACGCATTAATACAGAATTCAGTTTGCACATGTCGGCAGCTTTTGAGGAAAAAAAAAAGATTTTCTAACTGGTAATAAAGTACACGTGGTGAAAAGAGAACTGCACACAGCTGAATTGTTGTACAGAGTCACAAAGCCTTGATTGTGACTTTATATACTGTCTGTTTGTATTTAATTATTTAACGTAACTATTTTGTTTGTTAGGTTGCAGGTTTTCTTGAACACCTATGGTATCCAGACTCAAACCCCCCAGCAGGTGGAGCCCATTCAGATTTGGCCCCAGAAGGAGCTTGTAAAGGTATTTGGCTTTGTTTACTACACACTCTTACTTCTTAAGCCAACCTATTCATGGTATGTGTACAAAACGTTGCCAGATGCAAAAAAAAATTGCTGCAAAACTGTCTGTCTTCACACGTTGTGGGTGTCCCTGTCGTTGAAGCTCAAATACTGACCGGACTTTACCATAGTCACACCATAGTAAGACTACTGTAACGCAAACATAAAGGGTATTTTGAATTTTATTTAACACAGGCGATTAATAGAGGAATCTGTAAAATATGGTAATTAGAGTCCAGTACAGTACAGTATACTCTAACATCATTCCTCAGGCGGCACTGTACAGAGTCTTTGCCATTTTTAGTCTGTTTAGGGCCATAACATCAGGACTTTTATTTCCTATTATAATGCGTTATCATTTTTAAGACCTCAAGGTGAACGGACTTTGATCTGATGAACGTTAAAGAGTCACTTGCAGGAGCTCCCATGTTGAGTGTACTTAAGCAGTAGAACACTAGAGGGAGTGTAGTGTGTTATCGTGAATTGGTCGCAGGCACAAGCTGAAGGCGAGTACCATAGATCATCACAACCTGGACGTTATTCGTTAGTAGACCTCGAGTGTTCTATTACTTTTGTACAATAGTTTTTTACACCATAATGAAGAAACAAAATAAATCAAAGAAGCATTAATACTGATAAAACCTTCCAAAAACAGTAAATCCACAACCGTGCCATGTAACAGTAACAATCCCTACCCTGTCTTAGCACCAGAAGCACCGGGCCGCCTTGTCCTACATATACCTAGACGTCCCGAGCACCAGTCATTTGCCCTTTGTGACTTCTTACGAGTAGTGCCGTGCTGGATTTACCAACTTAAAATGTCTCAAAAGTCTTTGGACGTTGCTATTGGCACACAACGGCTTCTTGCACAAAGCTTATTGATTGGTTACAAGATGCACTTGCTTTCGGCCAATGTGTCATTGGCTTCCGTGTTGATAGTCTGTGTGGTGAGGCTCTTTCTTTAGAACGCTTGTTGTCCGTTTATTTATTTATTTGTGGGAACCACGTTTCCAAAGGCAGAGATCACGAAGTCGGTATAAAACAGACTTGAAGAAGTGTGCTGCAGTACACTACAAAAGATTTCTAACGCTACCAAGCAACGTTAGTTTGAAATACAAAGTGCATAAGTGAAGATTAAAGGGAAAAAGGACTAAAACTAACTCTAAGAATTAAACTATAGAATTTAATTAGATATCAAGGTAATTGCGGTATTTGTGTAGGTTATATGTTTGTGTGCATAGAGCTTGTCGCTACTTGGCAACGCGTGAACGGAGTGAAAATCACAGTGACAACACTCCTTACAGTCAGATTGTAAGGTCGGAACTAACTGTGGTATAAGGTCTCATAAATTACTGTTCAGTGCCGGTGGATGTCTTACTTTTATAGCGATGGAGAATATGGACGGCCGAACTCTAGCCTTGAAGAAAAACCTTTTGCCACCACAAATGCCCAGCTTGTTTCTAAACTGATTTTTATATGATCACGCTGGGAGGATGTGCAGGGAATCTTGGGGTGAGTAACGGAGAGCTCTGGGGAAGTTTAGTGAGGTAAAAGTTTTTTCCTTAAAAGATAAATAAGACTGTTGATTAAAACAATATGCTGGACATACCTTATGATGAACGTGCATCATATCCGGGGGGTGCCCAAACTCTTCCTTGAAGAGAACATGCCACACAGCTTGCGTGATCCTCCTGTGTCGTCTCCAGAGACCCAGATCGGAGCCCCAGCCTGGCTGCTTTGTGTGTACATTTGCATGTTCTCCCTATGCGTGCATTTCCATGTAGGAAATAAATAAAGTCTTTAAACTGAGTAATGCGTCTGAGGTTAGCGATACGCTAACATTGGCGCTAAATGATTTTATGGCAGATCTCACATCCAAGAACATGAAGTCGGTGATTGACTGGCGTGTGAATAATTAAAGACTGTGACCGGGGCTGTGACTTGTGATGGAAAGCGACGAGAATAGACCCGATGTTGGTTTTTATTGGGAGAGACGTTCAGTCAGATATCATGAGTGCCCGCAGTAGATCACTGCCACACATGGCGAATAATGATTAGCTAGCACATTAGCCTGCTAATTATCTGTTCAGTCATGAGTTCAGACCCTGATTTGGGAGTCATGCATCCGTCATCATGACTCCTCCTCACTTTGAGAGCGAGTGTGTGGAGCGTTAGTGTGTATGCGTGGTGAGAATGGTGGGCAGCGCATGTAATAGCCCTCGGGCTTTTGGCACATCTCGTAAGTGAAATGTCATGTTTTGAATGTCGTGCCGCTACCTCGGGTTTCCTGCTGAATTGTTTACTGAACATGAAATATTAAATTGCATATGTTTAAGAATTTATAAACCCCACACCCTGTGGACGTTTCCTAGTGTGACCAGGAAGCTCCGACAACTGTAAGCGGGACTGTGGTAGCCTAGTGAGTAAGATGCTGGATTATGGACCACAAGGTCCAGGGTTCAAATCCCACCTGTGCAAAGCTGCCACTGTTGGGTCCTTAACCGACAATGAGAACATAGGACTCTGGGGACATGAATCCCTGTAAACTTAAAGACGAGCATCGCACTATCATGTGGATATATGGGCTCTGGAAAATAGGACCTCTGAATCATAGGACTCCTAAATCCACGTAAAACTTGGGGTACCAGTAACGTGTAACTCTGGAAGCATAGGGCTATTGGAAATGTAGGGCATTGGGAGCACTAGGTTTTGTAACATATGGTCTTGAGAGAATCAGAATGGGCAAATTAGTGTGATCTCAGTGGTTTTGACCGAGGTAGGTTGATTTGAGTATTTCTAGAACTGCCGATCTCTTGGGATTTTCACACACAACGGTTACTCAGAATGGTTAAAGAAAAAACATCCAGTGAGCGGCAGGTCTGCGGATGGAGACGCCTTTGCATCTAGGAATACACAACAGGCCAAACCTGAGGAGGGTGGGCTACAACAGGGAGGCTATTCCCAGTATTAGTGGTGCTAATACAATATTTGGTAGTAGGAGTGTAGGAGCTTGGGGGATATTGGACTCATTGGAACACAGCATCCAGAACACAAGGCTCTCGAAATCTAAAAGTCTTGGGAACATGTGTCATTGGGAACACCAGACTGGCGACCCAGGCCCCAGAACACATGGATCCACAGGACCTTGGACACAAAAGTATCGTAGAAACAAGACTGTGGCATCAAATGAGTCTTTTAAATATGGGAACATACGAAACATAGGATCCTGGGAACATTGGGAATAGAGTAACATGAAACACTAATACCCTGGGAACTCTGGGAAACTGGGAACATTGGGAATCTGATTACATGGGAACATTGGGAATCTGGGAATATAGGACCCTGGGAATCTGGGATCATAGACCCCTGGGAACCCTGGGAACCTTAGATCCCTTGGAACATTGGGAATCGAGTAACATGGAACACTTGAAATCTGGTAACACATGAACCTGGAAAAAGTGGGGATTTGGGCACAGGCAACCCTGGGAACATAGGACCCTGGCAACATTGGGCATGTGGTAACCTAGGACCCTGGGAACACTAGGAATCTGGTCATTTAGGACCCTGGGAACATTGGTAAACCAGAACATATAACTCCGAGAACACTGGGAATCTGACAATCTAGGACTTCAGGAAAGTAGCACTTTGAAGAAAATAGGACTCCAGGAACATGAGACATGAGGGAGATTGTGAGGCACAGTCGAAACTCCCACACAAAACCTGACTAATGACAAATACTGAATTAATGTGGACATGTTTTTAAATATGGATTAATAATAAACAGTGTGTGAGATCGTACAGATCGTCTCTCTTTTTCCTGCGTTCTAAGTCTCTCTACTGCCTTACGTGTGTCAGTAATGTGTGTGTATGTATGTTGTGTTGCTGTGCATACTGATCAGCTCACCTGAGATACACACACATCATTATAAACACACTGTCTCGGAGTGATCCTCTCTGCTGGAGTGCGTTTCTCGCGCGCACACACTGACGGAGGTGTGTGTGTGTGTTGTGTGTTGAAGTCGATGTATCCGCAGGCAGTGTGTATGGCGTCGTGCTGAGCTGCGGTGCTAAGAGATACACAGCTCTATCTAGTGGGCGCCGTGTGCCATCACACCGTGTTAATTCTGGCAGCGTACACACACACACACACACACACACACACACACACACGCTGCAATAGGTTTCCCCGCAGAGATATGACGACTGAATATTGATTCTCTTAGCAGCCTGGCTGTACTGATAGATCAGATGCGTGTCTGTGTGGTTTGTTGCTTACTGAGTATCTGAAATATTAACATGTGAGTATATATTTCACCTTCCTCAAGCCCAGTCACTTTCTCTGTAAAGGAGAGAGCTCATTTTTGTCTCTTCTTTTTTTCCATTTTCAATCAATTCAAAGATTAAATAATTACCAAGTAAAATTTGAAGATCTTGTCCCCCCTCTTCTCTTTGTCTATCTCTCACTTTGTCTCTTTCTTTTTCTTTTTCTCTCTTTATTTCTCTCTCTTTCACTTTCTTCTCTCTCTCTCCCTCTCTCGCGCTCTCTCTCGCTCTCTCTTTATTTCTTTCTTTCTTTCTTTGCATGTGTCCGTCTTCTTTCTGTATTATTATTTTGTGTCTTTTTCAGTCAGTTTCTCTGTAATGTAGAGAGCTCCATTTTTGCATTTTTTTTTTAAATCAACTACAAGATGAACTAATGACCAAGTAAAATTTGAGGATCTCTTTTTCTTTTCTTTCTTTCTGTCTCACTCTTTCTTTCTTTCTTTCTTTCTTTCTTTCTTTCTTTCTTTTTCACTTTCTTTCCTTGTATTTTTGTCTCTTTTTTCTGTTCCATTGATTTTGTCTATTTTAGTCATTTTTTTAACTCTTTTCCATTTTCTTTACTCACTTTGCATTTTCTTTTTCTCATATTTTGTACATTTTCTCTTTGCCTCCTTGTTTTGTCTCTGTTCTGTGTTCCGAAGTCTATGTTCCTTGTTCCGCTTCAGCTGTTCTCTCTTTCTGCTTTCTTGTTTTTGTTTTGCTTTGTCTTCCTGCATTGCTTGCTCTCATTTTTTTTAATTCTATCTCCTCTTATTCTCTTAGTTTCCATTCTTTATTTTACTATTGTAGCTCCTCGGTCTGCTTTCTCTTTTTATTTTCTTAATCATTTAAAAATAATAATTTGCTGCTTTTTTGTCTCTCCCACACAATCATCTAAAGGTCATCAGAATGATCGTAACAAGTTATGGAATACGTGTTTTGTTTCTTTGTTGATTCTTTCTCACTCTTGTATCTGTTTCATCTCATGTTCTTTGTATATTTACCACCTTTTTTGTTTTGTCTTTTTGATTTCTGTTTGTTTGTTTTCTGATTGTTTCTCTAATATTTTTCTGTCCCTCTTCTTGATTCTGTTGTTTTTTTTTCTTCTTTTCTCACAAGTATATCTGTTTATTTCTCTCCTCTTTCTCTTTTTACGGCTTTCTTCCGTCTTGCTCTCAGTCCAATTCCATCTAATTTAAGTAAAGGTCTAAATTTGTACATCACTTTCTCTTTTTTCTTTTTTGTTTTCCTTATTCGTATTTTCGTCCCTTGTTTCAAACCATCACTTTGTCTGTTTTATTTAATTTTGATATTTTAAATCCATCTTCCATCCCCTATGGTGTTTCTTACTTTCTCACCTTTGTCTATAATTTATTTATCTTATATTTTTCTTTTATTTCCCCTCTTCCTCTGTGTATTTCTGTCTTTTCTTTATATCTGTTTTTCCCCACTGCTCTGTTTGATCTTGTGCTCATTCCAGTTTAATTTATATAGATGAGTATCAGCTACTACAGTCCTAATGAAAAGATAACCTATAACACAGCCTTCTTTATTTTTCACTTTGTTTTTTTGCTTTTATGTGTTTTATGTTCTGTTTTATCTGATCTTGCTTTTACGCTGATCTAATTTAATGCTATAGCTGTGCATTAGCTGTAACACTTATCATGGAAATACATTCTGCCTTTATACTCTCTTCTTGTTCTGTTTTTGAAATTGCATTTTCTTCTTTTGGTCATTTGTATTTTTGAGTTCTTTTTCTTTTTGATGGCGTAGCAATTTGTTTGCCTTTCTGTGTGTGTGTGTGTGTGTGTGTGTGTGTGTGTGTGTGGTATCGATTGTGCTCAGAGTGCAGTGTGTGTGCAGTGTGTGTATCATGCTGAGATAGCACATAATAAGTGTGTGTTTCTGCAGGCGTATCGTTTCCTGGCTGTCAATAAGAAGCTCGGTCTGAGTGGACGTCCAGACAGACCTGTGGGCTGTATCGGGACCTGTAAGGTAATATCTCACACACACACACACACACACACACACACACACACTCTCACACACACACACACACTCCAGAAATAACCAGCTGCTCATTGTGTTTTAATAAAGAACACCATCAGTCCAGATGAGGAGACTCAACGTAACGATAAACATCTGGTTTGATTTTATAATAAATAAATAAAGAAATAGAATTAAAAAAGGCAGACTTGGATGTGGTTGCCATGGCAACAATGAACAAAAACCCCACTCCCTCACCTTCAGCGCACCTCTGGATCTGTGTGTGTGTGTGTGTGTGTGTGTGTGTGTGTGTGTGTGTGTGTGTGTGTGTGTGTGTGTGTGTGTGTGTGTGTGTGTGTGTGTGTGTGTGTTGCATGTACATAGACAAAATAGCACAATCAGAACACTCATGAATTCCACTTGTCGTTGTTTTTGACCATTATTTTTATTTTTTATCCAATAATAAAGACATTCTGCCTTTAACCCCAAATCAGAAAAAGTTAGGACAGTATGGAAAGCCTGCAGTGTTTCTTACATTTTCTTTGACTTTAATTTCATTGCAGACAGTGTGAACCTGAGATATTTCCGCTTTTTCTGGTCAGCTTCATTTAATTTGCTAATAAACATCCAAAAATAGTTGGGACGTGGAAATTTATGGCTAGTAATGAGGTAAAAAAACCTACATAATGATGTGATGTCAACAGGTGATTATACTCATGATTTGGCCAAAAATATGAGGAGGCTGAGGAGTAAAGATGATCAGAGGATCTCCAGCTTATCACAAATGTGTGAGAAAATGTGAAATGTTTAAAAACAATGTTCCTCAAAGAAATACTAGGAGTTTTTATATTTCTCCCTCTACAGGGCATAATATCATTGAACCATTCAAGGAATCTGGAGGAATGTCAGTTAAATTGAAGAGGACAAGGGATTCCTTTATCAAACCTTTATCAAGCTCTACAATACAGAGTTACATTCACAGATACCACTTAAAACGTTACTGTGCTAAAAAGAAGCCTTATGTTATAACCATGTCTAGAAGCGGCTCGACTTCTCTGGGCAGCAATGTGTTGTTTAATGCTCTCTCTCTCTCTCTCTCTCTCTCTCTCTCTCTCTCTCTCTCTCTCTCTCTCTCTCTCTCTCTCTCTCTCTCTCTCTCTCTCTCTCTCTCTCTCTCGATCCTCCTCTCTCCTCTCCCTGCTCTCGTCTCCTCTCCGTCTCTCTCCTCTTTCTCGCTCTCTCTCTCTCTCTCTCTCAGATCTCACAGATTTTTGGGGAAGACCGTGGTTTGCTACCCAATTGGTCTTTGATCTGAGCGATTTTTACCTTGTCTCAGGATGTGATGCTGCTTATCGATTGACATCAAGGTAAGCCTCCTGCGATGTCGCTCCCCGCTGTGGGTTCGGTCTGAACTCGATCATTAGCTCCGTTTTGAACCAACTGACCAGCTGGCACAGGATCGATCAGTTCAGAACTGCGCCGAGGCGAGAAAGAACTACAGCTCCCATAATGCAGTGTGAATACAGTGATGTAAGCTATGCTCAGCTCTGTTTAATGTAAAGTTTGTCCACCACTGCAGAGACCAGGGTTTGTGTCCCAGTGGTGCCTTAAAGCCACACAGAGATATGATTGGCTGTGGGAGGGGAAGCTGTGAGGCGGGATCATCCCCTGGCGCAGCAGTACATGTGGAGAAAGATGAGATGAGCATAAACAGACTGATGCGTGTGTGTTTGTGTGCAGAATGCCCTGCAGTTCATTAAGCAGTGCTGGAAGATGCCGGGTCGGCCGCTCTTCCTCGTCCTCATCAGAGAGGATAACATCAGGTACGACCTGCTGCACTGTATCGCTTCTCATCAATTCCATTTAAATCCTATAGATAATCAGTTATCTCCTGCACTTATTTTTCACTTTGTTTCTGAGCGTATTATCCATGTATAACCTATAGGGGGAGCCGTTTTAACCCCGTACTGGACATGCTGGCATCCTTCAAGAAGGGTAACATCGGCGGTGTCAAAGTTCACGTGGACAGACTGCAGGTGGGCTCACAGTGGCCGAGATGATTCGTTTGTTATAGTGTTTGAGTCCATGCTTATAGCCATAAACAAAACAAATATCTATTTATTTCTAAAACACTTCTTACAGCAGCTTTAGAAGCATCTCAGCCCAAAGCCCTAACTAGGGCGAGAGTGGCAAGGAAAATCCATTAATGTTAGAAGGTAGAAATCTTAGGAGGACCACAACTCAAAAGACCTGCTTGGGCTGGTTAGATGTTATATGTAAGAAATAAATTAAGTTACATTAATAATACGTTTGTAATAGTAGTTTAACTACGCATTAGCTAATTAAAAAAATAAAATGGACAATATAATTAGACATAAAATATAAAAAAAATTAAAAAAAATTTGAGAGATTAAAATAGCATATACAGTAAATAAAATAATAATAAAATAATTAATAAACTTGCGTATATATAAAATAATCAATATAATAAGTATACATAAAATAATGAAATATATGTAATAAATAACAAATTTCTTTAAATTGTATTTATAATAAATGAAATAAGTTTATATAATAAATGAAATATTATAATGTAATATATAATAAATGAGAATTATATCATAAAATCATGTATATGTAATAAATTATCATAAAAATAGCAAATTATATTGTGTATGTAATAAAGTACTACAGTTAAATATTGTATGTCATAATTAATATAATTGTGTGTATATATAATACATTAAATAATTGATATAATAAAATACTATACATAAAATACAATTTTATGTATTACAAACTAAATAATGAATATAGTAGAATACATTATGAATAAAATACTAAATATAATAAAATAGAGAATATAATGAACTCTAGAATATAATACAATATTATATGTAATAAAATACTGACCATCATAAAATAGTATTTATAATAAACTATTAAATATAATAAATAAAATACTGAACATAATAAAATGATGTATATACAGTGGTTCCTCAATAAATAAATGACCAAGTTTAATATTTTGTCTCATTTGTGTAACTGGGTTCTCTTTATCTGCTTTTAGGACTTGTGTGAAAATCTGATGATGTTTTAGCTCATATTTATGCAGAAATAGAGAGAATTCTAAAGGGTTCACAAACTTTCAAGCACCACTGTATGTTTGTTTACACGGCAAAACTAACAAATACTTTTTTGTGTGTGTGTGTGTGTGTGTGTGTGTGTGTGTGTGTGTGTGTGCGCGGTCGCTGCAGACTCTGATCTCCGGTGCCGTGGTGGAGCAGTTGGATTTTCTGCGGGTCAATGAGGCACAGTAAGAACCGATCCGTTTCATATCCTTTATTTATAGTATAATCATAACACAATAAAAATAGTAGAGCATGAACAGAGGTGTTTATTCCAGCCCGTTTGTTTCTGTTCCATCTAATAATGTTATGGTAATAAAATGCTTTACTTTATGATGCTGCATTGAATAATAAATCATACGGAGGGAGCGTAGCAGCACGCTGACCCGGGTTCAGGTCCCGGGGCTTTCTTCCAGCCGGCTCGCAGAGTGCTGACGTCTTGTTCCACTCTGCAGGATTCCTGAGTTTAAGAGCTTTGAGGAGCTGGAGTTACCCAAACACTCGAAGGTGAAGCGTCAGACGAGCACGCCCAATGCCTCGGACCTGGAGCAGCAACCCGAGATCGACATCGACGAGTGGAAGAACAAACCCACCCACGAGATCCTGCAGAAGTTCAACGTGAGTGTGTTAAACGTGCGCGCACACACACACACACACACACACACACACACACGCACACACACAAGCTCACTCCGAGTTCTTCAGTCCGTCTCTAACTCCTTTTGCTTTCCATCAGGACTGTGATTGTCTGGCCAGTCAGGCTCAGCTCGCTAGCATCCTTCTTAAGAAGGAAGGGTCAGACTACTTCAACAGAGATGGTACACACACACACACACACACACACACACACACACACACACACACTAGTTTTCTTATGCTTTTTCACACCCAGCTTGGCTCGCTACTACTAGAAAAGTAGTCATCACCGTCATTCTTTTTGTTATTGTTTTATTTTATTCGTTTATATTATTATTATTATTATTATTATTATTATTATTACTTGAATAGATTCTGGAACAAAACATTAGTCTTTCTATTTCTACTTACTGTTATTATTACTATTACAACTTTTTTTTTTTTTTTAAGTGTTACTGTGATAATCATTGAATATTTTATGTGAATGGCTGTTTTTTATTATTATTAATATTACAATTATTTAAAATATTTTCACTGTTATTAGACATATTGTACACATTATTGCTTACTATATTCATTGTTTAGTTTATTATATATACTATTTCATTGTCAGTTATTTTATTAATGTGTAGTATTTTATATCAGTTATTTTATGTATTGTATATGCAATTTTTATATGAATATACATTTTCTATGTTATTATTTTCTACATGATTCTGATTCTGATGATTACTTTCTTTTGTTATTGTGGTGCTTGTGTGGTTTGCATGATGGACTTTTCTCCTCTTTCTTTGTTTTGTCCTGCTGGTGTGGCTGCAGAGGCCCTGAGGGAAGATCTGGAGAGGATCTACAGGAGAGCAGGAAGCAGAAAGCTCTGGTCAGGTTTAAACTCATAGTTCAGCTTTTCACACTAACACTCGTCTGGACTGGATCTTAGTAATGAATCGATATTCCTCATCATTATGATCTCAGTCTCAGTGCTGCAGTCCTCACTCTGCACACGCTTCTGTTCGCCACATCAAGAAGCCGAGTTTAACTGAGCTCATCGTGAGTTTAGGTTATAAATATGTATATAAATATGATGGAGTCAAACCGTGCCATCCAAACTCCGGCTGTCTGATTAGCCACCATAACACAACGAGGTGTTTTAATTCCTCTCTACAGCTAACAGGCTGGATTATATATAATCATTCAAATAAATTACCTACATCATACATTTATAATAATAATACACTTAATACACAGACTCTAAAGGAGAAAAGTAAAAATGGAGAATAAAATAAATGAAATAGAGAACATAATAAAATGAAAAATATAACAAATAAAATGGAGTATAACATTAAGCGAACATAATATAATGAAAAGTATCAAAAAATTGAGAATAAAATTAATAAATTAGAGAATATAATAAAGAAAATGTTATAAATAAAATGGAAAATATACTAACCTAAATAGAACATATATAAAGTAGAGAATATAATAAATAATGTAATAAAGTAGAGAATTTAACAGATAAAATAGAGAAGCTCATAAAAAGAAAATAGAAAAAAATAAGAATTTAAA
This sequence comes from Ancistrus triradiatus, assembly GCA_025084515.1. Lineage (NCBI taxonomy): Eukaryota > Metazoa > Chordata > Actinopteri > Siluriformes > Loricariidae > Ancistrus > Ancistrus triradiatus. The sequence continues at coordinate 187,972 of JAJAGP010000659.1, read as the reverse complement.
AAATAAAATGGAGACTAACAAATGATATAGAAAATATAATAAAATAGAAAGTATGTTAAGGAAAATAGAAGAAAATAAAGAGATTATCATGTCATGGAAAATATAACAAATAAAATAATGAATATAATACATAAAGTAGCGAATATAACAAAAAAAATAGACAATGTAATAAAGAAAATGGAGAGTGCAACATAATACAGAGAATATAATAAATAAAATAAAAATGTTAGACAATTAAAAAACAAATTATATCATAGCGAATATAACAAATACAATAGAGAATTCAATAAATAAATTTAATAGAGAATGTAACTTAATATAATTAATAAAATAAATATATGATACATAGAGAATGTAATACAGTACTATATATATATATATATATTTTGTTTTATTCTCCATTTTTATTATCTTCTCTATTCCATTGCATTCTTTATTTTATATATATATATATATATATATATATATATATATATATGTGTATATATATATAAAATAAAGGAATAGAGAATGGAATAGAGAATATAATAAAAAATGGAGAATAAAACAAAATAAATAATATAGTACTATATATATAACAAAAATATCAAATATAATGGATAAAATAAAGAATATAATAAAATGGAGAATAAAAGCGAGTCTCTGGACTTTATTTAGTCCAGTGTAAATGTACAGCTGGTAACAGTTTTGGTGGCATGGCTTCCTCAGTCATCAGGGGGAGGGGAGGGGAGTTATGATCCTCAGATGTGGTTTGGTTAGAGGTACAACGACTGAAACTGATGCCAGAAGAAAAGTTAGGAGAGAAAACAGAACGTGTAGTTAGGGATGTTAAGAACACGGACGCAGACCCGTGCAGAATTCTGGGCTCTCAGTACTGAGATTGAGAAATTGGTTTAGTCCTTTGTATCTTACGTTTTGTTTCTGTTTATTCGAACCTCCTCCTGATCTGACTTTCTGAATATGCTAACCTGACGTAGGATGGCGGTGCGTTGTGCCGCGGCTGCCATGCAGAAGTTTGCCAGTTCTATAGCTCCTCATATAACCACACTGTTGGTCCATGGTAAACAGGTAACCTGCTGCTGGAGCTCCAGTGCTTCTGCATGCCTCATGTCCTCCGTGTGTCGAGCCTTTGAGTGGAACGTGAACCCGGTCCGTCATTAACCGAGCACGCTTCACCTGTCCTGTAGTGGGTGCTATCGGTGACGTAGGAGCGCTTCCCACCCCCCTCCCCCCGACCTGGTCTGTGTGGAACATAGTGGAAACATTTACTAATCCAGATACAGAACTGTTTAGGGTTTTTACATCCAGATTAATTATTTACTAAGTGAAGGTAAATAAAGCCTTTATAACACATAAGTTATAAATAAAGATCATAAGGTATAAAGCAAAGCTGGAGGACTTACTGTATTACAATCAGGTGAGGTATTATGGATAGTTACTTTAGCCAATAAATAATAAGTGAATGAATAATAAAGCCAGATTGTATACAAATTCGTTTTATCATACTTAAATAAAAAGAAAAGAAGGAAAAAATAAAGAAACAGAAGGATGGAAAAAGAAAAAGAAAGTAAAGGAAGAATGTAAAAAAAAAAAACAAGAACAGGAAAAAAACTGGGAAAAAGAAAGGAATAAAAAAATAAAACAGAAATAATGGAATGCGGAATAATAAATAAAGTGTTGAAAGACAGTAAAAAGAAATGGGAAAATTAAGAAGGAAAGAACTGTAAGGAAGACTTGATGGGGGGTGGGGAACGTAGAAACAAAATAAGGAGAAGGGGAGAAAGTGAGAATTCAAAGAAATACAAGAACAGTACTAATAGTACAGAAAGAAGAAAAGAATTTAGAAATAAAATAAGAGGGAGAAAGTAAGAAAGTGGGAGGGAATTAAAGAGAAGAAAATAAAAGAAAAGGAAGGAAAGGAAGAAGAACAGAAAGAAGGCAAAGTAAAGAAGATGTTGAGAAAAATGAAAGAAGGGTAAAAGGAAGACAGGAAAATTCAAACACAACAAACAAAAAAATGTATTACATTTTTTGTACTCTTTTGTACCGCATTGTCCAAGGTGAAAGTGCTGTTAGTTTATTATTTACACCACCTTACATTTAATTGTTTTCATTATATTTCACCAGATCAGTTTTATAAATGATGATGATCATGATGATGATGATGATGATAATGATGATAATAATAATCGTAATAATAATAATAATAATAATAATAATAATAATAATAGTTTTATTTGACTTATACAGGGCTATATAATTAATAAATACTAGACTTGTTGTTTTACTATTGGCTTGCTTGTATTTTTATACAAATAAGAGTGTTTTTGTATATGATCAAACATCATATACAAAAAATTTAATAATGTAAGTATTTTTTTTTGTTTTTCCATAGCAAATTCTTCATTCATAAATAAATAATTCAATACATTATTTATAATAATTCAAATAAAAAAATCTTCACTGTGATCAAACATTGCGATTCAAGCATCAGTGAAATGTAGATCAAATCTAAAGAATGTCAGCCTTTTTTAAGTTTTTCTGTAGCCAATTTTTCATTCATAAATAAATAAAGAATAGCATTGAATAATTAATTAATTCAAGTAAATAAACACCTTAAATAAGTAATAAAAAGTGTCAAATAATTCAAGTAAAATCTTAAATATGATCAAACACTGAGATTAAAGCATTAGTGAAATGTTCCTCAAATCTAAAGAATAATGCAAGTATATTTTGTATTTCTGTAGCCAGGGATTTGCATCAGTAATGTAAAATAAATTAAATTAATTTAAGTAGATATTTAAACCAACAATATTTACATTAAGACAAAGAAATATAAGAACAATGCATATAGCTTTAAAAAAATAACAGTAATTATAAAATTAATAACAACATAAATAGCTATAGCAAAAGCAATAAAACAAGAACAAATACATTAATAAATATTTTAACCTATATAAATACCTTTAGAAATGGTTTAACTATGATTTAGTTTAAAAATCTGTTAATAAAACAATTACCAACAAACAAAACAAACAAGAATTGGCTCACAGCGCCCTCTACTGCTGACATTAACTCTGTGACAACCGGCCCTGGTCTCCCCTGTTAAATAAAACTCTAAGAATAGCCTGAGGTTGGATAGGCTTGTACGTTTAGGATAACAGAGTATTAAGAGATTCCAATCACGTTCCGCTCTCCCACTCGCCGTTTGCTTACATGATGAAGGCCTGATCATACCTGCTCTTAGAGGCATGCTGCATACATTAGTGAACATTAAAACCATGATTCGTTACAGTATCAGAACGTAGCACCGGATTTGGTTTCCCGCTGCACGTTTGTTATTCAGCGGCGGTCCTGCCTGAGGATCAAACCTGAGAATCCTAAGGACCCGCTCTGTAGGCGCCCTGCATCAGGACCCCTCCTTCAGCTCCATTACTTGTACTGTCTAGGTGAGGAGGCTCCTCCATCTTCTCTGTCGGGTGTGAGCAGAATAGAGCCGCTGAACTGTGAAGAGCTGCTGTGAAATAGGACGTTGACCGAAATGGACACTGACCAGACGGTACCCGGGTCATGTATTGTCTTTATGCTGCTGTAATGTAAATCTAAAGGGGATTTTCAGAAGGAAACTGAGTGCAAACGATACGGAAATGCATCAGAGATGCGCTGAAAGCTCGGCTGATTGATGAGGGAATTAAACGACTGACTTTTGATTGACGGAAGCCAAAGATGCATCGATAGACCGTATTAGGAACAAAACAGAAAATCAGCCAGATGATGTGTAATATTTCCTTATTTAGATTGAACAAAATCAGCTTGCAGGAATATTAGAGAAAAAGGACCTGCAACTGGGGCTCTAGAGCTCAGGTTTCATCTTGGTCTTCTGTACTTGTATGATGAAAAACTTATTCTGGTCTCTGTCTCGTCCCGGTTTCGACTTGGACTCGACTACTAAGTGTTGGTTTTGATTCAGACTTGGCTCTACCGGTCTTTACTGTGGCACAACCTGCCATTACCAATATTTGTAAACGACTTTATGGAAAAAAGTTGCTTAGAATTAGAGGACTTGGCAACATGACACACAGACATGACAGACTTCTGCTAATAAACATCCATTTGTGGTCCTGTATGGTCCCCGTGTGTGTGTGTGTGTGTGTGTGTGTGTGTGTGTTAATGCTGTGGGGTGATGTTGTGTTTGTGTTCACCAGGTCCGTCGTGCGCCTTGCTGCCAGTCTCTTAACTAAGCTAGTGGACAGCCTTGCCCCCAGTATTACTAGCATTTTAGTGCATGGCAAGCAGGTAAGTGGGTCCGAAGGCCAAAAGGGTCAAACATTTCAACGGATGACCTCAGTGAAACTGATAGAGGACGAGAGATTTTAACCCAAGACGTTTTAATGTTCACTGATCCCCTGCACGGTTGGATTTGGACGTGCATGTTTCACTGCTAATAAACTCTAATTCAGCCCTAACTTCGGCTCTGCTGCAGCCCTAAACATCATTAGAGGTGGAACGATATGATAAACCGGGGGGGGGGGAGGTTACCAAACCCCCTTGTTTTGGGCCAAAATGTGGCTAGCCAATGGTGACACAAACTCCCCCACATTTTTGAATTGGTCTGCTTTGGCGCTACAACGGAATTCTGTCTTCGGATTTCTGAGAAGTTTTGCCACCAGATTTTGGAACTTGACTGTGAGGTTGTGTGCTAATTTCAGACAATAATGCCTGGCATGCTCACGATTCATTCTTCGCAGTGGCTGAAGTTAGAAGGGGCACTCATTAGAGGTGGCATAAGACTTTAAACAGTCGCAGTGTGAAAGGGCACTTTGTTTTTGCTCACTCTTTATGCTTTAGGTGTTGTTTGGTTGTTTTGCTTTCACGTTGGCAGAATGTTGGCGTAGCGGGCTAGACAACCAGTCATGGCAGTGCACTTGAGTCTTGAGGATGGGCATCAGAACCCTGTGACCCTGATCATGAAAAGCAGGGATAAATGCCAAAAAAAAACCAAAACTCTAAGATATTATTAAATTGATCTTTGTACATTTTCAGTTTTAATCCTTTTTTCTTATACCATTTACTTTTCATTATAATTTATTAGTCTACATATAATATTTTATTATAATCTTTATATTTTTTAAATATGTTAATTTTTTACTTAATTATTTATTAACTAAATTAGTTTAATTCTTAGACTGCTCAAGGATTTTTTTTTTGTTTTTGTTTTTTTGAGTCTCTGTCCTCCCAAGGTGTATTCCTTATCAAATTTAGGGAGTTTTTCCTTGCCACTGTCGCCCCAGGTTTGCTCAGGTTGGGTTTTTTTTGTTTGATAATGGAAGGCGATATTAAAAAAATTGTAAAGCTGCTTCAAGTAAAAAGCAAAATAGAAATAAATCTTTCTCTAATTTAAGATTAAACTTACTGTTTTTGGACTTATTGGAGATCGCTTTAAATATAGGGTGGCGGGGTGGCACAGCGGTTGGCGCAGCGGTTGGTGCAGTTGCTTCTCAGCTCCATAGACACAGTCTGTCTGCCACCTGTGTGGATTTTGCATGTTCTCTGTGCATCCATGTGGGTTTAATCCCACATTTCAGAGCGTTAGTACTGGCATCTCGGGAAGTGTGGGTGTGTATGTGTGTGTGCCCTGCAAAGGACTGGCACCAGGTCTAGAGTAAGCTGCATCCCGTACTAACCCCAAACCCCAAAGCGACCCTAAACGGGGTTAAACGGGTATGAAGAGTGAGTGGAGGCTGAGTAAAGATTTTAAAAAGTTTCATAACCATAATCGTTCCACCTCTACACCATGCTTAGTGCACGGCCCTAACAGTGTCATGTTTCTACATCCTCGGATGTTCTGCGCTCCCTTTATCCCGACTTCTACTGTTTCCTAGGGTAATTACGTGGGGTTTGAATGCGGGACGGCTTTTTCCCTCCGAGTGATTCATTACACGGAATCAGAACAAAATCTGCATATAGATTGTATTTCAGGACCTGCTTTAACGCTTTAATGGAGAGAATCCTAGAGTGCGATCGGGAAAGTGGGTCAGGCAGTGTGCCGGGAGCTGAAACGTTAATCTGGAGCAGCAACTATTTAGAAAAAGTTTTAGAACACAAATATAGTTCATATATAAAGCCGAGGAAGCGCAGACCCATCCGAGCACGGACATGCCGTTTGATCACATTCACGTACGAGTTCGTATGTCCTCCTGCTCCACCCTGACCGGTTACCTGTTCTGGAACCCTTCCCAGGTGACTCTGGGACTTTTCGGGCACGAGGAGGAGGTGATCTCGAACCCGCTGTCTCCCGGCGTCATCAAGGACATTATTTACAAAAAGTGCAGCCCGCATGGAGAGCGCGAGGCCGTGCTGCAGCAGGAACTCGTCATCCACATCGGCTGGATCATCTCCAACAACCCCGAGCTCTTCAGCGGCATGCTCAAGATTCGCATCGGGTACGACACCGGGCACGTGACACAGGGTTTGACTGGGTTGCAGCAGGGAGGATGGAAACTGGAACCACTGATGAAATTCTGTTTTGTTTTTGTTTTTTTTCCTCAGGTGGATTGTCCAGGCTATGAAACACGAGTTGAAGATCCGTGCAGTTGACCTGCCACCTCAGGACATCTATCAGATGTCTCCCAGCGACGTCAAACAGCTGCTGCTGGACGTCCTGCAACCTCAGCAGACGGGCAGGTATCTTTTGTTTGTTTCCTTTTGGCATCTTGGTCCTCCCAAGGCTTGCTCGCTGTTTGCTTTAAAAGATAATATTTAAAAAATTGTGAAGCCGCTTTGAGTAAAAAGCGCGACAGAAATAAATCTTACTCTAATTTTAAAATTAGACACAATTTACTGTTTATTGCTTTATTGCACTATCTCAATATTTATGCCAAAAATGTTTTGTTATACTATACCCCTGGTATATGTACAGTGGTGTGAAAAAGTGTTTGCTTCCTTTATGCATTGCTATTTTTTTGCATGTTTGTCACACTTAAGTGTTTGGAAAATCAAACAAATTTAAATATTAGTCAAAGACAAGACAAGGAAACACAAAATGCAGTTTTTAAATGGTGTTTATTATTAAGGGAGAAAAAATCCAAACCTACATGTCCCTGTGTGAAAAAGTGATTGAGCCCTAAACCTAATAATTGGTTGGGCCGCCCTTAGCAGCAACAACTGCAACCAAGCATTTGTGATAACTTGTAATGAGTCTTTTACAGCGTTGTGGAGGAATTTTGGCCACTCATCTTTGTAGAATTGTTGTAACTGAGCCACACTGGAGGGTTTTCCAGCATCAACGGCATTTTTAAGGTCATGCTTTAAAAAGCTGCAGAGCCCAAGTTCGTTTCAGCTTGAGGTCACGAACAGATGGCCGACATTTCTCTTTCAAGATTTTTTGGTAGCAGCAGAATTCATAGTTCCATTTATCACAGCAAGTCTTCCAGGTCCTGAAGCAGCAGAACAGCCCCAGACCATCACACTACCACCACCATATGTTACTGCTGCTATAATGTTCTTTTTCTGAAATGCTGTGTTACTTTGACACCAGATGTAATGGGTCACACACCTTCCAAAGAGTTCAACTTTTGTCTCGTCAGTCCACAGAATGTTTTCCCAAAAGTCTTGAGGATCATAAAGATGTTTTCTGGAAAAATTGAGACAAGCTTTAATGTTCTTTTTGCTCAGCAGTGGTTTTCGTTTTGGAACTCATGGCCATGCAGGCCATTTTTTGGTGAAGGCACGAACACTGACCTTAACTGAGGCAAGTGAGGCCTGCAGTTCTTTGGATGTTGTTGTGGGATATTTTGTGATCTCTTGGATGAGTCGTCGCTGCACTCTTGGGGTAATTTTGGTCGGTCGGCCACTCCTGGGAAGGTTCACCATTGTTCCATGTCTTCTCCATTTGTGGATAATGGCTCTCACTGTGGTTCACTGGAGTCCCAAAGCTTTAGAAATGGCTTTATAACCCTTTCCAGACTGATAGAATTTCTTTGGATCTCGGCATGATGTGTAGCTTTTAAGGATCTTTTGGTGAACTTCACTTTGTCTCGACTTCCTTTGGCTTTTCCTGTGAGGAACAGTAACTAAAGCCGTCCACCTCCCTGTTGTTTGTATAAGCTCCAAAACCTCGTTACTGATGATGGTTTGTTGCATATCTGAACTCTTTCTCCTCAGGTCGTGGCTGAACCGGCGTCAGATTGACGGCTCTCTGAATCGCACTCCTCTCGGCTTCTATGACCGGGTTTGGCAGATCCTGGAGAGAACCAGTAACGGCATCATGGTGGCCGGCCATCACCTCCCTCAGGTGAGTGACTTTGAGCTGTTTTTCTTTTCTTACTTTGTTTAAAGTGTTTCCTGGAGTTCATTTCATGACCTGCTCCACAGCAACCCACTCTGTCTGACATGACCATGTACGAGATGAACTTCTCCCTGCTGGTGGAGGAAACGCTGAAGAACATTGTGCTGCCCGAATACAGGCAGATCATCGTCGAGGTCAGCAGCCAGTTCAGTGTTTAGTCTAAAGTACAAACAGTAGATTGTGACTTTTATGTTGGTTTGCATTTAAGACATGTGTGAACAGGATATCGAGGGAACTTGAGTTTCCATTGTGGTGCAGTGACCAGTCTAAGAGCCTTTATATAAACAATGAAATGATGATTAAAGTGTGAAAGTTTTTATTCCATTAACCAGTAAAAAAAAATCGGATCTATCAACATCAGGAAGAGCTGCACAACATTTCATAACGCATCCAGCTTTTTCATTTTTTATTTAGTCTTGTAGTCTTTTAGTCTCTGACATAATACACATTTAAAATATAAACGTAGATCGTCCAAAAGTTAACGAATAATAAGGTTAGAAGTTGTTTTTTCTGTAGCTGCTCATGGTCGTCTCTCTGGTGCTGGAGAGAAACCCAGAGCTGGAGTTCCAGGAGAAGGTGGATCTGGATCAGCTGGTTAAAGAAGCCTTCGTCGATTTCCAGAAAGACCGAGGCCGATCCGATGCAGTGCAGAGTCAGGTGAGCGAGTGCCCTTCAGATCGTCGCCGTCTTGAAGCTTCAGCTAATAGCTGGGTTTGATCAGATATTCCTTCATCTCAAAATGGAGTCCAGTGGTGCCTTCTGGCTGAGTCGGGCATCTTGTGCAGGCCCTATGATGACACCCTGACCCTGATTGTTATTTTTGTTACAGTGTGAGAGGGAGGCGTTCTATAACACCCCTCCGCTGGGGAAGAAGGGAACCTACAGCTATCTGACTAAAGCTGTGATGATCCAGCTGCTGCAGGGCGAAGTGAAACCCAGCAAGGACGACCCCTGCTCCGTCAGCTGAGCCCCCGCCTGTTCGTCTCGCTCTTTGTCTTGTCTTTGAATCCTTCTTTTTCAGCTTCTTTCCCACGCCACCTTTTCCCCAAAACCTCTGTTACGCCTCGCTCCCCTCTGCCCACCCTTTTATTGATTTGTTCATCTCTTGTCGCGCTGCACGACCTTTTTAGGAAGAGCACCAGCTTTCTTTTATCCATTTATTCTTTTTTTGAAGTCTGAGTCTTGCTGAAAATCAGTCATATTTGAGTTAGTTACTAATTGTGTTGGAGTCCGGTTCAGAATCCAGCCCTGTAAGGTTAATAGGATGATCCTAAAGGACGAGGGTTGCATTTTAAAGTGGCCCTGTGATTGTAAGAAATAAATTCAACGCAGTTTTGTTTCCACATTAGACAAACGTGACGTGCAAAAGATTGTGCACTGCCGATCAAACGACGTTTGTGGTTAAGCTTAAATAATGCAGTTCTTCATTTTTAATGCGTTATTAACAAATCTTTTAAGTTGTGGTACTTTTTAAAACTCTTTCCTAATCGAGGTCCCTGGTGGTTTGGACACAGGGTACAGGAATGGAATGCCAGTGCAGAGGGTTTGTTTGTTTTTGTTTAACATCGTATCAAATTGGGGCCAATTTAGAGCAGGCAATTAACCTGGAATGTGGGAGGATACTGGAGTACCCAGAGTAAACCTAGGCGGAGTCTAAGGTCAGGATCGAACCGGGATCTCTGGAACTGTGAAGTGACCGTGCTAACGGTCCTCAAATCAATCAAGGACAGCCAACTGCACTCTGCTTCTAATGCCCAACTGGTACCACGGTGGGCAGCATGGTGGCACGAACGGCTATGGGTTTACCCCAGAGCTCCGGTGTCCTCCCACACTCCAAAGACATCATTTAGGTGAATTGGTCACTCTAAATTTGCCCAGTATAGTATATTGCCCCTGTTGTGAATAGCTGTCGATTCTGATGCGACGTTAAGAAAAGAAACAGGGCAAAACAGTTCATTCTGATACCTTTTAACCCTATTTTTCCTGGTCGAGGTGTCAGGTGGTCTGAATGCCAGTTCAGGTAGGGGTCAGGTAGGAACCACAGTAGTGGATTGGCATATTATCTCTCTGTGCCACCCAAGTACCTGGCACCAGCTCAAACTTTTGCACATGCTCAACTTCGTTATATTAGAACGGAAATCTAAACACTCTGAAAACTCGTCCGCTTCTGCTTTCTTCAATTTCCCTTCTCTTAATGTGTTGGAGATTTCTCCGAGTCTTTTTCACACCATCAACTTAAAAAACAAAGACACGAGTGGAGATCAGTGCAGGAAGTCCTAGTTTGTGTTTGTGAGCATGAACAGATCAGAATGCACTTATATAAATAATCAGATGCTTCCATCCAGTCCCTGTGAGCTTTATCTCCATCATTCTCCAGCCTTTCAGTTCTATTCCAACAGATCTTTTCTTTAATGTCCGTGTTTTCAGAGGCATCCTGTTGCTTGTCCTGTAAGCTCTTGATGAGCTGTTCTGCCCGGCAACAGAGCTCTGATTGGTCAGCCTGATTTTAACAATGCAGAAATTAGAACAGGCTTTGATTTAAACATTTTATGCAGACTCTGTGTGAAGGACGGCATTAATATACATCTGTTCTTTTTCAAAACTTGACGTGCATTTTTTTTCGTCCCTAAAAATCAGACTCGTGTGAAAAGGCCTGTACTGGTGTAAATACTCGTACACACTCTAAATAAACCCGACAGTCCTGCTCTTAGGATCCGCTGATGGACTTCCAGAATGTATAAGTGTTTATAAATCTTGAAGCATGTCGATCCTGCATGGTGTTAAATGAAAACTGTGAGATTGTGTTTTTGACAGGTTTTAACATGTTGTGTGTGGTTCTTAGTAATGTGTTAAGCATATTTCTTTAATGGCTTTCATTATCAGGAATAAACAATACATGGAGTAATACTATCTGACTACCTCTGATGAGCTACATAATAATCGTTATTAAAGCTGTAACGGGTTCATCGTCCCTTTATGGTTTCGTGTTGCATTTTTTGAACACCAGAGGGCACCGTGTTCACAGGCAAATAGTCATATATACCAAGACGCCGCACTGGAAGCTGGATCTTGCGTCAATGTTGACTTTAGTGAATCCGGTCCCAGGTTGTGACCGAGTTTTGTAACACTGCATGTTAGGTAAGTAAATGTGTGTTAGTTAGTTAGTTAGTTAGTTAGTTAGTTAGTTAGTTAGTTATGGAAAATGGAAACCCTTTCCGGACTGTGATAGAAGAACAGAAAAAGTACATTGAGATCCCTCAATTTGCCCCCCGTATGGTTTTAACCTTGTATTCAGTTTATCAGAGACAAATTTCATTTTTTAAAAATCCATCAACAGGAAAACACTTTTTAACTCTAACAACTTTTATTGATGCTCTGGCTCAATATAGGAGTGCTTGAACATTTCTAAAAGGGCTAGACACACCTGTGGAGTGGAAAATAAAACGGTCAACAGAATACATTAAGTAATGTTTAATAATCCGATTATTAAAAGCGATGACCTGAATGCTTATGCTATACACTTCTCAGACAAAACATGAAAACCTCTGACAGACAATAAAAAATCTCATTGATCATCTGGTTAACGCACTGCCTGTTAGGATCTGGGATATTTTAGGCGGTCTGTTCTCATAGTGGACGTGTTGGTGTGGGAGAAACGTTCTGGATTAAAGACCCGAGCCACTTTAACCAGGGACAAATCCTTATGGCCGGACTGGACCTTGGATTGGTGAAAGAAGGTGGTCTGCTCCTATAGTCCTGTTTCCTTTTTCATCACGTGGACTGGCACCACATTCATGGTACATGCCCATCTGTGCCCTGTGAATTCCCGAGTGATGCTCCAGCGCACTCGAATCTTTCTTTTTATTGACCTGACATGTCACTAAATGTCACTATTCCTGGATGTAATCGAGTCTTCGGCTTTTTCTCGCCCATAAAACAGAACCAGTCCAGATTTACGTCCCAGTGCGGAATTGTCTCGAGTGAATCAGGACATTCTTGAGAGGGCTATAAAAGGAGGCTAATATTTTGTCTCGTAAAAGTTAACAGTGCTTTAAAAGTGGAAGTCTGGCAGCACCTGAGCGATCGCTTAACGACCGCTCTGTCTGCACACACACACACCCACGTGCCATAGGCCTACGCGTTCCTGCTTTCGATATCTTTATTTTAATTTTATATGACCTTCAGAGCTGGAACGGTATGCCAAGTTAATCAGATACCTGAACAGCTCAGTATGCTGCTTCTGTTATTTGAAATGCTTAAATGCACTCTAATCATAGAGTAAGAAAGTCCACATATGGGTATTCATTTTAGAAATCAGATGGACCTAATGGGAGAGAAAATTAACATATGTATACGATGTTGCACTTTTAAAGCACATGCTTTGCGCAAGTAGGCTATAAATCATGTTTCGGAAACTGAAACTACGATTTTTAAGGAGCGTGTCCCAATACTTTTGGTAATAAAGTGTATTTCCATATCATTAACTCTTCTGCATGAGGTCGCTATAAAGCAAGGTTACTCACAAAAATATTAAAAACAGGCATCGGCGCCTCATGGTTCCAGTGGCAGCCTGGCTGCGTGGTTTGCATGTTCTCCCTCACTCTGTGTGGGTTTACCATAAATCTCTCAAATGTTCCCTGAATGAAGTCACTGTGCTGTTGATGAGGATCAGTAGCTGTGTTTGGGAGTCATGGCTCGTTTCTTTTTATCGCTGTGCTGTGTTGTTGTGTTTTAACAAATTCAGTCTACAGTCCTAAAAAGCTAAATACGGCAATAAATCTAGCGTTTTTATTATTCATTAACAAGTCAATTCATTTTCAAGACCTCCCAGAACCTCTAGTGGGACGTCTATAAAGTATCTGAAGCTTTAATAGACTGTGAATGTGTGCTTTCTTTTTGCGGTTGCTTTGGATGCATGTGGTTCAGATTGGTATCCAGGTCAGGATCCTGCTCTCTTTCTGTTGGACCGTTGAGCTGCATGCGGAGTGCCGATGGGTTTCGGGTTCATCTGTAGCGCTTTGTCTCCATCTGCTGGAATAAAAAAATACCCAGCTCCCACTTTAAACCACAGAACAAGACGTAATACTCTGTGCAGTGCATCTCTCATAAGCAGAGACACATTACTGATGCGACTCAACAAGCCACCACTAGGGGGAGTTAAAACAAACACCCAGCACTTGGCTGCTGTAAATCACTTCACGTATTTAAAAATCTTTAACATTTTAAATCGTCCGTGATTCACAGTGATTAACGAATGCATTAAGGTGAGTAACAGATGCATATAATGTGATTATATGTAACGTAAGTACATTTAGATGCCTTTAATGGGATTATTAGTATATTTTAATGCCCATAAAGTGTGTATAAGTATATTATAATCTATTTTTTGATGCCTAGAAGGTGAGTATTAATATATTTTGATGTCTAAATGTCAGTATAAATACATTTTGATGCACATAAGGTCAGTATAAATATATTTCAATGCCTGAAAGGTGAGGATAAATATCTTTTGATACCTAAAAAGTCAGTATAAAATATATTTTGATGCCTAAACGGTCAGTAAACATATCTTATGATGCCTAAACGCTGAGTATAAATATATTTTGATGCCCATTAGGTGAGTATAAAAATATTTTAAAGCCTAAAAGGTAACTTTTGAAGCCTATATCATGAATATGAGTAACTTTAGGTGAGTAATGTTTGATGCCTATATTGTGAGTCATTTTAATGCCCATAACACAAGTATTCCATTTCATGCCCATAAGGTGAGTATGTGCAACTTTTAATGTCCAAAAGATGAGTATAAGTAACTTTAGATGCCCATACATTGGGTTTCAGTAACTTTAATGCTTAAAGTTAAGTTTACGTAACTTTACATGACCATAAGATGAGTACAAGTAAATTTTGATGCCCATATAATGAATATCAGTAACTTTTGATGCACATTATGTGTGTAACTAATGTTTAATGCCCATAAGGTTAATATACAGTGGTCCAAAAAAGTATTTAGTCAGTCACTTATTGTGCAAGTTCTCCTACTTAAAAAGATGAGAGAGGTCTGTAATTTTCATCATAGGTACACTTCAACTGTGAGAGACAAAATGAGGGAAAAATATCCAGGAAATCCCATTGTAGGATTTTTAAAAAATTGAATTGTAAATGATGGTGGAAAATAAATATTTGGTCAATATTTGGTTCAACTCAATACTTTGTAACATAACCTTTCTATGCAATGACATAGGTCAAATGTCAAGTCAAGTCAGATTTATTTATATAGCGCTTTTTACAAAGGAGCATTGTCTCAAAGCAACTTTACAAGTTTAGATTATCTCCTAATAACTACGTCCAATCCCAAATTGAGCAAGCCTAGGGCGACAGTGGCAAGGAAAAACTCCTGAGTTATAGGAAAGAAACCTTGGGAAGGACTAAGACTCAAAAAGGGACCCAACCTCCTTGGGCAGCGTAGATGATAAACCTAAGATGCGAAACTAAAGTCATGGAGTCAAAGTTCGAATAAAATGTGAAGTATGCCCCCCATCGGCATTAAGTGGCCCGGGTATATGGGGCTGGAGCTGATAATTGAAGCAGCTTGAGTGAAGCTACAGCGGATGAACATCATGTGTGGGGCAGGAACTGGTACCGGAACACAGCTCGGAGAGAAAACAGAAAATGTAATTAGTTATTGATTAAGAGCACAGTGTCTATTAACAATCACTGATGCCATGTGTAGCATGAGACCCTGGCAGCATTAGCTATAGCAGCATAGCTAGAAAGAGGAGAACTGGTAGGTAACACAGCCAAGAGGGATCACATGAGACATTGGCAACCCCACGGGAGACAGAAGACAGCAACCCAACGTCTCTGATCACCATAAGACTCTTTGACTCTGAACCCCCAGCTCTTCCCTTAGTCTAAGGCAAGGATGCATGAGTCAAGATCAAGAGGTCCGAAGCCCAGTTCAGCCAGACCACCCAACCGACACTCCTGGCTAACGGACAAGGCAGGCAGGCCAGACATGACTCCAGACTCCGGCCCCAGTGACCCAAGCCATGCATCCCGGTCTAAATCTAGTCAAAAGCCTGTGCAAATAAGTATGTCTTTAGCCTAGACTTAAAATTTTGGAGAGTGTCTGAGTCTCGAACGAAAGTGGGAAGTTTATTCCATAGTTGGGGGCGCCATGTATGAGAAAGCCTTTCCCCCAGATGTGACTTTTTTAATTCTAGGAACTAAAAGAAGTCCTGTACCCTGTGAACAAAGTAGAGGAGTTGGATTGTAAAACTCTAAGATTTCACTTAGATAATGTGGGGCCAGGCCATGTAGAGCTTTATAAGTTATAAGAAGTATTTTGTAATCAATGCGGAATTTGACTGGTAACCAGCGCAGTGATGATAGAACAGGAGTGATGTGATCAAATTTTCTAGTTCGATTTAGCACTCGGGCGGGTGCATTCTGAACTAACTGAAGTTTATTTATAGATTTGCTAGAGGATTCAGCAAGTAAGGCGTTACAGTAATCCAACCTTGAGTTTATAAACACATGAACAAGTTTCTCTGCATGATTAAAAGAGAGGATATTTCTAAGTTTTGGGATATTACGTAATTGAAAGAAACCAATTCGAGTGATGCTGTCAATGTGCACATCAAACGAGATATCTGAATCAAATGTGACCCCTAAGTTTTTTACAGACGGACTGGGCAATACTGGACAGCCATCTAGATTTAGGATAGATGTAGCCAACCTGTCTCCCACAGCCTTGGGTCCCAATAATAGAACCTCAGTTTTATCTGAGTTAAGTAAGAGAAAATTAAATAACATCCAATCTTTTATTTCCTTTACACAGTCCTCGATTTTGTTGATTGTAAGGCTGTCATTAGGTTTGGCTGATATGTACAGCTGTGTATCATCTGCATAGCAATGGAAACTAATGCCATGTTTATGAATAACTGAGCCTAGCGGCAGCATGTACAGAGAGAATAAAAGCGGGCCAAGCACTGACCCCTGAGGCACGCCATACTTCACTTTTGAGATCTTAGACCTTAGATTATTTATATGAACAAACTGGTACCGGTCGGTCAAGTAGGATTTAAACCAAGAAAGTGCTAATCCCTTAATACCTATAGTATTTTCTAGTCTGTTTAGTAAAACATCATGATCTATAGTGTCAAATGCTGCACTTAAATCTAACAGAACAAGAAAAGAAACACATCCCTTATCTGCGGACATTAACAAGTCATTTAGTACCCTAATCAATGCTGTTTCAGTACTATGATGGGGCCTGAAGCCAGACTGAAATGTTTCATAAATTTCATCCCTTTGGAGGTAACTGCAGAGCTGCTGATAGACGGCTTTTTCTAAGATTTTGGACAGAAACGGTAGATTTGAAATTGGTCTATAATTAGATATCACACAAATGTCAAGAGTGGCTTTTTTAATCAGTGGTTTGATAACGGCAGCTTTAAAGGATTTGGGCACATAACCAAAGGTAAAGGATGACTTTAAAATAACTAACAGTGGCTCTATAATACTAGGTATTACTTGTTTGAGTAAACGTGTAGGAATGGGATCTAATAAACATGTTGATGACTTAGACGAGCTGATCAGTGCGGATAGTTAAGTATTAGTAATTGGGGTAAAAGATTCTAATCTTGATTTACAGCTCATTAAACAGATGTCTTCACTAGTGCTGCATCTGGAAGGTGGCTGAATAGTTTGGTGATGTGATGAGCATTGAGTTTTATGCCTAATGTTCTCTATCTTATCATTAAAAAAAGTCATGAAAATCATTACTATTAAAATGACACAGAACGGGAGAATCACTTTCTGTGGGGATTTTTATTAATTTGCAGACTGTATTAAAAAGAAATATTGGATTATTCTTATTTTTCTCTATGATTGAAGAGAAGTATGCAGCTTTAGCTTTAGTGAGGGCATGCTTATACTCTGTCATGCTGTCCCTCCAACCAAGCTTAAACACCTCCAATTTACTATGTCTCCACTTGTGCTCTAAATGCCATGTTCTTTGCTTTAAGGTAGGGGTGTGGTCATTATACCATGGTGCTAGCCTTTTTTCCCTAATACGTTTGACCCTAGCAGGGGCAGTCATGTCCAGGGTTGAGCGAAGCACACATTCTAATTGCTCATTTACACAAGATGATTTATCTCCATAGGTGTATTAAATTTTAAGTCTGGTAGGTTTTTAATAAACGCAGCTGGAGTAGCAGATGTGATAGTGTGCTTAGTGTGATAACGAGGCAGAAGGATTTTATTTATTAGAGATAGCTCAAATACTAAAAGATAGTGATCTGAAATCGAATCACTTTGGGGGAAAACATCAAGGTTATCTATTTTGATATCAAATGTTAATATTAGATCTAAAGTATGATTACAGCGGTGGGTTGGTCCCATCACATTCTGAGTGATACCCATGGATTCTAAGATGGACTCGAAAGCAATTTTAAGTGGATCCTGCTCATTGTCAAAGTGAATATTGAAATCACCTACAATTAAAGCCTTATCTGTTGACAGTAGTAAGCAGGAAAGAAAGTTAGCAAATTCCTGAAGAAATTCTGAATAGGGACCAGGAGGGCAGTAAATAGTGATAAGCTGAAAAGAGTGTGGTTTTGGCTTCCATAAGGATGGATCAGTCACGTTAAGAATCAGTATTTCAAAGTAATTAGCCTTGTAATGGGATTTAGCTGTAACACCCAACTCTTTGTCAAAAAATGTGGCTACGCCTCTCCCCCGACCATTAGGACGAGGGCGACTAGCATGACTGTATCCAGGAGGTGAGGCTTCATTTAAGGCTAAATATTCATCAGGTCTAATCCAAGTTTCAGTGAGACAGAGAGCGTGTAAGCGTTTATCAGTGATCATTTCATTTACAATCACTGCTTTGCTTGTAAGTGATCTAATGTTTAAGTAATCCTAGCTTTTAGTCTAATGTTTGTTATTTCTTTGGCAGCTATCTGTGTTTATGCTAATGTGGTTATTAAACAGACTTTTTGAGAGCGTTTACGTTTAGGGCAGATGCGGGTAACAGACACAGTTTCCTGTAAGTCTTCAGTAGGTTGGCACACACTGTAACTGGTATTTTGGCCCATTCCTCCATGCAGATCTCCTCTAGAGCAGTGATGTTTTGGGGCAACACAGACTTTCAACTCAGTCCACACATTTTCTATGGGGTTGAGGTCTGGAGACTGGCTAGGCCACTCCAGGACCTTGAAATGCTTTTTACGGAGCCACTCCTTTGTAGCCCGAGCAGTGTGTTTGGGATCATTGTCGTGCTGGAAGCCCCAGCCACGGTCCATCTTCAATGCTCTCACTGATGGAAGGAGGTTTTGGCTTAAAATCTCACGATACATGGCCCCGTTCATTCTTCCCTTAACATGGATCAGTCGTCCTGTCCCCTTTGCAGAAAAACAGCCCCAAAGCATGATGTTTCCACCCCCATGCTTCACATTAGGTATGGCGCAACTCAGAATTTTTCTTCCTCCAAACATGGCGAGTTGAGTTCTTCTGGATCATCCATATGCTCTCTGCCAAACTTCAGATGGGCCTGGACATGTACTGGCTTAAGCAGGGGGCATGCCTGGCACTGCAGGATCTGAGTCCCTCTTGGCGTAGTGTGTTACTGATGGTAGCCTTTTTACTTTGGTCCCAGCTCTCTGCAGGTCATTCATCAGGTCCCTCCGTGTAGTTCAGGGATTTTTGTTCACCATTCTCATGATCATTTTGACCCCACGGGATGAGATCTTGCGTGGAGCACCAGATCAAGGGAGATTATCAATGGTCTTGTGTGTCTTACAATTGCTCCCACAGTTGTTTTATTCACACCAACCTGCTTGCCTATTGTAGATTCACTCTTCCCAGCCTGCTGCAGGTCTACAATTTTTTTCTTAATGTGGTTCAACAGCTCTTTGGTGTTAGGCTATGGTTGAGTTTGGAATCTGACTGTTTGAGGCTGTGGACAGGTGTGTTTTATACAGATAACGAGGTCAAACAGGTGCCATTAATACAGGTAAGAAGTGGAGGACAGAAGAGCTTCTTAAAGAAGAAGTCTGTGAGAGCCAGAAATCTTGCTTGTTTGTTGGTGACAAAATACTTATTTTCCACCATGAAATCCTACAATGTGATTTCCTGGATTTTTTTTCCTCATTTTGTTTCTCATAGTTGAAGTGTACCTATGATGAAAATTACAGACCTCTCTCATCTTTCTAAGTCAGAGAACTTGCACAATCAGTGGCTGACTAAATACTTTTTTGCCCCACTGTAAGTGACCTTTGATGCCCTTTAGGTTACTATAACTAACTTTTGTTGCCCATAAGCTGAGTATATGTAACTTTTGATGTCCGTTAGCTGAGCATGTGTAACTTTTGATACTCATGAGGTGAGTATAAGTAATTTTTAATTCCCATTAGGTGAGTATAAGTATTAAGATGTTTTGATGCCCATAAGGTGAGTACATGCAACTTTTAATGTAGAAGTAGATTATAATGCCTATACAGTGAGAATAAGGACCTCTAATGCCTGTAAGGTGATGATAAGTAACTTCTGATAGCCTTAGTGGGATTATACGTAACTATTAAATGCATATAATGAGAATAAGTAACTTCAAGCCTATTACATTAGTCTGAGTAACTTTAGATGCCTATAGGGTGAGCATGAGAAAGCTAAAACTGAACACAAATGAAAATGCGACATGTCAAAGCAGCAGGAGTAAAAAATAAAACTTCTCCAATCTCTAACAGATTTAGTGTTTAATGGAATTTGACGCAGTGCAAACTCGACATGTTTTCAGCACATTGATGTACAAAAAATTCCGGACTAGAAATGAACATAAACAGATGTCGCGGTTCTTCGGTTTGGCCTGACGGTTCGCTTTTCCCAGGGACACGGTAGCAGAGGGAATTGTGGGTAATGAATGAATTTGAGGACAGATGAGCTGTGAATGTGGAACTAGCCGTCTGTCTCACACGTCCTCTCCTTATCCAGGAATGCCAGTAGGACATCAGTGAATGAAGGAGGCGTGACATGGTGGCGTGCAGGAGCTGGACCTGCAGATAAAGCCCGGTGTTACTGTAGATCGTGTGAGTTACAGCCGATCTGTTTTCTTTTGCTGCTTCAGTTATTTTTGGATAGGAGGAGTTGTGAGTGGTGTGACTTGATGAAGTGAGTTGAATGAGAATTCAGGACGTTTTTAATAATTCTAACATTCAGTTCTGTTTAGACCCTCATTTAATGTCTCCCTTCATCTATTTCTCAAGGTCTCCTTTTCTCCGTTTAGATGTACATAATGACAAATGAAAACAAACAGCCGCTCGATCAGCTTCAGCAGGACTTCAATCAGGATAGAAATCTTAACTCGTGGTGATCATTTCATCAGTTATAAGGTCTGGGTACAAATTTACAGTGAGAAAGTAAAATTCCCTCCATTTAGGTGCGATGCTCATTTCGTTTAATGAACTTTTGATGCCCATAAGGCAACAACAGGTCATTTTGATGCCTGTACGATTATTATTACATTTCAGTGAACATAGGGTAATTATTTATACCTTTTTTTGCCTTTAAAGTGAGTGTAAGCAACTTTTCATGACTATAATGTGAGTATATGTAACATTTTGATGCCCATAAGGTGAGTTTAAATAGATGCCGGTGCCCATAATGTGAGAATAAGTAACTTTAGATGCCATATAATTAACCTTTGATGTCCAAATGGCAGGTTTAAGTAACTTTTGATGCCTGTGAGTATAGGTAATTTTGATGCCCCTAAGGTGAGTCTGCTAAATGCCTAGATGTGAGTGCAAGTAACGTTTGATGCCCCTAAGGTAGAAATAAGTAACTTTTGATGCTAATTATTTGAAAACAAGTAACCATTAATGAATAAAGTTGAGTATAAGTAGCTTTTGATGCTTAGAGGGGAGTGTAAGTAAATTTAGATGCCCAAACAGTCAATATAAGTAACTGTTTAGCTGTAAGGTGAATTTAAGTAACCTTTAATGCCTATAGGTGTCACGATTAGGGCAAGGGAAGACACGGGAGACAGATGTAAGTGCAAGTGGTGCAGGTTTATTAACAGTGTACATGGTGAGACAGACAAACAAACCACACAGACATATACCAATAACAATAATTACACGACAAACATCTAACACTTGGAACAAGCTAACAAGCTAACAAACACGAAAGGCTAACACAACAACAAGACTACTCATGAAACAAAGCTAAAACATAGAAACAGTAACAAATGGATGACTAGAGACTAAAACCTAGGAACAGAGACTAAGAACACAAAGACAAAGAGAACGGAACAAACCAGGATAAGTGAGGGGTATTGGAACAGGAGCCAAGGACAACCACAATGTGATAAAGCCAGACAAGGAAGTGCACAGGAAGCGGGGTATATATAGAGGACAGACCAGCAGGTGGCTACAGCCCCGCCTGCTGGGTTGGAAGGAGAAAGCAGGGGGAGCTAACCCAGATGGATGCAAGCTGAAGGCTTGCATCATCGTTACATACCCCCCCCCCCTAAAGGCACATCTCCGAAGCGCAAAGGACAGGAAAAAAGAGACAGCTAGAAACAGGACAGACTCAGACTACCCCTAGGGAGTAGAGCCAAACACGGACGACAACAAAGCAGGGGGCCAGAACAGAGGAGGTACAGACACAAGATTAAACAAAACAGGAGACAATAAGGAGGACCAAGAGGCTGGGCTCGCAGGCCACACAGGCACAGTTCTGGACCACGGGGTAATGTTCTCCAAGGGGTCCTAAGGTACCTTGCCCACACCCAATCAATGAGCCAATTAGTCCTGGGCAAAAAAGTCCTGGTAGCAGCAGGCGGTGCCACAGGAACCACCAGAAGTACCAGATGTACCATTGGAGAGAGAGGCGGCTTTGTCCACCGCCAGGAGGGTGCGGTCCATGACTTGGAGTTTCTGGGAGCCCCAGGGGCAGCGTTGATCTGGGCAGGGGTAGCTGTAGTGCAGCTGGCAAGCGGAGTCGCCATCGGGCTGCTGGCGAGCGGGGTCGCCGTCGTGCTCTGGCTGAGCAGGTCACCGGTGAGTTGCTGGTTATGAACCCAGGTGGGTGGTGGGAGGCCGGAAGGAGGGCACGACTCCAGCTCAGAGGCAGGTGATGCGTTCCGGATCTCCTCTGGAACGGGCGTGCTCTGGACCTCCTGCAGGGCGGATGCGCTCTTGACCTCCTCCGTGGTGGAAATCCTCTGGACCTCCTCTGGAAGGGCCTCACTGGAGCCGACGACCTCTGGAAGGGCCTCACTGGAGCCGACGGCCTCTGGAAGTTCGGATGGTGAGACGACCAAAGATTCAGCAATCTCAAGACTTTGAGCAACTGCAGAGTGGGCCATTCCCAGCACTCTCAGTACCCCCAGGGCAAGTCTCTCCACCTCTGACCCCTCCAAAAACTGCTGGGCAAAAACTACCCTGCCCTTGGCAATTTCCAGGGCTCTCGAGACCCCTTGGAGAACCTGCTGGACCTCAACCATGGCCCGAAGTGCTGGAGTCCCCTGTGGTTCGGCTGAAGCAGGGATCTCTGGGGAACCATTGAGCGTGGAGTCAGGCTTGACCCTTGAGATAAGCGGGCCCCTCGAGCAGCTGGCAAGAGGGGGATCCAGCATATCCAGCACTGGCAAGCTGTGACCGGGGCTGGTGGGTAGAGTATAGAGACGCGGGCGCAGCGCTAGTGAGTGCAGGTTCCGCCGTCGAGGTAGCGGGCGTGGACACCGGCGCTGAGTTAGCGAGTGCTGACTTGGGTGTCGTGGTAGCGGGCGTGGTCCTCGGCTTACGATGGCGCTTCCTAGCTGCCCGGGAGAGTCCGCTGTCCGGGTTTTGGAGGGTAACTGCCGGACAGGAAATCTCCATGTTAGAGTCCAGGCTAAGCTGAGTTAAGGGAGGCTGGTACTCCCATTTAAGTCGATCCTCCGGGTACTCATCATCTGATGAGTCAGACCACATGCTACGGAGGATAGGGGACACACTTGCTACGTCCTTAAACTGGTCTGGCTTTCTGTCACGATTAGGGCAAGGGAAGACACGGGAGATGGATGTAAGTGCAGGTTTATTAACAGTGTACATGGTGAGACATACAAACAAACCACACAGACATATACCAATAACAATAAGTAACACGACAAACATCTAACACATGTAACGAGCTAACAAACAAGGAAGGCTAACACAACAACAAGACTACTCATTAAACAAAGCTAAAACATAGAAACAGTAACAAATGGATGACTAGAGACTAGCACCTAGGAAAAGAGACTAAGAACACAAAGACAAAGAGAAGGGAACAAACCAGGATAAGCGAGGGGTATTGGAACAGGAGCCAAGGACAACCACAATGTGATAAAGCCAGACAAGGAAGTGCACAGGAAGTGGGGTATATATAGAGGACAGACCAGTACTCACCTATTGTAACGATGATGCAAGCCTTCAGCTTGTAAATAATGTTTAATGCTCATTATGTGGATGTCTGTAACTTTTAAATCTCATTAGTGGATATATGTAACTTTTGATGCCCACAAGGTGAGTATAAGTAACTTTAGATGCCTATAAGATGACTACAAGTAACTTTTGATGCCCATTAGGTATGTATAAGTCATGTTGATGCCCATAAGGTGAGTATAAGTAACTTTTAATGCCTAAAGGTGAGTTTAAGAATCTTTTGATACCCATAAAATGAGTACAAGTAACTTTTGATGCCCATTAGGTGAGCATAACTAACTTTTTATGTTCATACAGTGTGTATACATAACTGTTGATTCTCATAAGGTGAGTACAAGTAACCTTTAAAGACCAAAATGTGAGTTGATGTAACGTTTGTTGCCCATAAGGTGAGTACAAGTAACTTTGAATGCCTACAGGTGAATTTAAGAATCTTTTGATACCCATCAAATGAGTACAAGTAACTTTTGATGCATATTAGTTCAGTATAAGTAACACTTGATGACCATTAGGTGAATATAAATAACATTTAAAGCCCAAAAGGTTAATATATATAACTGAGTATAAGTAACTTCGAATGCCAAAAAGTGAGTATAAGTAACTTTTAATGCGTATGTGCATGAAGGTGAAATTAAGTAGCTTTAGATGCCCATTAGTCGAGTACAAGTAACCTTTTATGTTCATAAACTGTGTAATCTTTCTTCTAATGATTCTAAGCCTAATCTGTAGTGGTGTAAACAAGTGGTGCATAGCAGTCTGGGAAGTGTAGTATTAATCCAGTATACTGTAATAAAGCAGTTCGGTATGTCTGAAGTGTCCATGTGTTTGGGTGAACATTTAAACATGAGCATATTTGACTGTCTGAGCATTCCACTTTACAAAGTTTTGTCATTATAATAAATCATTCTGTAATAAATATATAATAAATAATTTTGTTCTCGCTTGTCGTCGTGACCCCAATCACAGCAGTGCTTCCCTTTTTTCTTTAGGCCGTTCCCTCTGTCCGTGCGCTGTGTAAATCATTACCCATTGCACTTTGCTTTATCTCTGTGGCCTGAGCTACCAGAGCAAACAATGAGGCCATGTCAGGCCGACCCCAAGCTCAGCTCATGGTCCAAGATTTGCTGTGTCAAAAAGTCGATAAACTGGATGACCTCGCTGCGCTAGCATTTCGGGGTTGTGATTAAGGCACTGACCGAGCCCCTAATCCTGTGTCAGTGTGATGTCATCACTGTGGATGCAGCCGCAGATACAGACAAATAAATATGACCAAGTGTTTCTTATTTCTCAGCATCTGATGGCCCTGAGCTTAATGCAAAGACCTGTTTAGCTCTCGTAAGGTGGATAAACGTACATTCTGATATGTGTAGACTGTCAGGGTGTGTAATTAGCCGTGAGCATGATGTCATTAGTGTGTAGATGGATCTGCAGATAAGGCTGCTCTTTTGTTGGAGGCCATGCCATGTTTATTGTAAGCTGCCGTTCCTCATCAGTTTGTTTAGCGAGTTTTACTTGTATAAGAGCTCCTTGCTTTCCCAAAGCGGGACTGATTACATCAAACATTTCAGAAAGTTCAGGAAAACCTTTCATTTTTCTCCATCAAATATCAGTTCTCTATATTTGCAGGGGCAAGCTTTATGGGATGTGTAAATTTTAATAAACGATTAAAGATTATAAAGAGTTAGATTGTGTGTGTGTGTGTGTGTGTGTGTGTGTGTGTGTGTGTGTGTGTTTGGGTAGATCACCTGAGAGGGGGATTCCCTGTCAAAGCTAGATATTAGCCCCCAGCTAATACCCAAACCCCCACTAAAGCACTACAGCATTAGGAAGAAGAAAAAGGAGGATCATGACTTGTAACGTTGTGGAACGGAATCAAGTGCTGAATCAGGAAACGTTTCAAAAGTCCCGTCATCTCATCAAAGGTGGAACGTACCACCTGCTACCACAAGGAGGAGACGGGATCAAGTCACGCCAATTTTTAGCCACCTGCACCTTTAGTGTGGTGTAATTCTGTGTCTCCAACATCAAAGCAAAGGGCTCCAGGATAAAGGAGAAAACTAAATGTCTTAATAACGCAAATATGTAATCAGCCAATCACACGGCAGCGACTAGAAGCATTTAGGCATGTAGACATGATCAAGACCAGCAGCGACTTTGAACATGGCACGGTTGTTGGTGTTCTTATTTCAGAAACCGCTGAGCTACTGGGATTTTCACTCACAGCTCCATCTCTAGGAGTTACAGGGAATGATCTGAAAAAAGATAAAATACCCAGTGAGGGCAGTTGTCTGGGTGAAAATGGGAGAATGCAGACTGATTCGAGTTGATTGACTCAAATAACCACTCGTTACAACTGAGGTATGCAGGGTATGATTTTCTTGGCACAACCCTAATACCAACTTAGCATCGTTTAAACCCCACAGCCTGCCTGAGTATTGTTGCTGACCATGTGCACCCCTTCTAATTTCTAATTCCAGCAGGATAATGCTCCAGGTCCCAGTTTGCTTTTTCTGGAATTGTTTCTTCAACTGGACTCATTCCTCCTTGGTTGTGTGCAGCCAGCGAGGTGTTTATGTATGTTTATATATTATTATATTAGCGTCCACTTCCGTTAGCAGCCTGTTTCACAGAACGTAACGCCATCATTAAGTGACTCATATCTGTAATCTAATCACAGTAATCGATCGGTTTGTGTGTGTGGAACCTCTGTGTTATTTTATTGACATCCTTGGATGACTAAACGATTTATGGTTGTGTCTCTTTTGTAATTGTTTGGTTTCCCACCAAGATGGATTCTCTGAGCTTGTCACCAGTGCCAGTAGAGTTCAGCTAATATTATTTTAAGAGAACAAACCACCGGTGTAACACCACATCCCAGCTTTAAGGATTAAATCAAGCCCTCTGATCTCAATTCCCATCCTGCGGTGATATTTAGCACAATAGTCTCCACCCAACCCTTCATTTAGCCAGCGGGATGACACGGGATAATGAGAAGCTTCACATTATGCTTTTCAAACCACAAATAAATTCTGTTTACAGGAAGCAACAAGCTTCCCCCGACACGTTCAGTCCAAGTCCTGATTTCCCAGGTTAAACGACCCCATCGGCTGGGATTCTGCTCGCGAATTCTCCTTAACGACCAGATTATAATGGTGACCTGAAAGTGAAGAGGTAGGTTATTGTACCTGGAGAATGACTTAATAAACGGATTGTTTCTCCACATCCTTTATGCTTTGTTTCCTGGATTATATCAGGATTTAAAAACAGTTTGTAAGACTGATTTATGTACAGCGTCTCCTAAGGTGTGTTGTTTGTTTGAGATACGAGAGAAATCCGACTACTAGCTAATTATTATGTCTTTGCTACCTACGTCAGACAAGGCTGTATATCTGTTTAATCTTTCTTTATTAGAAAAAAAGCTTTTATTTCATTGCAGACAGTATGATCCTGAGATACTTCATTTCATTTGTTAATAAACATCCATTCCAGCATTTTAGTCCTGCAACACATCCCATAAAAAGTTGGGACAGTAAAGCATTTACCACTATGTAACTTTGCCATTTCTGTTCATGACACTTAAAAGACGTTTTATTACCGATGATGTGATGTTTAGGTCTTATTTTGTTCCATTCTTCCTGCAAACGTGTCTTCAGCTGTGGAACAGTAGAGTCAACGTCCTATCTTTTGTTTCAAAATTCTCCACCCATTCTCTATTGGGGCCAGTCCAGTAGAGTACCCTCTTTTTCCACAGCCATGCCTTTGTAATGTGTGCAGCATGTGGTTTTGTTCTGTGATTTGTCTTGTTGATAAATGTCCCTGATAAAGATGTCGTCTTGAAGGCAGCTCATGTTGCTCTAAAATCTGTACTTTTCTGAAGTATAAATGACCTTTACCAAGGGCCCTGACCCGACCCTATACCATGACAGAGCCTGGCTTTTGGACTTTTTGTCCATTTCTTCCAAAAAAGATCTGTTATGCTGATGGGTCTGAGCACAATCCCCGTCTCCACTGTATGATGGTCCATCCCAGATGCCTCCGAGCCCAGAGAAGTCGAGCCGCTTCTGGACATGGTTATAACATAAGGCTTCTTTTTAGCACTGTAACGTTTTAAGTGGCATTTGTGAATGTAACTCTGTATTGTAGAGCTTGATAAAGGTTTGATAAAGTAACCCTTTGTCCATGTGGTTCTAACGATGAATGACGGTTCTTGATGCAGAGCCATCTTTTACACAGTGTTGGACAGACTTTTTGGCGTTGCAAAAGTTTTGGCACCCTTCCCGATGAAGCTCTCAGAATGTCTTTTGTTTGGAAACTTTTTCTTCTTTTGTAAAAAGTGAACACCAAACAAGCATGGTGTAATCCTGATTATCACAAGCAGCTGCCTGCACGGTGTTTGTACGGTGTTTACACAACACACAGCACACACACACAAACACACACAAAGAGATACAGTGAGATCGAGGGGATTTCTGTTATCAAAGGAAAACTTGACAGGAATGAAATCTTCTGTAACTGGATTTAGGAGCTCACATTTCTGCTCTGAGATCACACAGCCTGCTAACGTATACAATGTGTGTGTGTGTGTGTGTGTGTTTAGGTGTAGTTGTATGTATGTGTATAAACAACCAGTAAAATGTATCAGTATAACCTGTTATTTAGAGATTATAGTCATTAACCGAGTTTTAGTCTAAGAGATAAAAATCAGCGTGGGACAACAGATGTACAGTACTGTCCAAAAGTATTAGGTCACCATTAGAATGGTTGTTTTAGCAATGCTATAATGACCATATATAACGTATTGTTGATGAGTGGACCCAAAAATGTAAACTTTGGGTAAGTCATGTCGTGATCCTCTTTTCCACTGATCTGATCTTCACTGAAATCTTTGTGAACTTTACCACCTTGTTCCCCTTCTGAAAAAGACCTGATTAAGCTTCTTCAGTCTGTAGAATCAACTTGGCATCCTGATGAATCTGACGAAATAATTACATAGCCAGTATGTTCCATTGCTAAAACAGTGATATGTCTAATCTAATGGTGCCCTAAGTGCTGTATATATGGCCAGGTGAGGGTCTTAAAAGTCCTGCAAGTCACACTGGATAAGGGTTCTGATAAATGACAAAAACTAGTTCCACATGTATTTAATGGGGCAGTGGATGAGGTACTGGACAATTGTCCTGAAGGTTGATGGTTCACATCCTGGCTCTGCTAAAGATGCTACTGTTGGACCATTGAGCATGGACTAGCTGCAGTAACACCGCGATAAAGAATCAAATTGTGTATTTACAGAATACAGACCACTATCAATATCAAACCAATTTGGTTAAGATATATTTGATTGTATTCGTGGAGAACCCATTATTCATGACTGTATATCCTGACTTTGACATCCTAATATTCCCATGGCATTTTTTTTACAACCTGCTCCTCTTAAATGTCTTTATGATGTAAATCACTTTTTATCTGACCAGCCTGTGATAACAAAGATCACTTACTGCTGTAAGTCATTTGGGTTGATCAGAGATACAGCAATATATGATGATGTATAAGAGAGGTGATGAGTCGTTTGTGTCTGTTCAGCTACATTATTCTTGACTGATGCACTCAGTGGTGTCTTTTGCCAGATTATACAGATGGCCCAAAAACAGACAGCCGTGTTGCAGCAACAGTTTTCACATCTGGGTGTGACTAGTATCAGACTCCCGACAATCAGCTCGATTTTCACAGCAGAAGCTTTTGTCCTACAACAACCACTGGACTACATCCAAAGGGAAGAACACAAGGGCAATACAAGCGTTATCTTCCATAGATTGGAGAACATCATCACCAACAAACTGTTAATAAAAGACAAATATCGACAATTCAGTATAACCTACTGCTAGATACCAAGCTACAGTGGGTTTCTGGGCAACGAGAAAGTGGACAGGATCATCCCGGTAA
Organism: Ancistrus triradiatus; assembly: GCA_025084515.1. Classification (NCBI taxonomy): domain Eukaryota; kingdom Metazoa; phylum Chordata; class Actinopteri; order Siluriformes; family Loricariidae; genus Ancistrus; species Ancistrus triradiatus. The sequence continues at coordinate 158,221 of JAJAGP010000659.1, read as the reverse complement.
TCAAAGCACCCATGAACAGCCAGTAGCAAGAAGAATGGAATCATAAGATGAATGGCAAACTCCATTCTATCAAGCAGATATTGGTAGAATGCCCTTCTTTAAGACCGCAGACACTTCGCTGCTTTTCAGCCGAATGCAGAATGGAACTATTCGAACATTTGCCCCCAGCAAGAACCCTAAACTTTGGCACACTACAACACATGATATAAAACCGAAACATAAATACAACGTAGTATCCCAACGATATAGCCATTCAATTGCAGAGTTGGAAACAAAGCTAAAATTCCTTCCTTATTTTCTCAGATAGGACCAAATGATTCACTGAACACTGACCCACTGAATAAGAATGGATTGAATCTCTGTCGTGGCCAAATGATTCACTGATTCAAATGCTTACCCACCGAATAAGAATGGATTGAATCTCTGTCATGGTGAAATGATTCACTGATTCAAACACTGACCCACTGAATAAGAATGGATTGAATCTCTGTCATGGCAAAATGATTCACTGATTCAAACACTTACCCACTGAATTTAATGGATTGAATCTCTGTCAAGGCCAAATGATTTACTGAACACTGACCCACTGAATAACAATGGATTGAATCTATGTTGTGGCAAAATGATTCACTGATTCAAAGACTTACCCACTGAATAAGTTTGGATTGAATCTCTGTCATGGCCAAATGATTCACTGATTCAAACTGACACACTGCAAAAGATTCAAACACTGACCCACTGAATAACAATGGAGTGAATCTCTTCATGACCAAAGTATTCCTTGATTTACATGACTCTTTGGACAGAATGATTCACTGATTCAAACAGTAACAAAGAGAACTGAATATCGGACATTACCAAATGATTCTCTAATTCAAGTACTGTCCTACTGAATAAGAATGGAAGAATAACTCACTGACTCACTGAATCAAAGAGGAGTGACTCTCTCAATGTGACCTAAAGATTCACTCAGGCAATCACTGGCCTTCTTAACAAGATATAATCACATAATGGTTATGACCAAATGACTCACTGATTCAAACTAGCTGCAAATTGACCAAACGACTCAAACCCAGCCAATGACAAAGCCAAGCTTAGGCCAACCTTAAAGCCTTACACAGAGAAAAGCCTGTGGGCCTGTGGGCATGGTCTGAGTTTAACACATCTGCTCTAAAGTATATACACATCTTAGAGTGTTTTGTCTTTCTGCCCCATAAAAATACCTGCACTTTTATTCTGTGCTCTACATGTCCTCTGCACATAAATATTTATCACGTGTGTAACGATTTCACATCCTCCCCTCGTCATGTGGTTGGGCTCCAAAAAGAACGCTTTTGGTTCTCACCAATCAGAGCAGAAAATCGGAGACAAATCATCTTCCATCTTTTCTTGAAAACCATATTCGGAGCCAAAAGCAGAAATAGGACCGCATCAGATCGTCCCCAAAACAAACGGCGTGGCTTTGAAACAAGTAATTAGTAATTAGTCAGGCAAAGCTGACAGAGGAGGCGAGGCAATTAGGGTGCTTTGATGGTGCCATACAAAGGATCCTGTTATAGAAGAAAGGCAGCGATGCAGACGGAAAGAACCGACCGAATTATACAAAGTAATAATGAAGCAGCAGCTCCTCTGTGCTTCAAAGAGTTTGTTAAATATTGACATGAGATCAGAATGGCTGAATGAGCTTTACCTTTATAAATACCTACATCAGTGTCCACATCAGCCATCGAAGATTTATGCTTAATTTTACATTCTGTATCAATTAAATATAACAAAATGTAAAGCCTTCATAATATAGTTCCCTAAAAAAGTAGTACTCTTTAAACACAGAATTATTGGAACACACAGTGCCGTTTTAACACAAGTCATCAGGATTTAAGAAAATCCAACCCTGTGACATGGGTGTTTTTGGGAATATAGGGCACTGAGAACATAAGGAACTGGGATTATGGGTTTCTGAAAACACAAGTTTCCAGAATGATGTCAGGAAACCTTTGAAAATTTGTGCTTCTCTAACTATAATTTTGAAAATAATGTTCTGGACTCTGAACATTGGACTCTGGGAACCTAGAGTTATGACACATGAGGCATTAATAAGCACAGCATTCTGGGAAATGCAGTAAATGGCACTGGCGATATAGGGAACGGGGAATATCAGAACTTAGAATTAGAGGGATCTATATACACACTGCATTGGAAACCGAGCTATAGTAGCTTAGGGCTCTAAGAAGACAATGCTCTCAACATTTAACTATGGAACATAGGGCTCTGGAAATCTAGGGGTCTAAGAACAAAGAGGTCTAGAAACATAGCTCTGCGAAGATGGAGCTCCAGAAACAGAGCTCTAGAAACATAGGGCTCTAAGAACATATGGCACAGTAAACATAGGGTTCTTAGAACATGGGACACAAATAGACATACTGTTCTTTAAGATGCTGTATTTGGCAGCAGTGATATAGGATATAGGATGTCAGGCCTGGGATAATAGGGACATACAGCACTGGGAACATTGGGCTCTGACAATATATGATTATGGGGACCTAGAGTTCTGAGAACAGAGAGGTCTTGAAGGATTTAACTCTGGAAACACAGCTCTAGAAACATAGGGCTCTGGGACGTTGGAGCTTTAAGAGCTGCAAACAGAGCTCTGGAAATACAGGGTACTGAGGAGATGGAGCTCTGGACATAGAGTGCTAAAAACAATGGGCTCACAAAACATATAGCTCTGGAAACACATGGCTGTTAGAACACAGGCCACTAATAAACACAGGACATGCAGTAGTTGGCACTAGTGATGTAGGGCGCTGGGAATATCAGGTCCTGGGAATATAGGGACCTGTATATGAGATGTTTTGAGTGTAAACCTGTTGTTGTAGAACATGGACACTGCCCAGAGATATTATTTGTTAAGGAAACAGCCTTTAAAAATGGAAACCTGAGCATATTAACCCCTGTTAACATGAGGACGTTGGAAGGAAGGGACCCTAAGAACATGTGGTTCTGGGATAAAAGCAGGAATGTATGCAGTTTAGAAATTAAGATTATGTGCCAGTGACAGGAAGGTTGTGAGTTCAAATCCCAAGGCTCAAAGTTGGGCTCTGTAGCAAGGCCTCGAAGTTTCATGATCTGAGCTCTGGACTTGTATCGGATTCTGCTCTCAGTCTCAAGTCAATCTGAATAAAGGGATCTGCCAAAAGACGAAATGCTCCTGATTAATTTTTCACACAAAAGCAGCTGTGTTTGTTTTCGTTGGTTTGTTTCCATACTGCTGAGAGTTGGACGTGTCTGACGCCTGACAGCTCTAGAGTGTCGTTGACTTGAGCGATTTGCCTTAAGCCTCCTAAACACGCCAATGTCTTCTCGATAAAGAAGTGGGATAGCACTTTCCAGAGCGAAGGGCTTCATTAGCTCTAATGTGGTTTCGCTCAGTCCATTGGTCGATGCAGATTTGATTACTCCGGACAAACGATGGCGTTTGTGCGGCTGAACGAACCGCTACGTTTCCTCAGCGGCCTTGTTCTAACAGGGAACAAATTGGGTTAGAGGTTTTTAAATGATGACTCTTACTTTTAGTTTTGCTGCTATTTTAGCTCTGGGGTAATTTGATTCATTTTAAAACGTCTGTAGAGAAATGGGACGTGACTCACTGATGGAATGAGAGGGGAGGAACAAGACACGGTGAGCTGGATGGATCCTTCATGATTCAGTTACATATGATCAGAGGTCAAAGGAAAATATAACGGCATCCACGGATTAAGAAGTATTACCAAAATATTACCCTTTATCAGGCCCTGAAAACAAAGAGGGGGATAAAAACACAGGACACTGGGGACACCCAGAACATTGTGGGGACCTTTCTTTTATTCTTCCTTCCTCCCTTCCTTCTTTCTATTTCTCATCGCTTCTTTCCATATTTCTTGCTTTCTTCCTTTATTTCCTTCTTGTTTTCTTTCTTACTTGCTTTCTTGTCTTTTTCTTTCCCTCCCTTCTTATTTTGTTCTTTCCTTCTTTCTTTCTTTCTTTCTTTCTTTCTTTCTTTTTGGAACAGAGCTCTGCAAGTGTAACGTTTTGGGAACACAGGGCAGTGAGAACATAGAATCAGGACTCAGGGCTTTGGGAACACGGGCTTGGGATGTTAAAGATAAATGAACTGATGGTAGAACCCGAGTTCTGTTTGATCTTGTAAAGATTTTTCCATCATGTTTGATCTTTGTGGATTTGTGTGTTTTTTGCAGCGAGGCGAACAGTAAGATTATACTCTGGATTGTATCGTCCCGGTGCAGCACGATAACTCATTTACCAGCTGAAACACACACTGAGGCAAAATAAACTGGTTTTGATTGATCACCTGTGAGCGAAGAGACGCTGAAGAAGAAAAGCAAAGCCAAACAGCTCTGGGTGTGTATTAGTTACAGTGTGGCACTGCTCCGTGTACGATGATCTGCTTAATTCATTACGTCCAGCCTGGAGCTAAAACACTCCCTGCAGATGAATGGAGAGCTCAGCTAAGGTATCGCACTTTATGTGTGTGTGTGTGTGTGTGTGTGTGTACTTCACATAAGTAGGAACTTGTCTGTGCAAACTTAGCTTCTTCTCTATTAAGGTAAGAAATGAAACGTACACATAAAGCTCAGCTTATGGACGGCAAGCTTAACTTCATAAATTCATTCCCTTTCATACTTGCCTAATCCAGTTTAGGGGTGCAGGGAGACCCGGGGCCTAACCAGCAACACAGGGTGCAAGGTGAGAGCCAAGCCTAGAAAAGGGCAGACACACTCACTCACTCAGAACAGGACATTTTAGAGATGTTAGTTCATCTAACAAGTTTTGAAATGTCCAAGGAAAGCTGGTAGAAGTGGATAAAAACTAGGGCACTGCTCCCACACAGCTCTGAGAAGATATCTGGTTATTTCTCGCTCTCTTTGTCTCTTTATCCTAGTTGGTTAAATAAACCCCTGTTTGATCCTGATCTTGTTTCACATGTTTTGTGAGCTAGAGTTGGGCCTCCAGCCCCAATGTGATGCTTCCCATTAATTTATTAACTAATATATTGTGCTTAAGTAAGGCTTGGAGACTTGACAGGTTTTGTTTTTTCCTGCTTATTGTCTCTGTCACACCTTAAGTGGGCAGGTCAGGAATTTTCTCCTGACCCAGGAACAATTTTTCCAACCGCATACAGGCTGAGATTGGAACCCCATGCTGCCCCTCGTTGAATTGTGTTTCTGCTTAGCTGCGCCCTTTGATGGACTGGTGCCTTGTCTGGAGTTTGTCCCATGTTCCCTCACCACTGTTACTAAAGTGGAGGATTTATACCACAAGCTTTCATCATGTGCTGCTGTTAAACACAGGATCTCTTTACCTCGGTCCTCAGTTCCTCTGGCAAAGTATTTGATTGACTGAAAGATATAGGTTTGAGGAAACATGCATTTGAGTTTCCTCAAGAAGGAAATATGGCTTGCAGTGACATTTAAACGCTTGGCTATGCCCTTTTGTGGAAGAGATTCATGGTCAAGAAAGTTTTCCACCCTTTTTCAGGGACTTTCCATCCCCTCTTTAATCCAAAGTTTCAGCAAAGCCGTATTTCCAAATAATAGTTTGAACAATTTAATTCGATTAACTCTGGAGGTAATAATCATTCTTGGATGTGTTCTTGCAGACCTCGCCGCCTACGCTTAATAAAGCTCTGGACTTGTGCTGATAAAGACCAAATCCCTCAAACTGCCATTTGTGGTGTCAGTGCAAGCCGTGGGTAATTACACCCTCCATCTCAAGCATCATTAGACCTCGTCTACTCTGCTGCACGCTCCACCGATACAGACCGAATATATAAATACATCAAACTTGATCACTCTACCCACAGCGCTGGCCCGCCACAGCAGAGCATCGGCCATAATCAGGGATGAGCCGTCTCCTGTAAAGAGAGGCTCTAAAAATAGGCCGGTCCGAACCGGCCTCCTGTCAGAGCGCTCGTTTTCGTCCTTTCATCCCCTGGTTTATTTTTACTGCAGGAGATGTTTATGCTTCGGCTCTGAGAGTGCTGTAATTTCAGGTCTGGATGATGATGATGATGTTGGTGGGATGAGAGAGAGGGAGACAGAGAGAGACAGAGAGAGAGAGAGAGAGAGAGAGAGAGAGAGAGATTTGGGTTAGGGTTTTGTGCATGTGAAGTGGTTTAAACAGGCAGTGGGTACAGCTCGTTGACATCTGCAGGGAACAAAGGTTTAAGATTAATTGCATACATTTGAAAACATATTGACCACATATTGATCCACATGTGTTTCTTTTAGGGTTTTAATTGGCAAGTTGCATGTTGTGGCAAATCAGTAAACCTCTCTCGGTTACATACAACATTATGCAAAAGTTTCCTTTCTAAATAAAGAGCAAACCTGCAGGTTTATTAGGCCCACCTGTTTGTTAATGCAAATAACGAATCGGCCAATCACACGGCAGCAACTCGATGAATCAAACCGAGCTTCAGAAAGGAGAAGATTGAAGTGACTTTGAACGTGGCATGGATGTTAGTGCTCTAATTTCAGAAACTGCTGGTCTACTAGGATTTTCACACACGGCGCCATCTGTAGGGTTTGCAGAGAATGGTCAGAAAAAGAAAAAATATCCAGTGAGGGCAGTTCTCTGGGTGAAAATGGGAAAATGGCCTGACTGGTTCGAGCTGAAAGACTCAAATAACCACTTGTTACAACCAAGGTATGCAGAAGAGCATCTCTGAGGGAACAACAAATCTAACCTTGAAGCAGATGGGCCACAGCAGCAGAAGACCACACCGGTTGCCTGTTCTGTCAGGACAGGCAACTGAGGCTACAATTCACATGGGCTCACCAAACTGGAGGACAGAAGATTGGAAAAACATTGCCTGGTCTCTTGATTTTTTAGGCACACTTTGTGTCTCTTAATACCAACTGAGCATCGTTTAAACCCCACACCTACCTGAGTATTGTTGCTGACCGTGTGCACCCCTTTATGAGCACAGTGTACCATCTTTTGATTTCTGCTTCCAGCAGGATAATGCTCAATAAAAAAACAAAGCTCAAATCAACTCAAACTGGTTCCACAGTCACCAGATCTCAGTCCAATAGAGCACCTTTGGGATGTGGTGGAACGAGAGATGTGCAGCCAACAAATCTGCATGATGCTATCCTGTCCATATGGACCAAAAATGTTTCCAGCACCTTGTTGAGTCTAAGCCATGAAGAATTAAGGCAGTTCTGAAGGCAAAAGTAGGTAGGTCATCTTGAAAGGTTCTCAAACTTTTGCAGATGAAATACAGCAGAGTCCAAAAGTCTGAGAGTGTTAGAGAAAATGTTTGTTTGGGTCTCTGTGGAGAAGGAATCATACCGCAGCAGGATAATGACCCAAAACACACCTCAAAGCATCGCAACAACTACCTGAAGACTGAAAACAATCAAGGAGTGCTGAATGTCATGGACTTTCCCCCACAGTCATATAACACAGACCACTCTTGGAGCTCTTTGAGATAGCGTGAATCCATGCAGCAAAAGGGGAAACAAACCAAATACTAATCAGGCACTTCCTTCTAAGTATGGCGATTATATAATTTGAAATGAAATCATTGTGAAACATTTTCTTGAAGAAGTGTCTTCAGACTTTTGGCTCGCACTCTATAGAATATTGTATTTAAGTTTGTTCCCTCAAATTTTTTGGAATTCTCTATGGTTCATGGTCTGAAAGGTCTTAAAGATAAGCTGACAGATAATTCAGTGTCATTTCTGAGGTTTCTCAGCAGCAGATTAATCTGTAATCTGGAGTTAGTGCTCTGGACTGTTAACCACAAGGGTGTGAGGTCAAGTCATGGGCCCAGTCGGACCCTCGACCAGGGCTCTCAACCTTCCCCGTCCATCTTTTGGTGCAGTAAATGTGGATGACTGGATGATTTCCAAAGTCAGATTTCTTCTCATTTCTGTGAGTTCTGTGAATGTCAGCATGTAAACAGTGTGTGTGCATGCCTGTGTGTGTGTGTGTGTGTTAGTTAGAGTGAATGTCTGGGAATCCCTGAACCCCTTCATTAAGCTGTGTGTGTGGCTTCAGCTCTGTCATGTGGTGTGTCTGGTGTTTTGGCACGTTTCAGACTATAAACACAGCACAGATTCACTTAGCTGATCTTCATCTGCATGTGGCTCTGGCTGTGTCTGCAGCACAAGAAACTCCCTGCTGCTCTAAACCGGTGTGTTTGGCGGTTAGATCACTCGCACCTACAGCACCTACGCGCTTATACGTTAGCTAGCATAATCATGTAGTTACATGTAGTTATACATTTACTCATGACATCATCCCTTGTCTACCCTGTAAAATAAGGAAAAGACATCATGAGACCACACCAAAACTCTCAAGTCCACACATGAGGAACTGAAGCAGAACTAAAACACTGTACAAACTACTAGTAAATAAGAAAGTGTGCATTATAGTAGCAGAGAGACAGATCCTTGGATGGCTGGACGGATGGACTGACTGGCTAATGGACAGATAGACGTGTGAATGAAAGGTTGGCTGAATGGATTTTTGGATGAGTGGGTGGATAGGTGGCTTGAAAGATGCATTTATGAATGGTTTGCTGAATGACTAGATGCATGGTTGGTAGCGTATATGGATGAATGTATGAATAGTTGGATGAATGGCTCACTGTATGGAAGATTGGATGGATGAATGGTTGGATACATAAAGAGATTGTTGGGTGAATATCTACATGGATACATGTTGTGCTGCATGACTGTGCTGAATGGTTGGATGAACCGATGGATGGGCAAATGGCTGAATGGTTGAATAGATGGTTGAAAATTTGCCAGGATGGATGCTTACATGAATGACTAGATGGATACATTAATTATTGATTCGAGAGCTGGATGGATAGATGCACAGATGGGTGGATGAATGAATGAATGTGCGGATGAGCTGACTGGCCAGTGGACAGATTTTTCATACATTTATGGATGGTTGGTTGGATGAATGATTGAATGGAGAAATTGATGGATGAATGCATAGATAGATGTGGTGTTGGGTGAATGGCTAGATGGATAGATGAATGATGGATTGGACATAAATCCATGAATGGTTGGGGAAATGGATGGGTAGAATGTTTGGATGGATGGCTGACTGTGTGGCTGGCTGACTAGATGAATGAGTGACTAGATGGATACATGAATTGTTGGATGGAGGGCTGGATAGATAAATAGATGGACGGTTGGTTGTATGGATGACTGGACAGGCAGATCAATGGAAAGTTGGATGAATGGATGTATGGATGAGTAAATAAGTCCATGGATGGTTGGGTCATCAGTTGGATGGATGGATGGATGAACAGATAAGTCAGATACTCAATTGAATGAATGGGATGAATGCATGATTGAACGGTTGACTGTATGACTGGCTGGCTGACTAGGTGTATGTAGTTTTGGGTGAGTGGCTAGATGCATACATGAATTGTTGGATGTATGGCTGGATAGACAGATACACAGTTAGATGGCTGTGTGGACAGATGTTTGCATGGTTGCTTTGGATGGATGACTGGACAGTCAGATCAATGGATGGGTAGTTGGATGGATGGATGAATGACTGAACAGATAAATCCATGGATGGTTGGGTAATCGATTGAATGGATGGTTGGATGGCTGACTGGATAGATAGATAGATCAATAGATGATCTGCTGGATGGAAGGATGGTTGGATGAACAGATAGACAGCTGTATGGTCAGGATGAATGACTGAACAGATAAATCAATGGAAGTTGATTGAATGGGTAGGATGAATAGTTGACTGACTGGATGGATGGCTGACTAGATGACTGTATAGATAGACGTACTCTTGGGTGAGTGAATTGTTGGATGGAGAGCTGGATAGATAGATGTACAGTTTGATGAATGGGAAAGCAGGTCTATGGATGGTTGGTTGCATGGATGACTGGACAGGCAGATCAATGGTTTGTTGGATGGATGGATGAATGGATGACCAAAAAGATAAGTCAATGGATGGTTGCCTAGTTGATTGACTGAATGGGATGATGGATGGATGGATGAATAGTTGACTAAATAACTGAGTGGATTAGTAGATGGTTGAAAATTTGGTTGGATGGATTGCACAGATGGATGAGTGGATGGATGGCTGACTAGATGGCTGTATAGATAGATGTAGTGTTGGGTGAGTGGCTAGATGGATACATGAGTTGCTGGATGGAGGGCTGGATAGAAGAGGTACAGTTAGATGGATGGGAAGGCAGGTCAATGGATGGTTGGTTGGATGGATGACTGGATAGGCAGATCAGTGGTTGGATGGATGGATGAATGGATGAATGGATGACCAAACAGATAAATCCATGGATGATTGGGTCATTGATTGAATGGATGGGATGAATGGTGGATGGATGAATGGATGGCTGACTAGATGGATGTATAGATAGCTAGATGGCTACATGAATTGTTGGATGGAGGGCTGGATAGACAGATGCACAGTTGGATAGCTGTATGGACAGATGTATGAATGGTTGACTGGATTGATTAACTTTACAGGCAGTTCAATGGATGGTTGGATGTATGGATGGATGAACGGATAAGTCCATGGAGGGTTGGCTGACTGGACGGATAAATAGATAAATAAATTGTTGGTTAGATGGAGGGATGATTGGATGCCCAGATAGACAGCGGTATGGTCAGATGGATGGATGGACGGTTGTCTGATTACATGGATGTTTAGATGAATGACAGCTAAATGAATGAATGGATGGAGGGCTGAACTGCTTGCAGGACAGATGGATGGATGAAGATATAGCTGTAAGGTATGATGACATGTATGTTGTACGGTACACTCTAAACATGCGTGTGTTGCTCGCTGGAGACTAAACACAGGGTTTGAGTGACATTCATCAACACAGATACACCCAGAGCTTCACTTATCCTCTTACGAGCCTTAAATCCGACTTCATTTCGGTAATCCCTGACAAATATTCCTCAGTGTGTGTAACAATCATGAAAGCGCCCGGTGTGATTTCAGAGCGTGTTTGATCAGGTTCTACCACACACACACACACACACACACGCACACACGCTCAGTAATCTGACAAAGCGCTCCATAAAGTGAAGGAAACAAGAGTTAAGTGGGATTAAGAAATTAAAAGGAGATTCATGAATGAGTCTGTGCTCTCAGCTCGTTCCCTGAAGCAGACTGACAGACTATCAGTGTAAATCATTCAGCACCCATCTGAAACTGTGTGTGTTTTCTTTTTGTGGCTTTTAAAACTTACAGAGCTATACATTAACAGTATATATAATAGACCATTGTCTCAAAGCAGCTTTACAAATACACCTCATGGACAGAAGTATTAAGACACCTACACATTACACCTAAAAGAGCTTTCATGGTTTTATATGCCTTTATGGATCTTGCTTTGTGCACTGGGGCAAAGTCATGCTTGAACAGAAATGAGCCTTCCCCAAACTGTTCCCACAACGTTGAAAGAATACATTTGATGAAGCATTAAGATTTCCCTTCACTAAAACAAAGGGGCCTAGAACAACTCTTGAAAAGCAACTCCATGGCAGTATCCATCCTCCACCAAACTAAGGGTTTACAGTTGGCACAATGCAGTCAGGCAGGTGACGTTCTCCTGACGTTCACTAAACCCAGATGGCCAGATAGAGAAGCGTGATTCTTCACTCCACAGAACATGTTTAAACTGCTCCAGAGTCCAGTGGCGGCGTGCTTTATACCACTCCATCTGGTGATGTAAGGCTCGGTGATGGAAACCATTGCCATGAAGCTCCTGGTGCCCAGTTTTAGTCCTGTATTAATGCCAGAGGAGGATTGGAACTCTGCAGTTATCTGAAACATCTGATTTCAGTGATTAAAAGGTGTGTCCCAATACTTTTGTCCATATTGTGTATCTAGGCCCAACTGAGCAAGCCTTAAGTGCTGTTCACACCGAATTCGATTTTTACGGATGAAAAATAACCGAGGAAATACCAGAAGGACCAAGACCCAAAAAGGGACCAAACTGTCTCTGGAACAAACGAAAAGGTCAGAGACACCCCAGAGAGGTGAAGGGGTAGATTATTTGACCGGCACCAGCGTTGTCCTTCCAGTGTCTCTCCTCTTCATCTTCAATATAAACTTCTCTGTTTATATTTTAGCCCTATCATCCCTCTTTGCTTCCTTTTGTGCTCAAATTTATTCTCCCTCTTGTATGCTTGGGAAGTAAATGATAGCATCAGTCTCATGAAGTCTGCCGATCGACCAAAGGAAAGACGCGGCGAGAAGGGATTTCGGATGGATAGGTGGAAATTTATGGCTTTGCAAATGTGGAGGTAGATCCCGGTTTGGCCTTGAGAGTCTGCCCCTGACCCATTATTCACACACACACTAACACACACACTTTTTCTCCTTTTGTGGCTGCCAAAGTGCATTCAGTCTAGATCTGCTGATGAAGCAAGAGCTTGAGAACGAGAGACAGTGGGAGAGAGACATAAACAGAGAGACGTATAAGAGAGCGAGTGAAAGACAGCGTGTCCCCCCCATTCTGCCCCCTCTGACCCCAGATGGTTAAGTGGTGTTAGTGGGGGAGTGTTTGCATATTTTTGCTCTCTTTTTTTAACCCGACATCCGAAGCTAAAAGCTGTTTTATTTACGAGGTCAAGGGCTCCAGTGTTTAGTGATCCAGAACCAAAACGACTAACCGTCCCTATAAAAGGGGTGGAAAGTGAGGATCACACTGATATCTTTAGAGGAACAAATTTCTGTCATATACAGGCATGTTTTGTTGATTTTTTTTTTTAAACAAAAACAATGCATAGGCATGTGTATGCAAATGTCATTGCACCATCAACAAGTCAATGAAGTCCTTAGACCATGGTGTGTGGTATCATTTCCAGAAAAAGTTGGGTTGGTATGGAAGATGCAAAAAAACAAAACAAATAAAACCAACAACAACCTTATTGTTCCTTACATTGATTTTGACTTTGTTTTCATTGCAGACAGATTCATTTATTAATAAGCATCCATTCCTTCATTTCAGGCCTGCAACACATTACAAAAAAAGTTACGACAGGACAATTTAGGGCCAGTAATGAGGTAACAACCTAAATAATGATGTGACTTCAAACAGGTGATTATAATCATGACTTGGTACAAAAGCAGTATCCACAAAAGGCTGAGTCTTTGAGGAGTAAAGATGGCCAGAGGATCTCCAGTTTGTCAACAAATGTGTAAGAAAATGATTGAAATGTTTAAAAGCAATGTCCTCAAAGAAAGATTAGAAGAAATTTCCTTATTTCAGTCCGAACTTTTTCTGATTTTGTTGCATGGACGTCCCTGATAAAGGTGTCGTCTTGAAGGCAGCTCATGTTGCTCTACATTCTCAGTGTACTTTTCTGCATTAATGCTGCATCACGGAAGTTTAAATGACCTTTACCAGTTGCCCTGACCCGACCCCATACCATGACAGAGCCTGGCTTTTGGACTTATAACAGTCTGGATGGTCCTTTTTTCCAGGAAAAGATCTGTTATACTGATGGGTCTGAGCAAGCTCCCTCCCCACTGTGTGATGGTCCATCCCAGATGCCTCCGAGCCCAGAGAAGCCGACGCTTCTTCTGGACATGGTTATAACATAAGGCTTCTTTTTAGCACAGTAACGTTTAAGTGGTGTCTGTGAATATAACTCTGTATTGTAGAGCTTGATAAAGGTTTGATGAAGGAATCCCTTCCCCATGTGGTTCTATCAGCTATTGATGAATGACGGTTCTTGATGCAGTGCCGTCTGAAGGAGCAGAGATCACCCCTCTTCAGTTTAGGCTTTTAGGAAATTCTTCCAGTTGAATTGTTTAATGATATTATGCCCTGTAGAGGGAGAAATATGGAAATCCTTTGTATCCTTTGGATTATAATCACCTGTTTGAAATCACATCATTTATTTATTTGGACCTCAGTACTAGCTCTAAATTGTCCCCGTCCCAACATTTTTTGGAATGTGTTACAGACCTGAACATGCAGACATAACATAAAATATCTCAGGTTCATACTGCAATGAATTAAAGTCAAAGTAAATGTAAGGAACACTGTGAGGTATGTGTTGTCTGCATTTTCCATACCGTCCCAGCTTTTTCTGATTTGGGATTTTAGATATACTTGCGTGTTACACTTGTGTATCTACACCATCTTTAATATCTGAAGTGACAGCCAGGGATGTAGTGAGCAGAACCCGAATGGTTAATGTTTCCTTCAATTTTCAGACTTTCCCCATCTCCGATGGACCTCCTGACCCGCAGCGGTGTCATCGGCGCCGGCTAAGTGGTTGGGCTCAGTCCTCTGGGGACAAAATGAGGTAATGCTCTTTCATTCCCGACTCAGGAAGGTACTCAGTGAGCAAAAGCAGAAAAAAATAGGGCATAAACTGGTTTTGTGTGAGAGGTAATTGGAGCCCTGAGCAACTGCCAACTTCCTCTTTATTTTGACAACAAGACGGGTGAAGGAGGGGGAAAAAATCTGACTGTGAAGTTGAATAGGTTTTTGTGGCCATCAGCGCAGGAGGTTCTATTGACTGGACGTGGACGGATGGGACTTTCTTCTGCGGGTTCTTTGCCGCGACCTGTCTCCCTCCTGTCTGTGCTTCAATAATGAAAGCTAAATGTTTATTTCTTTGCCCTATATAAACTTGTGTAAAAGGGCTCGTTTGATACGCAGCCCAGGAAGAGGCGGTTTGTGTCGGATTGTAATCTTTCTTTGTGGTGTATTAAGTGTCAGGATGTGCAGCTCTCAGAAACAAGCAGCTGCTCAGTTCATAAATCGTCTGGAGGTACAAATAGGACAGAGGGATGAAAGAAGGGATGTCAGGCCTCAACAAACCTGACCGGCTGTCTCGTTGTTCAATGATCTCAAACGTGAAAGATGGATCATCAGCGTTCAAGAAAACAAATCACTTTTATTCTAAGTATTAATGGAACAGTTTGGGCAAAAATAAACTCAACGCCAGTGAGGACAGATGTACAGTTCAGGTCAAATAACATGTTTTGTCAATTTTCTAAATAATTACGTTCTGAGAACTGACAACTTGCTGACCATTCTTACCCTGATGATCTTGGTTTTGCATCTCAGGGAGTTTCTGGCCACTCTGTTCTCCAGCTCTAGACTTTTTAAAAGAGTCTAGAGCTGTTTGAAACAGCTCCAGGACAACACTTGCGACATGAGGGTCTGGTGGTCCGTTTACAGTGCTCAGTGATCTACTGGTGTCCCAGTCTGGATGGTTTCTTCCGTGTCCAGTGAACTGTGGAATATGGCCAGCACCCCCTGTGACCCTGACCAAGATAAGCAGGGTCAAAGCCGGAACTTTAAAAGAGTAGCCTTAAATTTTGTACATCCATTTTTAAAATTGTTTCCATATTTTAAAATGTATGCATTGAAATGTATTTCAGTTGGTTCTCTACAGAGATTTTGGATCTTCTTTTAGTTTAGAAAGTCATCAAAACTGTGTGCTGTGGACATCAAATCCCAAATCTGCCAAGATGCCACTGTTGGGTCCTTGAGCAAACCCTTAACTCACCACTGCTTGGACTGTGAGACTGCATCGGTTCAGAGTCTCTCTGGAAAAGGACGTCTCCTAAATGTAAACTGTTTTGCTAATGCATAGACAACAAAGTATACAGTAATGAAACAACAAATTTAAATATGTTAAGGTGTGTAAACTGTTACTAACAATAATCATTCTTGTTTTCTGTTAATGTTTGTACTTCATAGGTGAAGTCTTTTGGGTTTTCTGAGCTCCAGTACTATTTGTGTTTGGTTTGGCATGGTCTCCCAGTGTTTGTATCAGATAGATAGGGTATTTTAGAGAGAGAGACACAGAGACACAGAGACACAGAGAGAGAGAGAGAGAGAGAGAGAGAGAGAGAGAGAGAGAGAGAGAGAGAGCGCTTGACCAGTAGGTGACTTTTGTGGGAATTCCCTAAACATGCTGAGACTCTTCCTTGTTTTTACTCCTTCAGCTTTGTTTCAGTTCATCTACAAATTGATTTCTTTTCTAAACAACCACAGACCGACAGTCCAGTCCCTTTACTTTTTAGCTACCCACTCAAAATCAGTACCAGCAGGACACTCTGGGTATTTGGGGGTCGGTTTGATTTCACTACAGGGACTGTGTTGGATTATACATTCTAAAACTGTATCAGTTATAAGCTGTAGTTGCTCTGGATAAGAACATCTGCTATATGACTAACTGACTATTAAATGACTAATTTATATATGTAGTTATTATTCTAGCTTAACCGGACTCAACTCTTTTATTAAATAGTTACATGAAAAGTTTTATTAAAATAAAATACTGCACACCTATTTGGATAACTTCATCACCTCACGGAATCTTAGAAAGGAAACTTGGGGTAATGCGGTATGAAAGTGGGCAAATGTGGGGTAAATGTTTTTGTGACGGTGGCATGAATGGGGTTAAGTGTGAGAAATGTGGGATGAACATGGGGTTAATGTGGGGTGACTATGGAGTAAATGCAAGGTAAATATTGGATGATTGTCTTATAAACATGGGGTAAATGTGGGATAAATAATGGGTAAATAAATGCAGGGTAAATAAGAGATTAATGTGTAATATAAAGTAATGACTAGTTTATCTGTTTAGGCTTTATGCATTAAAATGTTATAAAATGACATAATTAAATTGTTTGTTCACTTCAAGGCAACATCGTTAATGCCTTTGTCTTTACTAACTGGGGTGTTTAAACCTTTTGTTTTCACTTTATTTTATTTTATTATTTTTCTTCCGTTTCAATTTCACCACAGAAAAATGGAAATTTTATGGAAATTTTTCCTAATAGCTCTCGTCAACAAAATGAAACTTGCCGGGGTGACGACTGATCGCGAATTAGAAAACCAATAATTCAGACAAACATGCTGTTATTAAAACAAGGTTTCATGTTTTTCAGGACCTGAAGCCGTGTAATAAAGACAGAGGATGTGTTTCCACTCTCGTCAGGTCCAGCTGTTGGAAGATGACCCTCTAGCCTGGTGAATTTACACAATATGAGATGTTTAGCTCTGACTGTAAATTATATTTGTAGATCTACTTTATTCTGGATTCTGATCTAGATAAAATCCCAAACGAGATGTGCTGCTTTTAGTAGGCTCTCTGTGTCACGGATTAACACAACACAGATCCTGACAGTTTGTTATCGAGTTAAATAACGACATATGATGCTATTTAAAGGGTTTACCACATAGTAGCCACATAGTAGTTTAGATATTGGCTTTATTTTGAACAATAAAAATTAGAAATGAAAACCTTTGATATGAAAACCTTTAGTACAATGCAGTAGTTCCTGTCTTTGTATCTTTTATAAAACTTCACACGCTTACCGGGAGCGAAAAGAATATTACCATGTTCTTTTCTGACTGCGATTCTCATTTCTGGCAGTAGGAGTCACCAGGGATGGCTTGTTTTCTGTCATTTAGACATTAATTAGATATATATAAGACCGATTTTTATTTCTCCTGAATCCGGTTTGTACGCTGTTCCTGTAGAAGGGTAAAGCCGCCACCTCTTTTCCCCATCACTGTATATTCTCACACACCTGAATTTAATTACGAACCGACCGGAGCTGTGTTAACTCCACACCACTGGTAGAACCCTTGGAGGGGCACATGGAGGAACTCTTGCTGCGTGTTCTTCATCGCCTGCAGCCACATGGGATAATGCAATGGAAAGTCACGCTCTTTATTTATTTTTCGTGCCGCTCAGTCTTTCGCTCTGTCACAGCGTGGTATGTTGGGAATAGGTGTGGGTTGAGAAGGGAAGTCAACGAGGGCACGTTTGAAAAATCGCAGGAATGCAGGGCTGCATAATGCACTCACATCAGACTTACCAGAAAGATGATGCCATGAAACGGATGGGGACAATTCAGGGCTAGTAATGAGAAAAAAAGCTAAATGATGATGTAATTTCAAACAGGTGATTGCAATCATGATTTGGTACAAAAGCAGTATCCGCAAAAAGCTCAGTCTTTGAGGAGTAAAGATGATTAGAGGATCTCCAGTTTATCAACAAATGTGTAAGAAAATGATTGAGATGTTTAAAAACAGTGTTCCTCAAAGAAAGTCTGGAAGGGATTTCCATATTTCTCCCTCTACAGAGCATAATATCATTAAATGATTCAAGGAATCTGGAGGAATTTCCTAAAAAGCCTAAACTGGAGAGGGATGATCTCTGCTACCTCAGATGGCACTGCAGCAAGAATCATCATTCAACAATAGCTGATAGAGCCACATGGACAAGGGATTCCTTTATCAAAGCTTTATCAAGCTCTACAATACAGAGTTACATTCACAAATACCACTTAAAACGTTACTGTGCTAAAAAGAAGCCTTATGTTATAACCATCTTCAGAAGGGGCGTCGGCTTCTTTGGGCTCGGAGGCATCTGGGATGGACCATCACACAGTGGGGACGGGGATTGTGCTCAGACCCATCAGTATAACAGATCTTTTTATAGAAAAAGGACCATCCAGACTGTTATGAGGAACAAGTCCAAAAGCCAGGCTCTGGCATGCTATGGGGTCAGGTCAGGGCCCTTGGTAAATGTGATGCAACATCAATGCAGAAAAGTACCCTGAGATTTTAAACTTGTTTTTAAACATTTTCACACGCTTGTTGATAAATTGGAGTTCATATTTGCTCCTCAAGGACTAGCCCTCATTACTAGCCCTAAATTGCACTTTTTTTGGCCACTCTTTTGAGACTTTAATCTGTAATTTGAGCTTCCTCTAGTTCCATGGTTCCTCTTTCCTGACCCTGATGACTTTTGAGATGGTTCCTCTCCAAAGCATTGCATTTCTTCAAGCTCCCAGTTTGACCGAAGGTTGAGTTCAGCTTTCAGAAGCATTTAGTTTACAGTACGTCTGGTTTATGGTTTGCCACAGGGGTCATATTCACATGTAACCTCACCAGAGATAAATCCTGAGGAATATCTGAACAGGTCATGAGATAGCCTCCGTGGAGGCTTATCTGAAACCGGAGAGATGTTGGTATCAGCTGGGAAGAAAATCGTGCAGAACCATCAGCTGCTGAGTGTCAGCCCATCACAAATCACTACGGCTTATTTAGATCATCTTCATTACTTATTTCTGTTTACACAGCCTCTCAGAAGAAGTAAACAAGTGCATTTTTATCAGGATTATTCTATTTATTGATTTTGGACAGGTCTAGTGTCCCTATAGCATCTCCGGTGTCTCTAAGAGCCAGCTGCTGGAAATGGTAACTGCTGAGGACCTGGGTTCGAGTGGGGCTTGCAACATCCTTGTAAAATCTACAGCAGAATTTTGTGAATTACAGCGCCGGGAATATTTTCTTCCAGCCAGGTGTCTGTTATGTTCATGACACAGCTGTTTATGCTTTAGGATAGAGATCCTCAGACTTATTTTACCTCGTTTCTTAGTAAGTAATCAGGAATTGGAGGTGTGCAAAAGTACAAAGTCATCATTGTTGTTTATCCAAAAAAGATTCTACTGTGATACTGATGGGTCTGAGCACAATCCCGTCCCCATTGTATGATGGTCCATCCCAGATGCCTTCGAGCTCAGAGAAGCTGACGCCACTTCTGAACATGGCTTCTTTTTAGCACAGTAACGTTTTAAGTGGCATTTGTGAATGTAACTCTGCATTGTAGAGCTTGATAAAGGCTTGATTAAGGAATCCCTTGTCCATCAGCTATGCAGTGCCGTCTGAGGGAGCGGAGATCACCCAACTTCAAATTAGGCTTTTTAGGAAATTCCCACAGAATGATTTTGTGTAATGATATCATGCCCTGTAGAGGGATAAATATATAAATCGCTTCCAGTTTTTCTTTGAGGAACATTGTTTTTAAACATTTGTTGACAAACTGGAGATATTCTGCCCATCTATAACCCTCATAGACCATGATTATAATCACCTGTTCAGATCATTTAGTTTTTTTACCTCATTACTAGCCCTAAATTTTTTTGGAATGCGTTGCAGGCCTTTGTTTTTTTGCATTTTCCATACCGACCCCAACTTTTTCTGATTTGGGGTTATTCAAGGATAATAGCCAGTCAATTAAATGCTGTATTTTAGAAAAAATATCATGTTGAAATTCAGTTCATTTCTTGTATGTAGTTTGTTCCCTGAGGCAGTTGCACAAATCAACCCAGCAGATGTCGCCAATGTTTTCGCCCAGAAGCCTGAGTGACGCCAGTTTCCAGTTAATCAGTAAGTTTAGTGTGATTACAAGAGTTTAATGTGTACTATATATAAAGATTTTAAACACATTTCAACAGGAAAGCATCCAACATTAAAGACAGAGCGAGTGCAGACTGAGTGGTTTGCGGTTTTCGCCCATGTTCGGCGCTTCCTGTCATCTTATTGGCATGTTGAGTGCAGAAGATGTTGGATGAGCTTACACTTGTGTAGCTGTTGTTCCTGAGTTCCGGAGCGTGCCGTATGTATGTAGTGTTTATTATATTTGGAGTGTCCTCAGGCTGCCTCTTGGTCGCTGCGGTCGGTTCCGAGAGAGACTGAGGCTTCTGAACAAATTACGGCCTCTTCCCCGGGCCTGCAATTTCCCATTTCCACACTTAGGCGGAAAATAAAGGGGACGACAGCGTCCAGGCTGCTTTTAGAGGGGAAAATCCAGGCCTGACACTGGATGATGATACATGACGGTCGATTGAAGCACTCGCAGAATGCTTCTGTCCACAAACCATGTGGGTAAAAATAAATCGGGCTCCGTCTGCTCTTCAGACGCCAGCCGTATCGGCCGCTTCTTATTCAGATCTAATGTTTTTTAGTTAGTAATATTCTGATCAGGGTCGCTGGGCTCTGAGACCCATCCCTGGAGAGCAGGTACAGGACACTAGTCCAGCCCTGGGACCAGTCGACAGGGGTTTATGCGGTCGTTGTGCCAGTCTTGTCTGCAAGGGATGCTTGAGCCAGTCCAGTTGGTGTTACTTGGTTTATGTTTGTTTTTGTGTTCTTTATTTATTTCAATTTGACTTTTTTTGTACGTAACTTCCTTTTTGAAATAATACAAAATTCTCATGATGCAGGTGTAGAACTGATTCGCTGCAGTGATATCATATCAATGGAAGCCTCGACTCAATGGGTAGTGCCAGCTGCGGGAAACAAAAGTGTCGGAGGGTCCAGGATTGGGTTTGCAACGTGAAGGTCAAGTGGTGCATTTGCAAAAAACCCAAACCAGAATAATTGGGGAGGGTGGCATCAGGAAGGGCATCTGCCATAAAACCCTGACCTGCAGTGACCACTTCTAATGAGAGAAAAAGAAAGAGGATTGTTCTTTAGTATTATGTTAATGACCGGCGCCCACAGTGAAAGACAGACAAACGTTTGTTCAAAAGAATGTTTAATAAAGATGCTAATATGAACTCAATTACAAACGTAAAATGATTAAAAAGAATTTATTCAATAAATTCAATTAATACAAATAAGTTCTAACCATAGTGTTCCAGCCTTGCGTTTTTGAGATTTCTCTCTCTCTCTGTAACTCTATCTTTACGTTTTGCCTCGGCATCAGTCGTAACCTACTTTTATGGATGTTGATGTTTTCCAGGCGTTTTAAATGGAAACATTTCCCTGAGTCATTACAGGAGCAGAAGAGATGGAAGGAGGATTTGATCCCAGATTAGGTGCTGATTATCTTCACTGCATGAGTTTTATGAGATCAAGCATTGTTTAACGTTTTCCTTCTACTCTCCTTATTTGTCTAACACACACACACACACACATACACACTCACACACACACACACACACACACACACACACACCTGATAAGAGGAGACTATGCATAACAACTACTTATATTATACCAAAACAAAAATCAGGGGTTTATGGATTATATATTATGCTATAGATTGTATCCTGCTACAACTTAAATAAAATTTTATTATTTACAAATTTTTTTAAAAACATTTTAAAACCATTTAAAAGTATTATTTATATTTATTATATTTACCATTACTAGATATTTTCTTTTTTATTTTAAATATTTGATTTTGTATTTTTAAAGTTTCTTTTTAAAAATATGTTTGTTTCCTTTTTATTTATAAATATATTCTGTATAAGGTAGCTATTTCAATTATTTAGTTGCATATTTTAATATAATTAAAAATGTAAAAAATTTACAAAAATACATTTTTGTTGCCTTTTATTTAACATTGACTGTTTTCTTTAAAGAATTAATTTTTGTTACTTTTCTCAAATATATTTTTTAAATCGTACAATTGTTGCATCTTTTCTATTTAAAGCTGACTTTGATTTTTGTCAAATCGTTTTATTTGAAGTTTGCATTTAGTTTTGATTTCTATTTAAATATAATTAATATAAGTTTTAACCTTGACTATGTCAGTATGTTTTTGCTTTTATTTAAAACTTATCATTGTTACTTATCTGTTTTATTGAATCTGCATAGTTAGGTTTTACAGCTTGTTTTTTACTTTCTCATTTTGAAGTTCATATCTTATTTTTATCACCTGTATTTTTGTTTTTTAAGTAGATTTTCAGTAGACCTTTTTATTTTTATTTTGCTTCATTTTACTTCTCCATTTAAAGCTGAATTAATTTATATTTTTATCTCAATTTTGTAGTGTAAATATAGAATTAAAACTTATTTTGAATTACGTTTGAGTGAATGCACTTTTGTCATCTCTATTTTTGTTTGTGTATTCTTTTTTTCTTTCTTTTCTTTTATTTCCTCTTTTATATTTCTCTTTATTTAAAGCAGACCTTCCTCATTATTTAATGTTGACCTGCACACACTGGGACTCAGGGAGAACAAGCCAAACACCACACAGACACTAACTGGATCGACCCTGAGGCCCTGTAGCTGTGTGGAATCGACACCAGCTTGTGTTTGCTGTTGATCTTTTTGTGACGCTGTTGTGATATTTTTTTTATATCCCGGTATATCTTAAAGCTGATGGTCAGAACGCGCTGCACATGCTGAGTGTGTGTCAGATGGAGGCGTCGACAGCAGCAGCTCATTAATCATGAAGTGTGTGATGAAGGAAAAGCTTCAGACGTCGGCCGGACCTTTATTTATTTATTCATGTCACTGAAACCCAAACAGTCTGGAACAGAAACTCCGAGCCGAGATCAGACATAAAGATCTGAGATACCAGCGTCCGACCAGAGAGCAGCGACACGTACACTAACCTTATTGTGTGTGTGTGTGTGTGTGTGTGTGTGTGTGTGTGTGTGTGTGTGTACACGTAGAGAAGTAAATAAACAGATTATCTCGACTCGAAAAAGCAACATGAAGTGTGGATGGAGATGTGTTTAAAGATGAGTGTGGATGGAGGTGAAAGTGGATGGTGTGCATGTGGGTGTAAATGATTTCAAATTGAGATGAGTGGTGGAGAGAGTCGATATTGATGAGCATGGTCTGACGTAACTGCAGATGGATGTAGGTGAATGTGGGTGGAGATACATGTATGTGTGGATGTAGGGGACTGGGTATGGAGATTATTTTAGGTGGAGCTGAGTTTGCAGTTTGGAGTGTGGGTGGAAATGATTTTGTACTGAGGTGAGTGTGGATAGAGATGAGTGTGGGTGGAGATTGGAGTGGCACAGAGTGTGGAAATAGATGTGTTTGGATGGAGATGGGTTTGGTGGTGAGTGGGACTGGAGGCGAGTGTGGAGGTGAGTGTCAATTTGGAGATGAGTGTGAGGTGACTGTAGAAGAAAATGAGTGTAGTAATGGATATATATTGGTGAGTGTGGGTGGAGGCAAGCGTTGGTGGAGACGAGTTTGGAGATGAGTGTGGATGTCGATTATGTGGAACTGATGTGAATGTGAACAGAAAGAAGAGTGTTTGGAGTGTTGTGGAGTGTTGTGGTGTAAATGATTTTGAATTGAGGTGAGAGCATGGAAATAGATGAATGGAGATGGGTTTGGTGGTGAGCGGGACTGGAGATGAGTGTGGGTGGAGATGACTGCGTATGGAGGTGTGTATAGCAGGAGGTGAGTGTGTATGCAGATAAGTTTGGATGGAGGTGAGTGTGGAACAGGGGCGATTCTAAGATCAATGAGACCAACCTCCTGTTTTTTTAAAGAAAAAATCTGTATATTTTAAATTAATTGTGGATCATCATTTTCACATTAGTGAAGGATAGGGAAAGTGGATCATACCATTTGCGAGGAGTGTGTGGGGGGTGCTGTATTTTGTTGTTAAAATATTATGTTTAAGCCTTACACTGTCTATGGTTTTAACATTTTCAGATTATCAGAGACAGACATCCATTTTAAAAACGCAACTTCAAAAAATGACTTTTCAATGCCTTAAACATTTTCTGGGTGCTTGATATGAGTGGGGATGGCAGTGATTTCAGATGGAGATGAGTGTGGATGGTCACCTCACAACAGTTCGATCCCGACCTTGGCATGTTCTCCTCATTCTTGTGTAGGTTTACGCCAGGTACTCAGATTTCCTCCACATTGCAAAGACGTGTGTTAGATCAGTGAGTGTTACTAGAGTGCCCTTAGTGTGTGCGTGTGTGTGCAGTGCCCTGCAATGGATTGTAGATTGGCACCCTGTCTAGGGTTGTTTCTGCCCTGTCTAGGGTTGTTCCTGTTCCTGCCCTGCACCCTGTGCACCCTGTGTAACCGGCTTTCCCTCGGCCCTAACCAAAATTAAGCAGATAAAAAAATGAATGAATGAATAAGTTTCTTTGGATCTGAATGTGGCTGGAGGTGAGTCCCATATACTTACTAATTATTATATAGAGTCAGTCTCTCTCTCTCTCTCTTTTTCTCTCTCTCTTATGCTGTGTTCTGATTGGTTACCCTCACTCCCCCGCTCCCCCTCTGTCGTCCTCTCTAACCCGTGCGTCTCGGCATTCTCCTGGAGGTACTGCTGTGCTCAGCCCTGCCCACCCTGCCCACCCGAACTGCTCCCCCGGCTCGCCCCCCAACCCTACCCCACCCAACCCCATGTGTACCCCGACCCCTCCCCTGTAGAGAGAGAGAGAGCGCGCGCGTGCGTGTGCGTGCGTGTTGTACCGGTGTGCATGAGCGCGCGGCGGAGCGGCAATGCCGGCGGATCTGCGCTTCTCTCCGGTTTGCAGAGGGAGCAGATAGAGGAGCGCCAGCATGGAGTGCCTTCATCTCCTCCTTTTTTTCTTCCTCACCTGCAACCTTCCTCCACCTCCACCTGTACCCGTTACCGTCCCTCGTGCACAGCTTCTGCGGCTCGGCGTCTTTATAAAGGCAGGTGACTTTTGCACTTTCTTTTGCGTTTATTGCAACGGTTTATCGATCGGTTGTGTCTCGAGATGGTTTTTGGGTTTGTGCATCGATTCACTTTTTGCAAGCACGCTCTGAAAGGAAGAAGAAGAAGAAGCTTCTGCTGCACCAACACTTTCCTTGCTACTCATAAAGGTTCACGTTTTTCTGAAAACCTTCTAAAACTGAAATGAAAACCTTCCTTAATTATCTGTAGTTTTAATAAAAATAAAAACAAGTTTTAGGTTATTTATTTTAAGGCTGAGGGTTATAGGTTTCTAAAATATATTTAATATTTCTATTTTAGTCTCTTAATATTTGCCTCAAATATGATCATTATATTCATTGAAAGCGTTTCTGCTTTGATTTGAAGTCCAAATAAAAAATAACCGTTTACTAAGCCTAAGTGTTATGGCTAACCTATAATTTCTGTGTGTGTTTGCAGATTTTGCAGCTCTGCATTTCAGTGTCATCAGTCTCAGCTTCTTCAGGCAGCGACCTCCATCATGGTCAGTGCTTTATTCTGTATTTTTGTTGACATTTATTTGACAATTTATTTTCCAATAATAAATTCCTCCGTGATTACTCCTCTAAACTTCCTAAAATCACCAATCGTTTCACGTCCCTCTAATGTGGTGCCACTGTCCGCACTGCACATGGTGATACACACCACATATCGTGAAAACGTTCTTGTCCCTCCGTGCCCTTTGTCGCTTTGGTCAGACTGCACTCGCAGATTTTCCTGCATTCATAGGAACAGCCGTTCGGTTCCTGCAGGTTGTGTCTGGAAAGCACCACCACGCTTTAGAAGTATGTGACATGTGTTCAGAAGAGTTCAGGGATCCTCCCCCCTTGCCTCCCTCCTCCTGCAGATCAGAGCCGGCCCAGCATTTGCTCAGCCTGTAATTTTCTTGTAGAGTCTTGCAGAGTCTGTAAAACCTGAAGGTGTAATGCTTTTACACCTACAAATGTCCACGTGGCTTCTGTGATGAATTCAGCTCAGGAAGTCTCATTTAAGATCTGGCCCTGTAAGCTTAACTTCTGCTGGACGCTCATGGAGTAAGAAGGCTCGTAACCAGGCATTACGTTAAACCAATAGTTAATGTTAAAGTCGGAGTTCTAGATCATCAGCAGCTTGGCGGGGTTAATAAAAGCTGGACAGAGCCATGAATGAAACTCCGATCAGCTGTAGATGGTGCTTAATGAAAGTGGTGCTTAATGAAAGATGGTGCTTAACATCAGCAAACGACATGAAGGAAATCAGAAGGATCGGAGCTGCTGGAACTGGCGGAGCTGCTGATGCTGTATAACTCTCCCGTAACATTTCTGACTGATCCATCAAATCTAACCCAGCTAGAAACTGATCAAGCATTTCTGCTGATGGGACTCAAACTGATCTTCAGTCTTGCTGCTCTTCAGTCGAGCTGAGAATTCATTAAGAGTCTGGGACCTTTGATTTAAAGTATGGACCTTTTTTATGTTTCTCTGCCTTTCCAGCTTAAATCCAAATCCTGGTTTATAAGGGTGATGAAGCTCGGCTCATTGGAGCGATCAGGCGCTCATTAAGAGCTTCGTCTAACACATTTAAATCCTAAATAATGTTTTCAAATCCAGTTGATTTATTTGTTTTAAAGTTGCTGATTTGTTGTGATTGGCATCGTTGCTAAGTTAATTGTGTATGTGGTGGAGTAATACTTGAAGAGCTTCGGTCAGAGTGCTGTTATCAGGCAATATTGGCACTCCTAGAGCGTCTCTCAGCCAATCAGATTGCGGGGTCAAAAGAAAGACACTACAGACAGGCAGGAGGGCCAATCAGAAATACTCCTGAGCCAGTATATTTTGCTGACGTCATTAAAACGGAATGGGAAAGCTCTCCCTTTTTAGTAAACCCATACACTTGCTCAGTCGTGTAATTAACAGTCCAGTATGGAACCAAAATTGGTCCAGAAAGGGATTCAGATGAAGGACTTTGCATGGGATCTGCAGTTTGTAACTGTTTTCCCTCAAGCTGCAGCACTGTGGTAGGCGTCTAATAGTGTGTACAGTAATTGTACAGTGTCACAGATCCGTCCTCACCCTGTCCTTGGTGGTCCACTGGTGGTCCCTTTCCCTAAAAATGGTCGTGGGTGAAGCTGATTGAGTGTAAGTACCAGGTAGACATTCCTAATAGAGCGGTACGGGGCTCCAGAGACCCCCGTTGGATCCCGACCCTTGATTCTTCACACATAAAAGTCTGCGTGGCTTTTCTCAGGATAGTTCTGTTTGCTCCGACATTCCAAAAAACGTGCCTTAGGTTAACCGGTCTCTCTAAATTACCCCGGTGTGAGGGCGTGTACAGTTTTATCGGTACATGGAGCAGCTTTATTGTTGCCTACAGTTAAGGATTAGAGGTTAAAACTTAGGTTTTTAGCCACATTTTCATTATTCATCCTGTCATAAGTGTACGGACGTCATCAAAACACCGGGTTGAGGGACTTTAAGGTCTTGTGTGTGTACAGTACATCTTCAGAGAGACTCCTTATTTTGTTATTGGTTATAGCTTTTATCTGGGACCTTGTTCTCACATGCAAGGGCATTTATTATAGGGCGGGCTACTAATTGAAGTGCGTCTATTGCCTTAATAAAGGGTCTCCCATCTTAATATCATCCATCAATGCTAAACAACCACCAGTGGGCAAATATTATTTTGGGAAATCTCAGTATGAGTAGTACTGTGGTACCAAATATCTCCAGTATTTACCAATGGTCTTGTTTCCTCTCAGATTACGCGATCGTCACCCCGGTGGAGATCGACTCTCGAGGAAGCTACATCACCCACGATTTGTCGAAGTCGAGAACACGTAACCGACGGTCCGCGGAAGGCTTCGGAGGTCCCGTGCACTACCGTCTGTCTGCTTTTGGAAAGGATTTACATTTAGAGTTGCAGCCCTCCAACGTGATTGCGGAGGGTTTCACAGTTCAGACGCTCAGGGCCGACGGGGTCATGGTGACGGGCATCGATCCCGACCTTCCTAGGTGTCTCTATCAGGGCAGCGTGAGGAACCACTCTTCTTCCTCAGCCGCCGTTTCGACCTGCGCCGGACTGGTGAGTCAGTTTGCTCATCGGTATAGCGGTAGCTGTGTGTGGATTGTGTCTTGTGTGTATACCAGGAGGCAAATGAGGTAATTTAGGAGTTGGAGAGATGCCACAGATCTGCTAAAGGTCCAGAAACAAAGGACTGCGGTTGCTGTGTGGTCATTTTATCTTCATGCATTTTCAGGACTTGTGCGTTTGGGAATATCCAGTACAAAC
This sequence comes from Ancistrus triradiatus, assembly GCA_025084515.1. Lineage (NCBI taxonomy): Eukaryota > Metazoa > Chordata > Actinopteri > Siluriformes > Loricariidae > Ancistrus > Ancistrus triradiatus. Next base: position 129,662 of record JAJAGP010000659.1, on the reverse strand, counting down.
AAGTTGCTGGAAAAGTCTTGAGCCACTTGGTCATCGTCATTGTTCTCCATATTTGGATAGTTAATATTTGGATCTCTGTCTCCATTATTTCTGATATTTACTCAAAATGACCTTCTTAAACAAGTCAGATATGGTTCAGACGTGTCCGATAAACACTCCATACCGTCTCTAAGCCATGGTTGTTCTTCAACTGAAACCTGTTATTCCGAAAATGTTTTTATGAACAGAACAGAAGTTCATCCATGTCGTAATTATGAATGATCACATTACAGCAAGTTTCTTCGTTAAATAAATTAGGTTAAGCCTTAAATCTGCCACGGTGTTTTCTCCATGTTGTGGCGCGGCAGAAGATTCTCCACTAGATTTTGGAGTTTTGCACTGTGGTGGCCTAGTGGTTAAGGTACTGGACTATGGGCCAGAAGGTCCAGGGTTCAAATCCCATCTCTGCCAAACTGCTGCTGTTTGGTCCTTGAGCCAAGGCCCTTAACTCCAATGACTTGGAATGTAGGCTGTATCAGATGCGAGTCCCCCTGGATAAGGGTGTAAATGTAAAGGTAGATTTTGGCTGTAAGGTCAGGCAATGATATTGTACATGGTTGGCATTCCAGTTCATCTCAAAGGTGTGTGATGGAGTTATGAGGAGGGCTCAATCTCTCCATCGAAGTCGGTAAATCATTTCTCCTTGGACTTTGTTTTGTAGAACAGGGCAGACACGGACTTGAACCCTGTAAAAGTGTCAAATTAAGAGTTATTGAGGTGCCGTTGTTTCTGCACGGAGACTTTGTATCTGTACGATGTGTACTATGAACAAAATCATGTACCTTAAAGATAAACCTTTAAATGTCCTTTAAGCTTGCATGCACAGGAGGATTTGTAGCTGAGCGAGTTCACCATTGCACAATAGAGACTCGGGGGCGCACAGGATTTAGTGAGCGTCTATTAGCCCTGTGTTATGAGTCCCACAGTGGAAATGCAGAAAAATAAAGATATTATTTGTACCTAAACTTTTGGCACACCTTTTTGTCCATTTTGGACTCAAAACTTTGAACTGATCAGAACCAGAATTTACATCAGTAAAGTGCAAACGATGCCCAACTGTAAGACTAAGCGATGTGTTCCTGGTGTACATTCTTTTGACTTACTAAAGGGAAAGCAATTACACACCCTCTGCACTGAATAGACTAAGCTAAGGGGGAAGGGAAGACTGGGCCTGCAGGGGTCACTGTTGCAACATTGGCCTCCCCTCCTTCCGACAGAGCTATTCGGGCCTGTATATGTGACCCGACCTGCTTGGAAGGCACCTCTGTGAGCCACTGGGACTAAAATGGAGCATAAACTTTTTGTCTCCTTTCCAGACGACCCACTGGTGTTTGTTTTTAGGTCTCGGGAGTTAATCGCCCTGTTAATTGTGAATTTAAGTGAACATTTGCGTAAGCCTGTATGCATCGTACAGTCAGAGGTACGGTGTGAGATGGAGCTTCGAGGCTCTCGCAGCAAATCTCCTCCTGATTCCCACTGCTGCTGTCTGGCTCCTGAATCTTTTATCCCTCGTTCACTGCAATTATCACTGGAGTGAGGCTTCAGTGCTTGGCTGGCAGCGCTAATCTGTGCATTGTCTCTCTCGTTAGCGCCAGCGTCTCCATAATAAAACGCCGACGGGCCAGGCTTTTCAACCTGAGCGACAGCTCGATGTGATGTGGGAGCAATCGCATGTGAATAGACTGGAGGCACTCTTTGATCTGCACCATCCTCCACACACACACACACACACACACACACACACACACACACACACACACACACACACACATCTCCCGATGTTCTCCCAGATTCTTAAAAAAATGCATGCTTTTGGATTTCATACACACTGCTCTGCCCGAGTGTCTCCCATTTAGCGCTTTAATTAAATGTAGAAAAAGAAAAATGCCTCCAGACTCCAAAATCAGTCTCTGAATGAGAAAGGACGTGTCACAGTGGACTTTAACCCCTCCGTGTTGTCTCCCCTTGACTAGAAGCTTGGGATTAAGTCCAAATGAGGAGCTATTCATCTCCCGTGATGCTCAGTAGCCCCTCGAGCTGTGAACGTTTGGGAAGAAGGGGCCGTTGTAACGACAGGAGATACTGAAGGCTCCAAATAGGTTGGGATGGATGATGGATAGGTTGGGATAGTAATGATTTAAAAACAATTAAATAATGATGTGATTTCAAACAGGTGATTATAGTCATGATTTGGTGCAAAAGCAGTGTTCACAAACGGCTGACTCTTTGAGGAGTGAAATGGGCAGAGGATCTCCGGTTTATCAGCAAATGTGTGAGAAAATAATTCAAATGTTTAAAGACAATGTTCCTCAAAGAAGATGGGAAGTGTTCCATATTTCAGTCCTATCTTTTTCTGTTTTGTCTTGTTGATAAATGCATGGATGGATATCTCAGGGTACTTTTCTGCATTAATGCTGCATCACAGAAGTGGAAATGACCTTTAGTAAGGGCCCTGACCCGACCCCATACCATGACAGAGCCTGGCTTTTGGACTTTTTGTCCATTTCTTCCAAAAAAGATCTGTTATGCTGATGGGAACACAATCCCCGTCCCCACTGTATGATGGTCCATCCCAGATGCCTCAGAGCCCAGAGAAGTCGAGCCGCTTCTGGACATGGTTATAACATAAGGTTTCTTTTTACCACAGTGACGTTTTAAGTGGCATTTGTGAATGTAACTCTGTATTGTAGAGCTTGATAAAGGTTTGATAAAGGAATCCCTTGTCCATTTGGTTCTATCAGCTGTTGATGAATGCAGTGCCATCTGAGGGAGCGGAGATCACCCCTCTTCAGGTTGCGCCCTTACCCTTTACACTGAAGTTCCCTCAGATTCCTTGAATGAAGTTGCTTATCACCTACGTATACATTTAGGCAGATTTCTTAATAATAATAATAATAATAATAATAATAATAATAATGAGAGCAATCGTCAGTGCAAGATCAAAACAGAATGCATTTTGATCCAGTCAGAAATAAAATTCGGTTTAAACAAGGTCCTTACGGTTTCCTTAACATCTTACACGAACGAATCCTCATCCTGCTTTTAAACTTAATGCATACAGAGAGAATGAAAGAGTGACTCTTCTGTCTAAATTTAATACCCTAATTGATCATATTCTTATTACTTCATTGGCAACGTAAGTATCAGCCGAACAGGAATAATCCTAGTGACGAAAACCTGTTGATGGATTTCTTTATGACTTTAATTCAGAGACATGCAGGACACCAGATGTTGGAGGATTGTGTTGATAAATCGAAAGCAGGCTTGCAGGATCCTGCAGATTGGGAGCTGAAGGATTTGCTTTGTGTAATCCTTCATTATTTAAAGAAGAGCTTTTTTTTATTGCAAACCTCCCCTCTTCACAAGAGTTTGAAGTTCGCTTGGGTCTTAACTCTGTTTAATGAAACGGGGATTTTAGTCCTCTTTATCCTCACTGCTCCTAGGCAGCATGTTCCACTTACATAACCTTTGTTCTGAGTCTAAACACAAACTGTTGTTTTTTTTTTTTTTTTTTTTCCGCGCCGAGCGGCAGATGGAGCTGAACTTTCATGTTTGAGTTCACCAGCTGACAGGTTCAAGCCCGCCTTCCTGTCAGACTTGGCCAATCCTGCCTGAAAGGGCGAGTTTTGACAGGTCAGGAAAGCAAACACGCCTTCTAACACACGGCCTGGATGCACTCTAGAAAACGTACACGATTTCTCATTTTTTAAACGTGATAAGTTAGAGCAGGGACCTCAAAGACGTCATTTGGCTCAGTTATTTATTTCCTTATCAGGTGTGAAGTTCTGAACGTTTACAAAGGTCAAATGTTCTCCCTTACCCCTCGGAGAGCTCATTTTATTGCCACGTTGTTCCTCTGGTCACGCTGGCATTATTGGCGATATCTAAAGACAATTTATTTGGATGATGATAAATTAATTCACGCTCGTGTATAATGAAGGTATCTTTATTTTATTCGCCGTCTGTTTGATTTTTGCAAGCTTTCACTGGTGACAGAAACTCACAGACCTGCAGTGGCTCTGTGCACTGGACTAAATGATGCCGATATGCATATTTTCTACATTATTGTATTCAATGCTTTATTTATCTGTTAATATTTACTTAGTTTCTGTTTTTGAACTGTTAATACAGACCTATTCGACTAGATAAATTAGTTTCATTCTTACATTTCTTATCTACGCCACCCATGCAGGTTGGGTCCCCTTTTGAGTCTTGGTCCTCCCAAGGTTTCTTCCTTATAACATTTAGGGATTTTCCTTGCCACTGTCGCCATAGGCTTGCTCTGTTTGGGATTGGCCTTAGATATTAGAACATGATCTACAATTGTAAAGCTGCTTTGAGATGATGCTGCATAGAAATAAATTTGATTTGACTTGATTTGACCGTTGCTTTTGAGCCTCTTGAAGCAGCTCCTTTATTTTTGTTCTGCCTCTCCGCTGGCACTCTTCATTTTCAGAACAAGGCTGAGTAAAAACATGGTGTTTTATTTTGTCTTCACATTCCTGTTCCCTCTGTTGTTTCCTCTCCTCCTCGGAGCCATTTTGCTGCTTATAAAATTTTCATTTTGTCCGTATTTAAATGCTACACGATATGAAAAAGTTTCAAGCAGATGGAAAGAAATAACCGATGTCAAATCCGACTAAATCACAAAGGATTTCAGTGTGGTAGAAATATTCAATAAATAACCCTAAATAGTCCGTCTGTGTGTTTCCTTGTTTATTTTAAAATCACAACGATATGCAAGTTTTTGTTAGAAAAATATCCCTGCGTTAATAGTTGAGCATATTTACAATACAAACATTGTCAGTGAGCTATGAGGGCAAAAAACAACAACAACAACAACAAAAATAATTGCTCATTAATTGTAATGGTCATATCACTCAGCACTACTACGTACTATTTAAAGGATCAGTTATTCAGACTACACACCGATCTGCTCTTGTGCAGTTGTGCATCTGGTCCTTCTGCTTGTTTTTCTCTCCTGCTTTTCTCTGGTTACAGTAGTGGATATTCTGTAGAAAAAATTCAGAGGGTCTGCCTTTCAACAAGACCTGCCATTTAAGCGGGGTTGCCAGACCTCGGCTTCCTGAGCGTTTGAAGCGAATACGCAAACTCGTCGTGTGTGTGTGTGTGACTGATCTTTTACGTACACCCCTGACCCGTCTCTCACCCCTGCTGTTAGTCAGTGTGTGAACGTATGAGGTGTGGACAGAGGTGTGTGTGCGTGGTGTCTCTGCAGTAGTCTGTCCTGTTAACGTGTGGGATTGTACTTAAGGGCAGTTATGTGGCGCTGCCCCCTGCTGTGAGGGCAGGAGGGGCGCTGAACTAAACCCTGGTGTGTGTGAGGGGTAGCTAACGGACGAAACGACTTCTTGGGGCTTGCAGGGGAACGATTTTGGGAGCACCATTGGGCCTGTCTATCTCAGCACATCACACACTCACACATGCATTCAGGGGCAATCTACAACATCTGCTGGCTAACTAAAACAGTAACTAGAGCGGAGGATCGAACCCTAGTTCTGGAGCTGTGCTGCATCAACACTATCTGCTACACCATGAGACGTGCAGGTACTGGGTCGTCTCAAATAACAACATATTCATCCAATCTTTTGCTGCTCCCATTTGATCCAGTTTAGGGTTGTGGAGGACAATCTGGACCTCTCGACTACAGTTTTATAAAAGTTTAGGCACCCTGATCAATTAACAGGTATATTTTCTTAACGAACATGCCCAAGGTGCCCGGATGGTACAGGATATAATTTGCCGACCCATCACCACAAAGTTTTGATTCCGAAACTGTGAAAAAATGTGCCAAATTTGTAGGAATAGAGAATAGAGATCCCCAAACTTCTCTCAGTTCCCACTGGTCATAAGTACTATATGATGATGTATGTGATTACATGACACACCGATCCTGCAGCTAGGTGCCCCCTTAATTAATACAGATATATTTTTGCACCATTCACAGCACAATAGGTGTTAGTAGGAACCGATAAGTGGAATCGAAATTCTGGGCATGATGTACAGACATTATTGGCTGAATCACCTTTACTCTGACTAGGACAGGCAAGGATAAAATGCAACAAAATTATTTGGTTAACCATAAACAAGTTAACGTTTTTAGATCTTATAAAACCCCTAGTTTATAGCTGCCCAGACTTCTACCAATGCCAATTTTGTCGGTGTAAGACCCAATTGGGTCTGTTGTAGTCTAGTGGTTAAGGCACTGGATTCTGGCCCAGAAGGTCCAGGGATCAAATCCCACCTCAGCCAAGCTGCCACTGTTGGGTCCTTGAGCAAGACCCTTAACCCACAATTGCTTGGATTGTAAGACTGTACCAATTGTAAGTCGCTCTGGATAAGGGCGTCTGCTAAATGCTGTAAATGTAAATGTAAATGTAAGAAGGTACGAGCAGTTAGTCCTCAGCCTGTTTCTGGAGCGAGGCATACCTTCGAAAGGCTCGCAGGTGGAACTCGGTCTCATTTTTGGGAGACAAATTGAAAGCAAAGTACGTACATGATGGGTCCTTTTGTACCAAACGACGCCCTCATAACTCATTCGCCGGGGCCGTCCCCTTGGTGGATTGTGGGATGACAGTGATGTAGTGGCTGCTGGAGAGTGAGAGGAGGCTTTTTTTCAGGCTTTCCCAAATATCTTCCTGTCTCGGGCATTATGCTCCGTCCTTCGGTGAGTAATGAGCGCCGCTCAAGTGTCTGAGAGAACACGTGATCCTCCGAGATGGTGAGCTTCTGTGTTAGTTTGGGGTTGTGTTTGCTGAGGGTTTAGTTTCTTTCCTGAAGGTTGTTTTCCATGCACTGACTAATTGACAGTATCAACGCTGACTGCCACGTATTGATGTGCTGTTTTAGTAAGATTGGTAGAATCTTATTTTATAGTAGAGCAGTGTCCTGTACATTCACTCCCTGTCTGAAACACATTTATGGACTGATATTAACGACTATGCAATGCTGAATTTGTGACACAAGCAAGGAACATAGAAGCGAGCGAACTCTGTGGCTCGGTTTAAGTTATCTCAGATATTGTAAATACTTTATAAGGTACACCTGTTCAACTGCTCGTTAATGCAAATATCTAATCAGCCAATCACATGGCAGCGACTCGATGCATTTGCTCATGTAGACACGATCAGGGCGAGCTGCTGAATCGAACCGAGCATCAGATCATTTCAGATACTCATAATCTCCTGGGATTTTCACACACAGCACCATCTCTAGGATTTACAGAGAATGGTCCGATAAAGGGAAAATATCCAGTGAGGGCAGTTCTCTGGGTGAAAATGGGAGAATGCAGATTGGTTCGAGCTGATAGACTCAAATAACCACTCGTTACAACCGAGGTATGCAGAAGAGCATCTCTGAGCAAACAACACGTCCAACTTTGAAGCAGATGGGCTAGAGCGCCAGTCAGCTAAGAACAGGCAACCGAGGCTAGAATTCACACGAGGGATGACAGAAGATTTGAAAAATGTTGCCTGGCCTGGTGAGTCTCGATTTCTGCTGCGGCATTCAGATGGTCGGGATGCTTTTCTTTTCTTTGTGCCCCTTAATACCAACTGAGCTTGGTTTAAACCCCACAGCCTACCTGAGTATTGTTGCTGATCGTGTGCACCCCTTTATGAGCACAGCGTACCATCTTCTGGTTTCTACTTCCAGCAGGATAATGCTCCATAAAAACCAAGCTCAAACCGTCTCAAACTGGTTCCACACTCACCAGATTTCAATCCAATAGAGCACCTTGGTCAACATGGACTGAAATCTTTGAGGAACGTTCTCCGCACCTTGATCACGTTTCATGACGCTGTTTCGACTGAGCGTTTGATCGGCGTTAGTCTTACGAAAGGCGCCCCTGATGACCCACGACGCTCCTCTCCCACAACGAGTGCCGCTGTGGTCAGACGCCGCGCTGTGCTGCCCTCCAGATGTGTTTAAAAGCTCAATAATAAGCAGCTTCTGGTTTCTCGCCGCTCTCTCTCGGCCCTTAACAGCATGTAAGCACTCACTAATTTAGGACATAATGTCACGTTAGCGAGCCCTAAAAGTAGCCCCAGTTTACATAAAGCCATCCTAATTATGTTTTTCCCTCTCCCAGATTCAAAGGCTGTGATAAATAGTTTCCTATAGCTACTTACGCCAGAGACACGCTTGGCCGGAGCGGGTAATGTTGTGTAGTCAGGGACGGACCACATGAAACCAAAGCGCGGTTAGGGTTTGCACAGCGTCTCCGCGCTCAGACTCTGATTGATCGCGCCACGTGGGAGGAACCGGCTTCCGTGATGTCGCTGCGCTCGTCGTGGGTTATCGAGTAGATCCTGAACCTCTTATCTGGGGTCGGTCGTATCCACCAGCCGTACCTGCAAAGACAAAACACACGAGCCACATCAGGGAGAAACCACATGAATGATGTTTTGATATACGATCTGATATACGTTTTTCTGTCTGATCGTCTCTTACAGATCTTTTATGACCTTCTGCACATCCTAAGAACACCACGTCGTGTGCGTAAGGTAATAAGAAGCGCCTTTGCTGACGGGCGACACGGTGGCGCAGTGATTACCTGGGTTCAAGTTCTCGGGGTTCTCCGGTTTCTTCTCACATTCCTAACATGTTAGGTTAATCGGCGTCTCTGTAAAGTCACATTGTGAGATTGTATGTGCATGTGCCCTGGCATGGACTGGTGCCCATAAAGTAGATCCGTATGAAAAGTGAGTGAGCATTTGAAGGTATTTTTGTTGTTTTGATAATCAGTGTACCAAAACTTTTCCATACAGTATGAGCCGCTGCGTTTTCCGAACATGGAAGGTACAGATGTACTGGCTGGGACTGAAACTGTACATGCAGGAGAGTACTGTAATTAGAATTCGCTAATAATAGGGAGATTCTGTGTATTTATCATCAAAAGCCAAGTTTGACCCTGTTATTTAAATTCGGAAAATTATACACCGTCTCTCCCACCGTCCGCTTGTACATCGAACTACCCTATATTATGTAGAGTATACGTGTGTGTGTGTGTGTGTGTGTGTGTGTGTGTGTGTGTGTGTGTCATGTCAAAACCTGTGTGGAACTAATTGATATGCCAATAATATTCCATTAAATTCCCAGGAATGTATACAAAATTTATTGCAAATGTTCTTTCAGTGCACCTGAAAAGAGTCAAAATCATCCTAAAATCATTAAAAACATACAGAAACCCTATTTTTATACAGTTCCAGTATAAAAGGCTCCAGTTCTAATAACATTATCTTTACAAACTCTTAATTAGTTCGGTATGATTTTCTTAAGGAAATTGTCCTTTTTCGGATGTAGGCTACGTTGCATTTTACAGCTTACAATATATAGCGCGAGACACATTTTGAATTTGTATTTACCATTATTTCCCTTATTTTGTTTAAAAACATCAAACCAAGCGTTCAAAACTTTTATCAAACAAGAAATGGGGGCGATGGTGGAAGAAACAGCCAACAGGAAACAAAATATCCTCTTTGGAAAATAGGATAATTGTGGTGTGATGTTGGAAAGCAAAGAGGAGGATTGAATGATTGAATTCCTGAAAAACGTCTATCCAATAGAAAACAACTTATTTCCAATATCTAAAGTTACCTTGTCAGTTCTTACAGCCTAAGACAAGTGTGAGGATATCATGAGGTTAAGAAAACATTTAAGAACATTATGTGCTCAAGAATATCACTTGTTCGGCTTGTTAAGAAAAGTGTTTTTTCTTAATTTTTCTCCTTAAGAATTAAGTTAAGAGTAAACATACATTTATGAATATCGCTTTCGTGAATCCGGTCCCTATTTTCTATACACAGGGATCCAGTTCTGTTACAAAAAGTACTCATTTTTACTCAAAAGCTTTCAGTTCCAGTTCCAGTATGAAAGACTCCAGTTAAAAAAATGAATTTCAGTTGAATATTGAAATATAATGGAAATGTAAAATTAAATTAAGCCTGGTTTTTGATTTCAGGAGAATCTTGGTGTCGCCAAAACTGGCCAAATCACCAGCGGATCGAATAACGTTTTATTTTCGGTGCCCAGTCATGCAGTTAAAGGTGGTTTTTCCTACCCAGCCGCCCCTGATGGTGGAGCAGCGTGTTGAAAGGAGTTTCAGGAATTCCCTGCCTTGGAAATTAGCCTGAGGGCGAAGATAAGACGAGGACGAGAGAATTTCGGCTTTGGGACTTGCGCATCTGTGACACTCTGCCATCGCATGCCAATGTTTTTACAACCTGACCCACAAACTGGCGTGTTTACTTTGGGCGGGGCGGAGCTGAAACACCTTCAGCAGAACGAAGCCCCCTGTGTTTTTTTTTTCAGAAGTGCAATCTGAATCTGGCCTGCAGTGATTCTGTCCGAGGTTTGGCATGTTCTCTACATGCATGTCTTTTTTTCCATCTCCTGAAACATGCCAGTTGGAGGATGGCCATCTTAAACTAAGGTTTAGATATCAGTAAATATGGTCTTACACAGAGGCAACCCTTGTCAAATGATGTGTTGCTTTTTCTAAAGGAAAAGACTAAACAATGTCTGCAGAAAACTTAAATATGACACAAGTTTCAATGCAAATGAACAGCTTGACTTCTTTTCCTTAGAAACTCCCAGTTTATCCAGGGATGCCCAAGTGTGTGTGTGTGTGTGTGTGTGTGCGTGTGCGTGTGCGTGTGCGTGCACTGCATGTACATTATTCCCAGCTCATATCCAGTGTTACCGCGGTAAGCGCAAAGTCATTTTCTGCTTAAATAAAGCATTTAATTCCATAAAACGTATTTCTTACTCCTCTACTTTCAGTCAGAGCTTTATGTGAGTGAACGTTGGGGGTTAATCGGTGTGTGAACGCCTTGCTCTTCGGCGAGGATTTATTTGGGGACAGAGAGATTAAGCGGCATTCCAGAATCAGACAGAATGGGAGGTTCAAGGGCAAAGGTTTCAAGTTTTAGAAAGCATGACGGCACTTGGGGGTGAAAGTGCTGCTCGAGCTCGTTAGACTGAATAAACCCTTGACTGGCTCTTATCCTATTCAGCTTCTGGTCTCTTTGTACTTCTTTACTAATTGTACACCTCTGTTTTTCTAAAATCTTTGTCTGTTTTATCATAAGAAGCACTTTGTAGTTCTACAGTTACAGACTGTAGTCCATCTGTTTCTCTACATGCCTTGTTTGTCCCCTTTACTCTGTTCTCTAATGGTCAGGACCCCCACAGGACCAGCACAGATCAGATACTGTTTGGGTGGTGGATCATTCTCAGCACTGTGTTAGTGTGTTGTGCTATGAGTGGATCAGACACAGCAGTGCTGCTGGAGTGCTGCTGGACTGCAAATAGTCCACCACCCAAATAATACCTGATGTCCTGATCATTAGAGGTTCAGGGACCATCAGAGTAAAGGACTACAGTCTGTAATTGTCAATTTCCTATTAACTTCTATTATCTAAGCCCAAGCCCAAAGTGAGCAAGCCTAGTGGAAAGGAAAAATTCCCTAAACGTTATAAGGAAGAACCTTGGGAGGACCAAGACTCATTGAAAAGCTTTATTGGCAAAAAGGATCATAAATTATTGCTCTTTTATTTGTCTTGGGTTCCTTTTATAGCTTTTTTGAGTGAAAATATATTTAAGTAATTTCATATACAGATTTATTTTTCCAGTGAGTGTGTTATTTTGATTTTATTTAACACATGAAAATTGTGGCTTGACAAACTCGGAGCACCTCAGAGCAGACGAAGAACCCCCTGAGATGTTTGGCGCACCTCTGAGGGGTTCTCAGATCCCAGGGAGTGTAATTAAAAAGTGTAAACTACAAAATGCTTCTATACGGAAAGTGGGTCATTTCGTTTTTTATCCATATTTTTATCCAATGTAAGCATCTGTGGGGCTTTCTCAAGGCCTTGGCAGAGATGGGATTGAACATTGGACCTTCTGGTCCACAGTCCAGAGCCTTAACCCCAAAGCACCACAGTCTAACCCAGTCGTTCTCAAAGTTATTTTAAACCTTTGTAACTTGTTGAAGGAAATAAAATAAAGTGAGAAATCACTCGGGGGAAATGATTACACTTGACATATATTATGTATCTTAAGCTTGCCTCATTCATTTGCCTTGCTGTGCCACCTCTATGGGGTGTGCCCTGATCTTTGAGAACCACTGGTCTAACCTCACCACAAACTAACCTCACCTTCCTCAGATACAGCTAATCGTACCTGTAAATGATGCCCGACCCAGTCAGAAGGCACTGCCAGGACTCTGGTCATCGCATTTGACCAGCGCGTTTGATGGCTTCTCAACCCAAGTTTCCCACAGAGAAGGCCAACACAAAGCGTCACGTTTAATGCTGGTCGGGCTTGCGGGAGACAGTCTGGCACAATTTATTGGCCACATCCAGATGTACACCTAAGAAAGGATGCCTGTAAATGCACCAGTTGATCTTCATGAGCCCAAACCTGGATTCGAACCCAGATCCTCAGGACCTGCTATTTCCTTTCACCACTGAGCTACTGGAGTTTGATTGTTAAATATTTTTGCGAGATGATAATGACGCCTTTAGTGGTGGCCAAACTTTTGGAGCATTTTTGGTCTTCAGATATGCTTTAAAAAGCGTTGAAGTTCACCTAGCTGCAGTGCTTTAGTTTCTCCTCAGGAACTCTCACACACCTCATACCCGAGCCAGATCTTTCTGTGGTGTGAGTTGTTGAACCGATAAATGCTGGTGCTGACAGCTTTCATTACTGAGGAAGAATTTCTTGCTAACACGAGCTTGAAAATGTGCGAGCCATCAGTAAGGCGAGACGTAAGGTATTTATTTTTCAGCTGTGGTGAAATCAGTCACTGAGAACGTGGCCGTGTGAAGACATTTACAAAGCACGTGCTGCGTGTTCGGGTTCGCGTGATAACAGTGTTGAATGTGGATTGTAAGCAGAAGATCCTGCGTCTTTTAGAAAAGGTGTGTCATTATTATTCATTGGCAAATCCTTTGGATACACGTTGATCTACCTCTACTGTCACCTCGTACCAATCTTTATTCACCTCCTACATCATTTATCAAACACACACCACCGTCCTTTAGCACTCAGCTGCCAAACATGTTGTCCACACCCACATACACACCCTTGGGGACAAAAAAAGAGAAATAACCCGCATATTGGATTGTCTCAGTCAGCAGTGCGGCGTGATTTCCTTCAGAAAGCCCCTAAGGAGGCTTCATCATGATACTAACATTCACACCACAGCAGATGCAAACAGAAATAGGGCTCAGCTGTTACTTACTGAGACTGATAACCATACAGTATTATGAAATGTTAGAGCAGCACTGCACAAATGACACCTTTAGATGGTTTAGTGAACCTTTAATGAATCAACTGAGTTCTGAAACCTTACAAAAATACTGGTGGATCATCTGGAAAGGTGTCAAGTTTTGTACATGCTAAATTTGCTTGGGTTTATATTGGGTTAGGGTTATGTTTGGTTTGTCTAAGGTTAGTTTTGGTGATATGGGGTGTGAGATTTTCGGAGTTTTTGGTTGATTTTGGTTGAATGTGGGTTAGGTTTGTACGTATTTGGATTGGTTCTGGTGATTTGAGGTGTGTAGTGGATGTGTGTTGAATTTGTCTGAGTTAGAATTTAGAGCTGATGACTTGCAGACCGGGTTTGGTTTGGGTTTGGGTTTGGGTTTGCTTTTGTAACTCTGGGTTCAGTTATGGGTTGGTGTGAATTTTGACCTGACTTAACTTGGATTTAGTAGTTTGTGGTGTGTTTTGGCTGAGTTTATGCTGGTTTGGGTTATTTTTAATGTGTGCTTTAGTGAGTTTGACCGTGTATTTCATCGGGTGGGACGATGCATCGTCTAATTGGATTGTACGTTCTTGATTTTGCTGCCATCTAACACAGTTTCAGCTTTAAACACTAGATGGTGCAGTCATACTCTGACGCATATCCCGTTCACAGTGAGAATCATAATTTATTTTAATTGCAGGGGCCTAAAGTTTCTTTTTGTTTACATTTTCATACAATAAAACCACACTATTTTGAAGTGTTATTCTTCATAAATAAAAAGGAAAGTTTTCCCCTGTTTCTTTAAGAAATGATAAGTTACGATAATGCCTATTGTCCTGTATACAATTATACTGTACAACGAAATTAGGATTGCTGCTCCGGAACGAAGCATATCTACACAAAAACAGAGTAACAGTCACACAGACAGATTAAGTCAGTCAAACACACAAAGACTTTGCACTTCAAGATTAGCATTGCTCTGATTAGAATAAAAAGAAGTACTGAATATAAGAAACATTGTACAGAGGTATTGCACTGATAGAATAGGGCATTTTGTTTACAATTTTAAACCTAATGCTTCTAGTCACTTCTTTTAATTATAAGGGACTAAATATTTATAGTTAAAAATTATACAAGATAAATTTATTTTTTCAAAAAGATTTATTGTTAAAAAGTTATACAAGCAAACGTGCATAGTTTTCATTGTTTACACTACAGAAATAAAAAAGGAATGTCTATTGTCAAATGTAAAGTCAATTTCCAATACTCGACTCTAATGTGGATCGAGTTTATCCCAGTTTGATGTGTGGTTCATTGACTTTGTTCAGGTTTGGTCTGGTATAACTTAGTTTCAGGGATCTGAGGTGTATGTTTAGTGGGTTCGGTTGAGTCTGGTTGGGTTTTTCTTAGTTGAGTTTGTCCTGGTTTGGCTTAGTTTTGGTTGATTTAATTATACTGTATATGAGCATGTCTATATATACTGTAGATTTATTGCAAGAGATAATAAATAATTTAGGGCTATTAATGGGTTAATTAATGACACCTGATGTACATTTATTTCTGAATTCTATAATTAGGTCAAGTCCCTGAGCTGCTGCTGCTGCTGCCGAATGCTCATGATTCTCTGAGCTGCTGGTGCATTTTCTTGTTTTGTTAGACAGTTATGTGCGGAATGCATGGAATTGCGCTTTGATCTCGGCGTCCCTCATTTCCATCTGATGTCTTTTTCACACCTCTGTGACCTGATGTCAGGTCTGATCGGGATGTTTTGTGTCTCTGTGCTGTGCAGTCAGGGCTGATCCGGATGTCTGGGGAGGAGTTCTTTGTCACCCCTCTGCCTGAGCATTTGGCGTCGGAGCACAACTACAGCTCCCCTGCTGGACATCATCCACACGTCATTTACAAACGCTCAGCAGAACACCGGGTCCACGGGGACAAATCGGACGGCCATCATCATCATCATCATCATCATCATCACCAGGAGTACCAGCATGGGAGGTTTCAGAAGCAGCACTTCTGTGGACGCCGCAAGCAATGTATGTAAGGACGCTTTCTCCTTCCTCCTCATGTTTTTAATGTCTGCTTTTTATTTATATACAAGTAAGCGGCGATTAACGACCTCTGATCAACGTCCATTCATTTTGAACACATATAGTAAATTATAATATGAAATAATAATCTTTCTTTTAACTCTGCACTTTAAACTTTAAAATAACCTTGCAGAGCCACAAGCACAGGCGGGAGTTTAAGAGCAGATGTTCCTCATTCATGTCATGGTTGCCATATCTGTTTATTCTAAGCAACTTTGAGCTTATTTTTCTATAAAGTTACCTACAAATATTGGGGCTTATTTCAAAAGTATGGTTGCTTATTTTGGCTCCTTGATCCTGTGTCTCTTACAGTCCAATATTGCTGCAAGTTGGTTTTCTTCAGCCTAAAGTTAAAAGGAAAATATTATTTCTTATAGTTGCCAGTTTTGGGCTTTTTGTTTATTGTTTTGAGCCAATTTGCTTCTTTTGGGCTTGCCTCTTTTGTGGGATCTGGCAACCCTGATTGTTTTAGGCACTGTTCTAACTCTGTTGTTTAGAGTTGCTGTTCTAACTCTGATGTGTTTAGAGACATGAGAGTGTTTGTGTAGATGACTTTCCTCTGCTTATTTGTACCAAGCTGTAAGTGGTGTTTGTAAGTGTATGTACCTGTCCTATTGTAAGTAGTACTCCTTTGTTTGTATATTCTCTCTAACCTATAACTATATAAACTGGTTCACATTCACTCGCTGAATCTCTGGTTCATCTGGCTGATGTTCCATCTTGTTCCTAATATCGATGAGTTTTTGGCCTTTATATTTACACTGCAGTACCTTAATGAGACTTTAAATGTCTATGGTAACGTCCACTCAACGTCTGTTTTGGGGAATGTCCTGTCTCACAGTCATTAAATTGCGCATCCTTGTATATTATTATGTCCTATACTCCTATATTTTGCGTAATTATTTTTGTCTGTTCTTGCTCATCTTGCTCCATCCAACCATACAACCGTCTGTCCCATCTGTCTGTATATGCATTCAATCCATTAATCAAACTACCTGTCCGTTCGTCCATTTACTCAATCCATTCATCCAACCATCTGTCCATCCATAAACCCATCCATCCATTCATTCAATCCATTCATCCAACCATCTGGCCATCCATCTGTCCATTCTATCATCCATTAATCTGGCTGTATAACTCTTTTCAATTCCATCCATCCTTTTGTTTTAACATACAATAATATTTCCAACTGCCTGTCCGTTCATCCACCTGTTGATCTATCCACTTATGCCTTTCCATCCATCCGTCAATCCTTATGTACAAAATCAATTCATCCATTGATTGATTGACCCATCCTTCCATCCATTAATTGATTGATTGATTTCATCCATCCATTAATTGATTGATCATCCATCCTTCCCTCCATCCATCCATCCATCCATTCATTAATTGATCGACCCATCCATGCATCCATTCATTAATTGATCCTCCCATACATGCATCCATCCATCAATTAATTGATCAACCTGTCCACCTGTCCACCTATCTATCTATCTATCTATCCATTCATTAATTGATTGACTCATCCATCCATCCATGTATCCATTCATTAATTGAGCAACTCACCCATCTATCCATACATCCATTAATTGATTGACCCATCCATCCAACTTTTCATCATTCCCATTATGTTCATCCATCCATCTGTCCAAACCAACAATCCATCCACTTCATTCCATTAATCAATCCATCTTTTTTCCATCCTAACATCAATCACTATATCTGTCCATCTAACTTTACATCCATCCATCTGTCTGTACATCATTCCATTTATCTAACCACCCATCCATCCATCTACTTACCCAGACACTCCTAAACCCCCTGCAGAGGGTTTCTACATCCTGCCCGACGAGTTTGAGTCTCCGGGCCGGAGCAAGCGATCCCCGATCACCTCGAACAATGTTGGTGCTCTGAATGTGGAGACTCTGGTGGTGGCAGATAAGAAGATGGTGGAGAAACACGGCCGAGAAAATGTCACCACGTACGTCCTTACCATCATGAACATGGTGAGTTATTATTACATCGTTACATCGTCAAACCCCTCTCACCATGTTGTAACACTATTGATCGTGTGTGTGTGTGTGTGTGTGTTTGTGTGTTTCAATCAGGTCTCCAGTCTCTTCAAAGACGGAACGATTGGAACGGATATTAACGTGGTGGTGGTCAGTCTGCTGCTCCTAGAGCACGATCCAGTAAGAGTTTAACATCTTGATAACACAAACGTGACCTTATTTATACACAAACTCAACGATGTTCATTCATTAGTGACCTGAATCTTTAGTGATTAACGTCACGTACTTATAATTAATACCTGACATTGACAATTAGAGCGTAAAAAGTGAGCAAAACCGCAGCTTTGATTCGTGCATTTCCTCTTAAAGATAAAAATCTTGCTGTTTAAGGGGATTTCTGCAGAACAAAAGTGTTCGTGTTTCTTAGTAGTGTGTTATTAGTGTGTCACTGTCGATTCTGAGACCAGAAACAACCGTAGACAGGGCAGCAATTGTTAAACGTTACTGACTAAAATCCGTGCTAATTACCGAGATTCAGCGGTAGACAGAAAGACACACAAGGTGCGTCAAAATATACCGGTAAAGCCAGCCAGTCGTATCGGCCCGGTGTGAAACCCTGACCTGTAGGATCTTTCTGAGATGACGCGTTCATGAAAATGCAATTAAATATCGTCTGAAATGCTGAACATATGTCCTGAAGTGTAGATCTGTAGCTCGGCCTTAGCGTGAGCAGCGCTCCGTTTCCCAAACGTGACTCATGACTTACCTCACACAGGTAAATACTGAGTCACTATTTTGGTAGATTTAGTTGTATCTCGAAAAATAAGAGAAAATGAAAGGGGTTTAGGCGTTCTTTCTGGTTTAATTACGCTGCTCTATCTTTCTTTTGTTGTTCACTAATCTTCATCTAATCTCTTAATCTCCATTCTTCTTCTTCATGGGTGCAGCTGGGGCTCTCCATCAGTCACCATGCTGATCAGTCTCTGAACAGCTTCTGCCAGTGGCAGGCTGGGCTGATCGGGAAAAATGGGAAGAGACACGATCACGCTGTTCTCCTCACAGGCCTGGATATCTGCTCGTGGAAGGACGAGCCATGTGACACACTGGGTACGACGTTCATAATGCACACCAACACTCTGAATACAGAGCAAAGGGGTACTGGTCATAGGACAAAATATTTAACATGAGTCTACAGGATGTTGGGCGGGTTTGATTAAGCAGGTGGGTTTTGTGTTGAACTGAATTTGTTTGGGTTTGTTTTGATGGTTGTAGGTTCAGTTTGTGTGAGCTCCGTTAAGCATAAGAGAGTTTGGGTGGGTTTAGGTTGATTTTGGGTTGATTAGGCGGGTCTTTAAGTTTAGTTTGAAGTTGATTTGAGTTTGTGTTGAGTTTGGACTTGGGTATTGTTTGGGTGGGTTTTGATAGATTTTGGATGTGTTTGATTAATTGGGGTGGGTTTTGGTGTTTAATTTGGGTTTGTTTTGAGGGGGTTTGAGTGGGCTTAGGTTGACTTTGTTTGAGTTTCGTTAAGTATAAGAAGGTTTGGATTTGTTTTTGATTGAATTAGGGTTGGATTGGGTTGATTATAGGTGGGTTTGGTTAAGTTGGTCAGCGTTGGTTTCAGTCTGCCTTGGATTGGGTTGAGATTGGGTAGGCTTTCTTGGGTTTGGGTGAGTTAAGATTGCATTTAGGTTTACTTTGGTTAGATTTGGGGTGAATTAGATGAGCTTCAGTTTGGCTTATTATTGGTAAAAAGGATAGGTTGTTAGATTGATTTTGGGTGAGTTGGGTTGACTTGGCTTAGTTCAGTGATGATTCGGGGTGAGTTTGTAGATTTATAAAGAATGTGGAATGATTTGGGTAGAGTATTGACTGGATGGGTTTAGTTTTTGGAATTTTAAATATGGATGAATGTACTTAATAAAGTCTGGGTTGAGGTTTGATAAGATTCATGCTGGGTTTGAGTTTTAGTTGAGCTTTGGTGATTTGGTTTGTGTGGGTTTTCACAATTTTGGGTGTTTTTATCTGTGTTTCGGGTGGATTGTGGCCTGGTTTGGCTTAGTTTGGGGTGGATTTCATCCATGTTTGATGTGTATCTGTGCTCACAGGCTTTGCTCCCATCAGTGGGATGTGCAGTAAATATCGCAGCTGCACCATAAATGAAGACACCGGCTTGGGTCTTGCCTTCACCATCGCTCATGAATCTGGCCACAAGTATGTACAACAAAATTAACCTTACTTCTTATCACAGGCTACAGTATGATTACTACAAAGCTCGTCATGCAGTTCTGTCTCAGGCAGGTAAATGATTACAGGTGGGGTCTGATTAGATACTGGATCTTACCACAAGAGGGTGTAAAAGTGCTTTTCCTATAGTGCTGCCCTACAAATAGACTCTGAGGCCTTTGGGCAGTGTGCCTCTTGGTGTTAGATCGTTTGATGCACTCGAAGACATTTTGCCCAGTTGGCAGACTTTGAGAGAGGCCGCATCATTGGACTGAGAGAAGCAGGATGGTCTTTTCACCAAATTGCCTCCATCTGGGCTGTTCTGACCTAGCTGTTAGGAGGTGTTGGGAGCAGTGGTTTTATGGGGGCACACACACACGGTGACCAGGCTTCGGATGGCACAGACAGACCCCCAGTAGAGTGTGTGGTTTGATCCACCGACAAACAGCTCCCACAGTTTGGTTTTCCATTATCCAGACACAGGAGGCACCTTCACTACACACCCCTGTCTCTGCCCGGACCATTTCCAGGAGCTTTGTTGTCACGGTGCCCATAATGTGTGCTGCCACTGACAGTCAGCTACCGTCGCCTTTGTTTGCAGTGGTGTTCTGAACGAGAAACTTGGACTGCCACGGATGGAACCATATTGTCTTTAGCGACGAATCCATGTTCTGTTTGGGATGGTTGGATTAGAGTATGGAGGCCTCGTGGTGAGCACTTCAATCCTGCCTTTGCTGTGGAGCGACACACTGCCCCAACTGCTGGTGTGATGATCTGGGGAGCCATCGCATATGACAGTCGGTCACCCCTAGTAGTGATATGAGGGACACTAACAGCTCAGCTATATGTGCAGGACTTCCTGTGGCCACATGTGTTACCTCTCATGGCAGGGCTTCCAACTGGCATTTTTCAGCAGGATAATGCTCGCCCACACACAGCAAGGGTTTAACAGGAATGTCTCCATTAGATTAGAACACTACTTTGGCCTAACCGGTTGCCAGATTTATTGCCAATTGAGCATTTATGTGACCAGCTACGAGTGTGCAGGATCTACAGGCCCAGCTGTAACATCTGTGGGTAAATATGGCTCAGGATACCATACAGAACCTGTATGCTTCCATGCCAACCGTATCTCATCTTGTATCCAGGCTAGAGACGGCTTGACAGGGTAACTAGGGCCTCCTTTCAATTGTACAGTTTTCCCCAATAAACTTATCCTTTCACTCTAATGTTGTATTCACTTACTGTACATATATCATCATTATATGCATACATATAACAGCAACTTCTTTGTGAGTTTTTTTTGTCAGTGAGTGTAAATAGAAATCACATATTTTATCTATGCGAGATACACAGCGATGTTCAGTGTAATAATAACACATACATCATTACCTCACCACCTGCATGCCATAGTGCGAAACCACATGCAGAGCCACAGGCATGGAGCTTCTGTTTGTGTTTAAGGTGTTTCCATTGAGATCAAAGGAAGTGCAGATATGACAGGAGATTACAGATTCGTCTCTTTTTCCCCTGCGGTTGGCTCGAGCTCAGTGTAAACTGTCGACGTCTTTGAAGGTGCTTCACTGTTGATGGCTGATGAAGGGGAGCTGTTATGGAAACACCTAACATTGTTTCGGCATATGAAAGAATTCCTTCTTTTAAGGTCGTTCGCCACTGACAACGTGAAATGATGCACAGGACCCCAGGGAGAACGCCAGCACAGGGAAGGGCAATTGGCCCAAGTTTTGAAGTCTAGGTGACTATAGTAAATATATATTACAAATATAATGCCGGTGTGAGGTATTTCTGCACTTCCCTGCCCCCTAGTGGATGTGGCTTTCAATCCTGCTCCCTATTGGTTACTGATACTGGGAAGAACATGCCAAACTCTACAGTCTGCTCTTGTTTGTACTTTTTGTATATTCGTCTTTCTCTCTGTTCAGTTTTGGAATGATCCATGATGGAGAGGGAAACGCCTGTAGGAAGGCGGAGGGAAACATCATGTCTCCGACCCTGGCGGGAAATAATGGCGTGTTTTCCTGGTCAGCCTGCAGTCGTCAGTACCTCACCCGCTTCCTGGGGTAAGACTGTTAGGTTTGGGGTGAATTTTGGCAAGGAGTTATGCCTGAGGGGCCGTTAAGAGGATTAATTTATTTAGAGCTCTATGATTTCAGATCCGGCCGAATTACAGAACCAAGGAATAAAAATAGGTTTCAAATTAGTGATAGACCGATTAATGAGAGATGAGATTAATTATCCCATTTTGAGATAACTGACATCGGCTGATATTTAAAAATAGCGGAGAAAATGCAACTTTGAAAACTTTGTTTTCCTGTATGACAACTAGTTACTTTTAACTACAACTTGGATTAAAAACAAAAAATGCTGCTACCATGCTCACTACTCTAATGTTGTTTATTATTTGCAAGTATTTACACTAATTTCGCACAGTGGTGCAGTGGTTAGCACTGTCGCCTCACAGCTCTGAGATCCCCAGTTTGATCCCGACACTGGGCTCCACCTGTGTGGAATTTGCATGTTCTCCCCATGTTTGCGTGGGTTTCCTCCGGGTACTCTGGTTTCCTCCCACATTCCATGCTATGATTTCAGAAATGCTTAATTTATATCATTTTTGTTGTTGCTAAATGTCATAGCAGTATTTAATTTCATTAAATACAATTTTTGCTATTTTTTGTTTAGAAAAACACTGTTAAAAACTAAAAAAATTGGAAAGGTGGAACATAAATCCACAAGAAACGAAAAATGGGGAAAAATTGCAATTTGGGGAAAAGTAAAATGGATTCATAAGGTAAGTATCTCACTCTCATTTAGGGAGTCGTAGGGGGGAAAGCTTGTGGTCACGGGGCACTGGCCCCCGCTGACCCCCTCAGAGCCACCCCTGCTTTTTGGTGTTGGTTGCAGTTTGGTTTTGAGGTCTATGCTGTGGGTTTGGTTTGAGTTTGGATTTAGTTTTGGCAATTCAACAGTTTCATCCCACATTCCAAAGACATGTTAGGTCAGTTGGTGTCTCTAAAGAGTCCCTGTATGTCCTGGGATGAAACGGTGCCCTATCTAGGGTTGGTTCCTGCCTTGCACTCATTGCTGCTGGTTAGGGCCAGGTATTTTCTGAGCCTGAATTGGATTAAATGCGTAAATAAACTCTGTGTTGAGATTCGGTAGGATTCATGATTCATGTTGAGTTTGGATTAAGTTTTGGTACCTTTTAGTTGAGCTTTGGTGATTTGGTTAGAGTGGATAAGTTTGGTCTAATGTGGGTGAAATTTGGACTAAGTTTGGAGGGTTGGCTGGATTTTGAATATTTGGGTTACATGCAGGTGGGTTTTGAGTGATTTTTTGTATTTTTCTTTTTAATGGCTGATGCCAATATTTAGAGAGCAGGGTAATCGATGGCTAATATATAATGCCGATATCACTTTTTTGCAACTGATAAAACTGATAATATTAAATGAGACACAAAGATTGCTGAGCTATATATGGACTGTCTTCGTTTGGAGTATGTCTTGTAATAAATAAAAAATAAAAACATTTTTATTGCACTTAACAACAACATTTATTATCGCATTACTAAATAACTAAATCTTGTTTCTGGGGGAAAAAATTTAAATTTGTGAAAATACTTGCAAAAAAAAAAACAATGTTAAAGTAGTAGATAGCAACATCTTTTTGTTTTTAATCCCAGTCGCTGTTTATAGCTGCAAGTTGTAATGCAAGAAATAAAGTTTCTCTGCATTTTCACCTCCATTTTTAAATATCCCTAAAAATGGCATCTCAGTATGATTAATCGGCTGCTAATTGGTTTGAATGAGTTTAGGAGTGACAGTGTCTGTTATTTTATGGTGTTTTTGTGAATGTCTCTACATATGTGTTTGTGTTGTTTTGCGTGTGTGTGTAGCACAGCTCAGGCCTCGTGTTTGGTGGATGAACCGAAGTTGATTGGGCAGTATGAATACCCAGAGCAGCTCCCGGGTCAAATCTACGACGCTGACACGCAGTGCAAGTGGCAGTTCGGCTCCAAGGCCAAGACCTGCAAACTGGACTTCGTCAAGGTAAAGTACAACAACCCCGAGCCTGAGAGAGTAGAACTGCTGCTGCTTAAGTTCCCTTAGTAGTGTCAGTAAAGTGCAGTAAGATATTGTAAGTCATTATTGGGTATTTATCAGATTTGTTGTTTAAAATACTGAGATCTCTTTTACTGATTGCATAAAGAAATTATTTACTTACAGGAGGTAAATGACATGGTTTAGAGAAATTATTTCTATAATTATGATGTCAGGAAAGCAGCTGCACTCGTCATTTACTGTACTTTAAATAATCCTTCTTCCAACATGTTTAATTTACTGGTAATTCGCTGGTTTCTCGTCCTCGTCCTCTATAATTTGCAGTCCGAATCGTACTCGCGCTCCCACGTAGCGCTCCTGTGCGGGACCTGCTTGGCATCGATGCACCGTGTGATCCACACATTGATATGTAAATGTCGAGTGGTCGAACACTGAGGCGCTTCAGAAAGACCTCGAGCTTGGGAAGCGAATCTGCGTGGGTTATTTAGCAGGATTAGCCGTGGCTGTACAGTCTCCTCCTTTCAAGGCCTTTGTGTGGCGCTTTTGGACGTGAACTTCCCAGGAAGGCAGCTGTACATCTTAATTTAGACGGATTGTGGTCGGGAACGCCCCATGTTTTTGTTTTCTTTACGCGCCGAGTTGAGTGCCCTCATCACGTCGCGGTCAGGGAGTAATTAGCGGTCCCGAAATCCACCGGGGAAGCAGTGGATTAGTGTTTTTTGGGATGCTTGACGGGTTCATCGTCGATCCCCTTACTCCCACTGCATTGTGGCGAGAGAGCGAGCGTTACAGTAATAGCGAGTTCCATTCAGGAACCATTCCTCTGCTCCATGTAGGACACGACCGAGGTTCATGAAACCTGACCGCTGCAGATTTGTAAAACGTGATCCGACTGGGGCACTTCTGTAATCCATTACGTTTGGGACCTCCGATTCTGGAGACCGTTCGGAATCTGGAGAACGCTCTATATCTGGTTCCCGGAAATCCTGGAAAAGTCACATTGAATTACGATTTCCAGGCGTGCAAAGGTTCAAATAATTCAAAAAATATCCAGAGCAGCTCCAGTGGCTCGATGATAAGAGCCAGCTGCTGTAAATTGCAGTTCCTGAGGGCTTTGGTTCGAATCCCGGGTGAGGTCTGCAATGTGAAGGTCAGGTGGTGTGGTTACATTGTCTGTCCAGGGCCCCAAATCGTCCCTCATGACCCTGACCAGGATATGATGGGCTAAAACAGGACGCTTTGCTTTTGCTTTTGAAATATCAAGTATGTTGGGGTAAAGTCATGGAGTTTGTTTGACGTCTGTCCGATCAACTTCGGTTTACTTTAACAACCGAGGTCTTAAAAGTTATATTTAAGTTGTAATAGGAAATAAAAAATCTATCTTTTAACTCCGGACGTTCAACGCTGCGGATCCACGAGCAGAGGCAGGAGTTAAAGAGCACAAGTTCGTCATCTCCTGTTTGTTCTAGAGACAGTTCTAACTCGGTTGATGTGTTCAGAGATTTCTTTGTAGTTATGTTTGTAGTTATTTTTTGTACTTTTTTTGCAGTTATCTTGAAAAAAAATACCATTTTTATTGACATAAACAGACTGTGTGACTGTGGTAATGTCTGGTCACTGACCATTTTAGTGAACGACCTGCTTCACAGAATGTTATGCAGACTTTAAACTTTTATCTCAGTGCCTGATACGTGTATTCTACTGTGGTTTTTACTCGATATCTGTTCATCTTTAGGTCACTATTAATAAAATAAATCACTTAACGGAGCTGTGTTTGCTCTTTCTAGGACATCTGCAAGTCGTTGTGGTGCCACAGGGTGGGGCATCGGTGTGAGACCAAGTTTATGCCCGCTGCCGAGGGCACGGCATGTGGACCAGACATGGTGAGCGGAGAAAGATGAACTTTCCTCGTTTGAAAATGTGTAGCAAAGAGTGAAGGATAAATCAGAAATGAACTGTGATTCATTTTGGCACGTTTGCACATGGCAAATTTTATTATTTTATTATTTTTTACACGTTTTAAAAGGTATTACTGTAGCTTTGGGTTGTAACTTTGGGTTGTGATGACATGGGTTGCTAAAGCTTTGTACTGCATTCGTACGGATTCATGCTGGTTGTTTGTTTGTTTACATTTCCCACAATGCAGTGGTGTCGGAAGGGGCAGTGTGTGAAGTTCGGTGATCACGGTCCAAAAGCGGTTCATGGTCAGTGGTCCAGCTGGTCTGATTGGTCAGATTGTTCCAGAAGCTGCGGGGGCGGAGTCATGTATCGCGAGCGCTCCTGCAACAGTCCCAGGTAAAAATGATTTTAAATTGATTTACTGAAATAAACACTATTAGTGATGTATGACCTTAATATTTTTCTTATTGTACAAAGGCTGGAGATCTTACATGGTCATTATCTGTAAGACTGGAAAAAATCCTTTAGAGATTATTATTAGAAAATCTTTTGAAAACACACACACCTAACAATAATCAATAAGCAAATAATAAACAGCATAAAATAGGCACAGGCTACAAAATAAACAAAGCGGATCATAAGATCAAATGGAAACACATTTCATTATTTTATCTACGGGATTACATTTCTATCTTCTTTAATAAAGAAATAACAGAAAGAATGGAAAAAGAAAAAGAAGAAAATAGAACAAAAGATGAAAACAAAAAGATAAAGAGAGATAAACAGAAAAGTAATGAATAAAGAAATAAAAGCAGAAAAATAAAGAGAAAGCAGGCAAATATAATAGCAGAAAAACATCAACAAAAAAGACAAGTTAAGAAAAAAATAAAAAGAAGGAAAAACAAAATGAAATGATAGAGAAAAAAATTATGGGGAATATAAACTAGAATCAAAGTAAAAAGTAAAATAAATAAGTAAAAACAAAATAAAAATATTCTAAACGAAAATGTGCAGAAGAACAGAAAAGCAAAGAAAATGATGCAAATGAGAAAAAAATGAGATAAAAGAGGATAAAACGGACAAAAAAGAAGGAAGGAACAGCCAAATTACATGTACTATAATTACAGGGACTAACTTTATTGCACATTTTCCACCAGTCTAAAAACAATACACTATATGTCACATAATAGGTCATAATAGTGACAACACTACTGTTGTTGACTATTATCTCACATAGTATTTAGTAGAGGAGCACGGACTTGTACATACGTTTTGGCACTCCTTGCTTAATTACAAGTTCCAGCTACAAATCTGATGCACAACTGGACAGTATGTACTAAATAAATAGTAGTGCTCGGCAAACTTAAACGTGACACGTTCTAAAAAGTCAGGTGGATCATCTGGAAAGGTGCACAAACTTTTTCCTACGACTGCATAAGCCATCACGTGCTCCCTCAAGGACGGCCTGGAAGAAAGCAGCCTCGTTGCGTGCGCTTTTATATTACACTGAGGCAGGTCACACGTCCAGTCCTTCAGCAGATCGGAGCGCCGTCCCAGTTTCATTATAACGATGCTAAAGTATCTGCAGATGGTTTCACTCTGTTCTAGTTCTGTTATATGAAATGACGTTGATGCGTTCTCACGTCGTACGGGATACGCGATCGTCTAACACTTCATATATCATTGGAACGCACGAGGAAAAGCTGACGTGCACCGCATGGTGGAATCAGAGCTAATAGGTGAAAATAAAGCTACGCTGAGGGAATATCGCTCGGTGCTAATGAAGGATGGAATAACGCTTACTGCACTGAAGCATCTCAAATATTTACTCACTCACACTGCATTCACTTCCATACAGGTTTATAATTCGTTACAGGTTTGCAGTGAAGGAATTTCATCCTAAAAACAAAAGGCGCAAAGAATTCAAGTATACCAATTTCACCTTGTGTTTTGATGCCCTTTTATGGACATCCTCCAGCTTATAGTTTACATATGTTTTTACCTCAGCTTTTCTTTTTGCATTATCCTGGGCTCTCATCCCCCCAGAACACTTGGCTGCAGGTGTAACAATGTCCTGGATGGAATGCCAGTCCATGACTGTGCCAGTATTGCTCACTTTCACCATGCAGTGATCCCACAACCGCCCCCACCTCCGCCACCTGCAGACAGTCACTCAGCCACGGCTACATGTGACGGAACGGCTCCCTGTGGTGATAGTTCACTGTGGTGACTTGAGCACTGCTATATACAGTGGTGCTTGAAAGTTTGTGAACCCTTTAGAATTTTCTATTTTTCTGCATAAATACAAAACATTTTTCCAGTAGCCTTTTGGCTTGTCCATGTGATCTTTAGTGAACTGCAGACAAGCAGCAATGTTCTTTTTGGAGAGCAGTGGCTTTCTCCTTGCAACCCTGCCATGCACACCATTGTTGTTCAGTGTTCTTCTGATGGTGGACTCATGAACAATAACATTAGCCAATGTGAGAGAGGCCTTCAGTTGCTTAGAAGTTACCCTGGGGTCCTTTATGACCTCACCAACTATTACACGCCTTGCTCTTGGAGTGATCTGTGTTGGTCGACCAGTCCTGGGGAGGGTAACAATGGTCTTGAATTTCCTCCATTTGTACACAATCTGTCTGATTGTGGATTGGTGGAGTCCAAACTCTTTAGAGATGGTTTTGTAACCTTGTAACCTTTTCCAGCCTGATGAGCATCAACAACTTTTTCTGAGCTCCTCAGAAATCTCTTTTGTCCGTGCCATGATACATTTCCACAAACATGTGTTGTGAAGAGCAGACTTTGATAGATCCCTGATCTTTAAATATAACAGGGTGCCCACTCACACCTGACCTGAAACACCCGCCTCTAATTTCACCTTCAAACTAACTGCTAATCCTGGAGGTTCACATACTTTTGCCGCTCACTAATATGTAATATTGGATCATTTTCCTCAATAAATAAATGACCAAGTATAATATTTTTGTCTCATTTGTTTAACTGGGTTCTCTTTATCTACTTTTAGAACTTGTGTGCAAATCTGATGATGTTTTAGGTCATATTTATGCATAAATATAGAAATTGTAAAGGGTTCACAAACTTTCAAGCACCACTGTAAAAAGCTGAACAATAAAAATCAAAAGAGAACAATATATTAAAGTTACCACTAGTTCTATTTTATTTAAATTTTATTATTATTGTTATTATTATTATTATTATTATTATTATTACTATTATTATTATTATTATTAGTAGTAGTAGTAGTAATATTTAACTATAATAAAATAAAATATATTCTTATTGTTCGTGTTATTGTGATGATTATTAATATAATATTAATATTAAAATATTGATTTTTTATTATTATTATTATTATTATTATTATTATAGAATTATATTATTTTTCAGATTGTTACTGTTATTGTGACTATTATTAATAATATTACTTGTATTATGTTTATTACTCTTATTAATAATACTAAATAATATTAGTAAAATGTATTAATGAATTATATTATTATTGTATTGTTGTATTTACAATATTAAAATATTAATTGTATTATTGGTAGTATTAATATTGATTGTTATTGTTGTTGCTATTAATTTTGACTATATCAATTTGATTATTATTATTATGTGGATTTTTTATAATAACCGAACAAATCATGAAATTACTTTAAAACATTTCATGCACACTCCACACATATTTAAAACATATTTGTTACACAAACATTATGAAAAAATTAATTTTTTTCTCTACTTTATTATTTATATTAGATTTTCTAATATACGTTTATTATAAGGGTTAGTGATCTACTTTTGTCTGTAGTTTCATTATTTTTCTTTAAAATAATGCAACATGAAAATCCAAATTGACATTTGTGCAGTGAAAGGTTATTGTTGTAACTTTTCTCAATGCCCGAACAGGCTGGTTCAGTTTATTAATGAGTTGTGGTATCTGGATTGATTATCGGTGTATAATCTGTGGTTTGTGGCTCCGCCTCCTCTGCCCATCTTCACACGGACACTCAGACAAACAGATAACGAGAACAGAACGGATAAAATGTTTAGAAAAGTCGCTCCATATCAGTACAGCTGTTAACCGGTAGATTTCCTCCTTAAAGGCCGCAGCACAGTGGGCGGTTCTGCCAGGGTTTGAGTCGACTTTACCAGCTGTGTAACACCAAGCCGTGCCAACGGGATGCCGTGGATTTCCGGGCGCAGCAGTGTGAGGAGTACAACAGCAGACCTTTCAGAGGCTGGTACTACAAATGGAAACCCTACACCAAGGTGGAAGGTACGGCTGATCATAAAGCATATACAGCTTAATTCTGGAAATGGGTTTTGGTGACTTTATGAAACTAATACTCAATAATAATCACTTACTTTATTTTGTATTTTAAAGCATATTTGAAAATCCATGAGTTGCAAAGTACATGTACACTGATCCTCCAGCTGGTTTAATGTTTTGGCTGATCGGTGTCTCTACCCAGTTCTAGTTCTGTAAAGAAGCAAGGTTTTGTGACTTTTTTCTCCGCCCATCTTCGTCTCTTACTTCTTTCTCCTGCTGTATTTTCTTTCTTCCTTATTTGGTACAATTTTCTCTTTCTGTTTTGTTTCAGTTTTTGTTTTCTGCTGCTTCTCATCCTCTTTTATGAACTTCTTCTTGTTTCTTTCCCTTCCTACCACTTTTGCAAATCTTTCTTTGTCTTTTCTTTTCTTTTGTTGTCTTTTGTTTTTCTTCTTCTGGCTCTTTGCCTTCTTGTTTCTTTCTCTTTTTTACTACCTTTGCATTTATTTCTCTTTTCTTTTCTTATTTTATGTTTCTTTACCTTTTTGTTTCTTACTCTCTCTACCATTGTTGCATTTCTACCTTTATATTTTCTTTTATATTCTTTTCTTGTTTCTTTAGAATAGAATAGAAAATAAGACATTTTCCCCTTCAGTTTGAAGGAGTTCTAAGGTTACATTAATAACATGTTTAATCTCTCTGTGTGTATCTGTGTGTTTAATGCCCCCCTCCATACCGTATTGATTTCGTTCTCACAGCTTTGCTTTCCGGGTTATTGCTTAATTAGACTGTTGATCCTCTTCCTCCTCTTGTTCAGATGAGGATATCTGTAAGCTCTACTGCATCGCTGAGGACTTTGATTTCTTCTTTGCCATGTCCAGTAAGGTGAAAGACGGCACGCCCTGCTCTGATCACTCACCAGACGTGTGTATCGACGGGATGTGTGAGGTAAATATCAGGGTGTCTAAATATTATAAACAAGCAGAAAACCGATTATTTGGATTAATTGATCCTTTACTCAGTGTATCAGTAACTTTCTGTAATTCTGCGAGACGCTGTTCTCGTTTCTCCGCTCTCATCGTTGCTCACATAAAAAATCTCTCTCTTTGCACATGGCAGTTAACACTGGACTGCTACTGCACATACAGAATAGGGTGCTAGCTTGAAGTTACTAAATAAATTAAAATCAATAAATTCATACTTTTAATTCTGATCTTATTGCCTTCATCTTAATCTTTCTTCCTTCCTCTGTGACTCTTCTGTTCATTCTCATTTTTACTTTTCTTCTGTTCTCTGTACTCTCATTATTGTTCCCTATTTTTCTCCGTGTTTGTGTTTATTTATTTTGTGTCTTTCTTTAACACTTTGTCTTTCTATGTTTGGCTTTTCTTTTCTTTTTTGTCTGTTTTTCTACTTGTTTCGTCCCATTATTGGTTTTCTTCTTGTCTTTTTTATATTCTTGTTTCTTTCCCTCTCTTCCACTTTTGTGTTTCTTCCTTTTGTCTTTCATTTCTTTTGTATCTTTATCTTGTTTCTTTCCCTTTTTAACACTTTTGTGTTTCTTTCTTTGTGTTTTGTTTGTTCTTTTCTTTTCTTGTGTTGTTTTTTCTTCTTCTGTCTCCTGAGCTTATTCATCTTCTTTCCCTCTCTTCTACTTTTATGTTTTTTTTCCTTTTCTTGTCTTTTCGTCTTCTGTCTCTCTCTTTGTGTTTAGTTCCCTCTCGACCACTCTACCACTTTTGCTCTTCCATTTTCTTTTCTGTCTTTTTTTATTCCTGTTTCTTTCCCTCTCTACCACTTTTATGCTTCTTTCTTTGTCTTTTTTTCTTTTCTTGTCTCTTTCCCTCTTTACTTTCTATATCCTTCCTACGTTATTAAACACTCTCCCTGTGTGTGTGGGTGTGTGGGTGTGTGGGTGTGTGGGTGTGTGTGTGTGTGTGTGTGTGTGTGTGTGTGTGCAGTCGGTGGGATGTGACCTCGTGTTGGGTTCCGGTGCCTCTCCGGATACGTGTGGTGTGTGTAATGGCGATAACTCCACCTGTAATCTGTACAGCGGCCGGTACACCCTACAGCACCAAGTTAATGGTAATCCATACGCCTCGTACCGGTCCATATCCTTTATTTCTTTCTGCGTTACTGATCACGCTGTGTGTGTACAGAGTATTACCAGGTGGTGACGGTTCCTGCTGGAGCTCGTAGTGTCCGCGTTCAGGAGATGGTGGTCTCCAGCACTTATCTGGCTGTTCGAGGTCTGAAGCACGACTCTTATTTCCTGACTGCTGACTGGATGGTGGACTGGCCGGGGAAATTCCAGTTCGGCGGGACCACCTTCTTCTATCGCCGCTCGGCCGATCAGCCTGAGAGCCTGCACGCTGCAGGGCCGACCAATCAAACGCTGGTCTTTGAAGTAAGTAATTGTTCTTTTTGTGATCCGAGTTTGAGAATTAAGAGTGACAGATCTTAGGAAATGATAAAATTAATAGACCTGGGTCTCTGGACCCTTACCCAGCCGTGTGATGGACTGGCCCCTGACCATATATCTTGTTGGCTGTGGTTTGGTGTTCAGGTTTGATCTGATTTATGCATACTTTGATCACCTTTAAGATGAGCTGTTACATAGCACTGGGGTGAATTTCTTCTTTCAGTCTCTCTCTCTCTGTTCCATGGTTAAACCCAGGTGGTTTATGGGATCAGATGGTTTGACATTAATCTCTTATTAGTTGCATAAGACGGAGCAGTGATGTAACAGATTATGTTCGTGAAATATTTGCAGAATTGTTGAACATTGAGATTGTGCAATAAACCTTTGTTAAAGGGGATGTATTATGTAAAAACAGTGACGTAGGAAAACCAAATTTCATTTAATTACTACTGATCACAAGTAATCTCTACTGCTGAAATCATGAACCTGTGATCCAAAATGAAAGGAATCGTTTTTACATTGTGTTTTACTTATAATAGGTTTAAATATGAAGAAAAAAAAGCTTAGCGTAAAAATGTTTACTAAGTTGAAATATTAAAAAAAGATATTCTTTGTACCTAATCATTTGGCACATTTCCTCACCATTTTGGAATAGAAACTTGGAACCGATAATCAGAATTGGAATTGGTAAAATAAAAAAGGATCCCCAACCCTGGTATCTGAGGACTCTACCAAACTACAAACTGTAAAATCAGACAGCACAGCCGTCATTTTTATCCGATGCATAGTTCTAAAAATGTGGGATTCAGCATGCCGTTCACATTTGGTCCCCACAAGGACGCTCATTAGAATAATCCCGCCCTGTCCCAGTTCCAGAAACAGGGATCGAGCCAACACTTTAGGTATTATCTGTGTGAAGTTTGGCTGCTCTCTACTGGGTTTTGTTGTATGTTCAAAACACTAGTAGATGATTTTACTGCTGTTTGCCCCTAACTGTGTCCGAGTATGTGTCTGATGCCCAAAAAAGTTATCCTACAATCCCCGGAAGCTGAACTGTCACAGCGTCACGACGTCCTTTAGCTAGTTCTCACAGAATATGCATCCCAAGATGCACCAGTGTCTGATTTGAACCTGATTTTAGACCTGAAGTTGCATCTGTCCATGATGAATCTGACTGCAAAACATCCATAAACGTATATCATCCAGTCCAGTCATCTGCACGGCCGGAGAAACAGTACTGGACGATGCAGAGTTGCCAAAAGGAAGAAACATTTAGATTTTGTTAGTAATTTAGCGCTTTTACCAGCGCTTGTAGCTAAACTATATATACTTACTAATTAGAAATGGTGTCTACATACTTTTGGCCATGTCGTCTATGCTCCATCATTGCGCTCCTAGAATGCTTGGCTCTCACAAGGCCCTTCTCTCAGAGCCCCACAGTAGCTGTATACTCTCATATAGCAGAGTGACTGTGGCTTCCTCTCCTTTTCATGTGGTGCTGTGGTTTGGGATGAGGCCCGAGGTTTGAGGTTCGAACTGCAGTAAATCAAGCCATCTGGAAATTCCCTGGCATTTACAGCTCCATGCGGGATTAACGCCCGTGATGTCATGAAGCCCAAAGTCACATGACAGTCGTTGAAGCCTTTGAGAAACCATGCATCCTGGTGCCATCACTTCTCCAGGTAAACGGGGAGCACCTCACCTGCCGTTTCAGAGATGTGCCGACCCAGTGGTACGATTTGGACCTCGTCAACGTGGGTCAGGACTTTACACCTGCCCATGTCTCCCACATCCAACACGGCGATGCAGGGAACTGACCGTTTACCACCTAATATATCCCACTTCTTATCATGGACCGCATGAAGAACTGGATCCCAGTTGTCAAGGCACTGTGCAGGTGGTGGTGGTAACATCCTGGTGTGTAGTGTCCTCTTAGGGCATGGGTTGGGTCCAGTGGCCAGCCTAAACACATCAGTGACCTGTGAACATTATGTTTCACTGCTTGATGACCATTTGCAGCCCTTCATGGACCTCATGTACCCCCGTAATGATGGGACATTTATGGAGAGTTCCAACAAATGCTTTGGGCATAGTAGTTGTAAAGAGGTTTTAAAGATGTCGAACATTGAGTACAAACTGTTTAAGCCACCAGCATGAGCTTTATTTGCTGAGTAGCGTCACTTGACCATAGCTGGGCCAGAGCCTGCATAAATCCCACAAATATATCACAAAAAGGTCACCCTGATCTCCTCAGCCTTGCTTCCCCAGTTACTTGTTCTCTTCATTTTAGAAGAACTCACATTTCCTGTTTAATCCAGAGCTTATTTACAGCTCTGCGTGGTTAAACATTTACAGCATTTCACAACGGCTCATTTTTCCTGCACCTTTGTTTGCACCTCTGTGGTCCATCTTCGGTCCCGAACACGTCCGGCTCTTCCTGCGCACACTCGGGTAAATAAATTGCTAAAAACGAGGAGGATACACACCGACACAGTTCAGTCCTTACAAAAACACACCAAAGTGGTTCAGTCTGAAACAGGAGGGCAGATTTGTTTAGGTTTTGAGATGTCTGTGGCGAGCGTACGCTGGGTCAGACGAGTCCAAGCCTGGCATACTGGCAAACCGCAGGAACATGGCCACTTTTGTCCACTACATGCTCCAGTTTAACCAGAGCAGCTCTTTAAATCCTGTACAAATACCAGTATATAAAACGTGTTCGCGTCATGGCCGAACTGGAGCCCAGGAACACGGTTGTGGATTTACCTGAGAACAGGTGTGTACAGGTGAGCTAATCT
This sequence comes from Ancistrus triradiatus, assembly GCA_025084515.1. Taxonomy (NCBI): domain Eukaryota; kingdom Metazoa; phylum Chordata; class Actinopteri; order Siluriformes; family Loricariidae; genus Ancistrus; species Ancistrus triradiatus. The sequence continues at coordinate 94,539 of JAJAGP010000659.1, read as the reverse complement.
CCTTCTGCTGAACATCCTCACCATTTAAATAAACACTTTCAGGATCAAAAAGACTGGAACGTTCATCTGATATAAAAATTTGTATTTCCTACTTTAGTTTTTTAACACTTTTTACTAAACATTTCGTATCACTGTGGTACTGGACTGTGGTAGTGGGTAAGGTACAGGACTATGGACCAGAAGGTCCAGGGTTCAAATCCCACCTCTGCCAAGCTGCCACTGTTGGGTCCGTGAGCAAGACCCTTAACCCACAATTGCTTGGATTGTAAGATTGTATCAATTGTAAGTCGCTCTGGATAAGGGCGTCTGCTAAATGCTGTAAATGTAAATGTAAATGTATCACAGATGGCACGGTGACATAGTGGTTAGCGCCTGGTCCAAGCTTCACCTGTGATGTTATCCATTTCAGCATGGGTCTCTCCAGGTACTCCAGTTTCGGTCTAGGGTTGGTTGCTGGTCCCAGGTTCAGAGACGATTGGCTGCTAGTTGAGGGAAGGTCCTGTGACAAGCTCGAGATGGCATCCCATCCAGAGCATGTTTACGTCTGTGCCCTGTGCTCTCCGGAGATCCCCCGAGACCCTGACCGTGGAAAAGTGGCATTTGTATTTAAAACAAGATTATTTAGAACCTCTTCATATTATAAATTTCAATGTTTTAACAGTTTTAGTAATCCAAACCTCTGTTTATTATTGCTGCTATTTACTACATTTAATAGTCCTATTATTCAAAGACTTTCTTTGTTTCAAACTTTAGTTAACAAACAGATACACATTCAAAACCGCCTCTAAGCCGCAGTTACTCCAAAACAAGATCAAAAAGAACAGATCAGAAGCTCATACTTGTAGTAATTATGAATGATCACATTACAGGTAAACATCTTTCTTTAAGGAAATTAAGTTTAAGCCTAAGATATAAGCCTGAAATCTGCCACAACTGTTTCCCTGTGCTGCGGTGTGGCAGAGTAAAAGCCCCGTGCAGGGACTTTTCCCTCTGAAGCCAAAACAATCATACTTTTGCATTATCAGGATTTGAATGTAAAGAACAGGTAGGGGTTTCCCCAAAAGAAATTTTTAAACAGGCTCCTGCTATCTAATATTAACTATCCACATTTTTCAGGAGGTACGTTGAGATGGCAGGGTTTGAGTGTATGAATATAATGCATAATGTTAATGCATAATGAGAAAACCTGTGTTCTAGGATTCTAAAATATCTTCCGATTCATATCTTAATAAATGAATCCCTTTCAATATTAAAGTATGTACTAATCTATACAATAGTGTAGATGTCTATCTCAGGAACATGTTCAGGTCTGTGATAAAGAATTTAGAAGTCATATCGACCGATCTATATATAGGTGACTTAAGCTGAGCTCTCGTTTGTTCAGGCTGCTGCTGCTGAGATCCTTGTGGTGAGTTCGCTCTGGGTCATACGAGTCCAAAGTGGTGGACTGGCATCCTGCAAACCACAGGAACATGGCCACCTCTGTTCACTACATATAACTGAGTTTGGTCCAGTTCAATCAGGGCAGTAGAGAAGATGCACTATATGGATGGAAGTATTGGGACACCTCCACATTCAGCCTACAGGAGCTTTTATGATGTCTCATTATAAATCCATAGTCATTTGTATGGAGTTGGTCTTTTTTGCAGCTTTAACAGCTTCCACTCTTCTGGGAAGGCTTTCTATAAGATTTAGGGGAACTGGAATATCTACTGGGCAGAAATTCCACTGTCTAGAAATTCAGTCAGCTCATGGCTAAGCTGGATTTTGTACACCTGGGGCAGCGGGACTGGATAAAACACCTGAATTCAATCATTAATTGTGTCCCAATACTTTCGTCCATATAGTTTATCAGTGGATTTTTTGGCTGCGGTGCATTTCTTTATCTACAGAATATGCTTAATATACATTTAAAAAATAAAAAAATAAAATACAAAACAGCAAATGTCTTAATTAGATATAAAGTTTCCGTTTTGTTTTAACGCCAATAAATAAATGAGGAATATCCCAGAAAGTATTTCTACTGCATAATTTATATAGTATTTATATATCCCTATGGAGTTTTAGTTTTTGCTCATTTAAGTGAGTTATTAGAAGCCATTTAGGTTCCAAAACCTCAGAAACACATAGTAGTGCATTGTTTGTAAGGGTGCCCAAACTTGTTTTTATGTTTAAAATGTTATATGCATTGCAATTTGCATAAATACATTATTTTTTAGTTTGGACCGAGGTGCAGAAATTTTAGATACTGTAAGGCTGTGGCTAAAATGACACAGCCTGTCGATTGATTAAATTTGGGGTAACAGAGGGCGCTGTGTGAATGCTGCGTCAGCACATTTTATGCCGAACCCTTCCTTTAGCTGACCCGTTCCTAATTGTAGTCTAGCTAAACCACGTTTGTCCGTCCTCGCTCCGTTTCATTTATTATTTGCAGCCAGTGTGGTGTCCTTGTGTGTTTCCTTTATCCTGAAGGTTGCCAGATAGTGGGAGGGAAAATCCCCGAAGTTTAAGAAAGGAACAAAGACCTTGTTCTTTTCGGACTTTTCCACTCTGTTTGAGCCAGCCCTGGTCAGCCCGGCGTGACCCCGGCTCAGGTCTGGCGACTAGCTCCTAACTTCTGTCCTACATCGGAGGACCACCCACCTGATCAGCAGGACACACTCCGTCCAGGCTGTGGTCAAAAAGAAAGGTCACTGTGAGGGACAGGTTCACCAAAAGTACGAACTCTCTGACCCGTAATGGCTTGAAATAGGACGCTGCAGCAAAAACACATGCTGGCATTTGTGTTTTAAAAGTGCGATATCAGAACAGCGGGCACCAATTCTGCGCCAGATGGTGCGTTATGAGGATAAACACCAACGTTTGTAAATAAACCAAACATCCGTCTGTCTCAGATCCTCCTGCAGGGGAAGAACCCGGGGGTGTTGTGGGAATACACACTTCCACTTCAGGAGAAAAAGCCCAACTACACGTGGAGTGTGATCCGGTCCGACTGCTCCGCCTCGTGTGCTGGAGGTGAGTGTGTGCGTTTGCGTGTGTGTTTTAACCCAGTTTATCTCGGTCAGGTTTGGATGGGCATCCAGAGGCTATCTTGGAACACGAGTCCATCGCAGGGACCACTACTGCTGGTGTCTCTGTTGCAGCACCTGGTGACGATCCCCCCTTCTAGCCTCCTCTCCCTCAGGCACGGTCAATCCTAACTAAAAGGCTCCGCTGGGACTCAAACCCGGGTCAGTGGTGGGCGAGCGATTTGCCGCTGTGCCACTCTGGCATCCTGCTCAAGTTTTAACATTTTAACCCCGTTTATTGCGGGTCAGGGTTGTGGTAAATGTGCCCTGGAAGAGCGCCAGTCCATCGCAGGGCTGGGCATGGGTACGGGTGGCTGTTGCAGTGCCTCCTTTCCATCAGATGCATGCCATGTCCAATCTGGCTGGGACTCGAACCCTTATCTCTGTGATGGTGCTTTATGTTTTGGAGAAATTTGAGAAAGGTTCTTAGACTAAACAATGTGTTTCTGTTTTTCAGGTCGCGTTTCAGTCAAGGCGGTGTGTGTGCAGGACGGACGCTCTCATGTCAACTCCTCGCTGTGTGACCCTCGTACCAAACCCGCCCTGGTACCGCAGCTGTGCAACACTCAACCCTGCCCTGCCGAGTAAGAGACCGTCTTTATATTACTACGTCTATCCTGTTCCATCGAGATATCGGGATAAGTGTAACATGCCCAGTTTGTTCTGACGGTGCCGACTCATGACCTCATACAGCAATGCCACTTAGCACACACACACACACGCACACACACACACACACACACACACACACACACAATGGACAAATGGAGGTGTCCCAATACTTATTTCACCTACAGGAGCTTTTCTGATGTCCCATTCTAAATCCGTAGGCATTAATATGGAGTTGGTACTCCTCTGCATCTACAACAGCTTCTTCTCTTCTGTGAAGGCGTTCTGTAAGATTTTGGACTGTGAGGATTAGTGAGGTCACACACTGATGTCGGTGAGGGCCTGGCTCACAATCTCCGTTCTAGTTAATCCCAAAGGTGTTCAATGGTGTCGAGGTCAGGGCTCAGTGCAGGCCAGTCTGGTTCTTTCGCACCAAATCAAACTGACCTAACAATGCCTTTATGGACCTAGCTAGAACGTTCTTCCTCAAACTGTTCCAACAAAGTCAAAAAGAGTAGGATATTCCAAAATGTCTTGGTTATATTGGCATTACAATTTCCCTTCAGTGGAACTAAGGGACCTGAAAAACAGCCCCATAGCATTATCCCTCCTTCAAACTTTACAAATATCTCTCTGCATTCTGGTTTGTCTGTTTGTGAGTTGTTTTTTATTTCTCTCTCTGCTCCGTTTAGTTTCTCTGTGCTCTATATCGTCTCTCTGTACTCTGTTTTATCTCTTTGTGCTCTGGTTCCACTGTTTGTGTGCTGGTTCATCTCTCTGTTTCGTCTCTCTGTGCTCCGTTTGGGCTTTCTGAGCCTCGGTTTGTGTTTTTGCATGGTGGTTTGTCTCACTATGCTCTTTCTGTGTTTTGTTTCATCTCTCTGTGCTCTATTTAGTCTCTGACCTCTGGTTCGTCTCCTTGCGTGCTGGTTTGTCTCTCTGCTCTGTTTAGCCTCTCTGTGTTCCGTTTAGTCTCTGTGTTTTGGTCCGTCTCTCTGTGCTCTGGTTCTCTTTGCATGCTGGTTCATCTCTCTAAGCTCTAGTTTGTCTCTCTGTACTCGTTTTGGTCTCTCTGCTCTATAGTTCGTCTCATTGTGAGGTGCTTTGTAAATTTGAACTCTGTTTCATCTCTCTGTGCTCTTTTTTGTCATGCTGAGCTCTGGTTTGTCCCACTATGCGTGTTTTCATCTCTCTGAACTGCATCTATGTGCTCAGTTTCATCTCTCTCTGCTCTGGTTCGTCGTTCTGCATGCTGGTTCGTCGCTGTCTCATCTCATGTGTCTAAGACTTTATCGGCTGATTATAGCTCACTTATCTATGGCTTTAAACCTTAAAATTGAAAATAACTTGGCAAGTTAAGCCGGTTACGCTGTTTGATACCAGATCTATGATTATTTGATGGAAGGATCGATTTAATTTGACAGAGAGACTAAACTGTCATTCCAATCAGGCCTGATATTCTCCACTAAATCCCAATCATTTTTTGCGATTCTAAAATTGTCAAGAAGCAGAAAATGTCCCTGCCCGTACGACTTGCTGCCTGCGTTGTAGTAACCAAACCGTCCCATCCCGTGCGGCATGTTGCGACACGTTATAAACCCCTTGAACTTTTATCTCCACACTAAACAGATGCTTGAACCGAACAGCTTACAGAGGCTGTAACCCTTCCAATGCTCTTAAACCAAACGCTGGTTCCAAACCACAAACCATTCCCCAGAGTGCGCTAAAAATTCACCGTCTGTCCCACTGGGTGACCACCAGCATCTCGGATTTCATCTGAGGAGTAGGAGTCGATCGGCAAGAATGCCAGAGGGCATTAGAAGCTGTAAAGGTGCCAGTGAAGAGGAATGGTGGTGAAGAATGGTCCATGCAGGCCATGATTTGTCACTGTCAGGCCCATCGTGCTTTCAGTCTAATTGCAGGCCTGGAAATATACGACTTATTAAAAGGTTCCAGAAATACCGATCACGACCAGAGCCAGGAGCGGCGGGTTCAGCTCCGGACCGATGACACTCTGTGGAGAGGACGAACGTGACGAGAACGTTTCTGCCCCCGATGCGAACTGCACTCCGGCTGCTGCTCCTTTCAATTTGTCTCGGGCTTACGTAGAAAATGAAGACCTTCGTTAAGATCAGTGCGAAAGTGGTCAGCTCTGGGCTGCTCTGATAGGGTTCGACCTGCATCCTTGTGCTGTTTCTGCCGACCGCAGAGGTTTGCTCTAATCTCACAGAGTCCAGATCTATTTTAAATCCTCCTCTCGTTTACGTTAAACAGAAACGCAGATGCAGGAATGTTAAACTTATCTGAGTTTCGTGGTTCATGAGCTCGGCTTACTTTTGGTGGAACCCCTCCCAGCACACGAGGGTACTTCACAAAACCTCGTACCTTCATTTGCATCCTCTGTTTGCCCTCCTTTAGTGCTATTATTATTACTAGCAACTTATAGCATGTAATCTAATATTAGTGCTGCATAATTACATCGGTTTCATTAACCCACGACCTGCAACGAATCCCAGCATTGATGTCCCAGGGCATCTCATGAAGAGCTGAGCTATCTGAGGGAGGGGACTATAGGTATCAGACCCTAATGACTCTGACCAGGACAAACTGGGAGACATGTACTATACTATACTGTACAATACTATACTATACTATACTGTACTATAGTATTATATAATACAATACAGATTTATTCTTTATTCATTTATTTATTTGTCTATATATATTTATTTGTGTTTTTTTTTCTTAAATAAATACACAAATAAATACATTCATTTATTTATCATCATGCCTTTAGCATCTTTCTTTCTGGAATTAATTTTATGAATCAGGAGTGTTTTTATTTATTTATATGTTTATTTTATTATTTATTTATTATTTAGTATTTGTTTCATGAATTCCTTTTTGCTTTATACTTTTTTGATTATATATTTTGTTGTTTTCTTCTGATTATTTATTGAGGATTTTTTCTTATCTTTTGATTTCCCAGTAGAATTTTTATTTATTTATTATTATTTACTTATTTATTTATTTTATTTTGATGGTGCATTTAGCCTTTTATGTTTTTTTGTCTTTTTTACATTTCTTGCATCTGTAATTTTAATTTTAAACATACACTTAAATAAATACATAAATAAATTTTTTTTTTTACAGTTGTTTTATATTTAATTTTATTTATTTATTGTGCTTTAGCTTTTTATGTTTCAGGAATTCTATCTGCCTTTTTACATTTTTTGCATCTGTAATTTTAATTTGTGTTTGCTACTATTTTGTGGATATACATATTTAATTAAATACACAAATAAATGTTTTTGATAGATTTGATACTTATACATATTTTATACTTTTTTTCCCAATAGAAAGATTTTTATTTATTATTATTTGTTTGTTTATTTTCATGGTACATTTAGTTTTTTTTTACGTTTCTGGAATTTGTTCTTTGATAATATTTATTTATTTAGTTACTTATTTATTAATCTTGGGTATGACTTTTTTTTCTTTTCTTTTTTTGTTTCTGTAAATTTTTGTTTGCTCCTTTTTTGTAACATTTTACTTTTTATTGCTTACTTAGTCCAGTGAAACTTCAGCCCTTTAATTTGTGCTTAAGGATTTTATTCATTTCTCCTAACTGCCCTTCTCTGTACACAGCTACCAGATAACCATAATTACACGTGTGTGTGTGTGTGTGTCTGTGTGTGTGTGTGTGTGTGTGTGTGTGTGTTAGATGGTCTGTAGGTAAATGGAGTGTGTGCAGTGTGTCGTGTGGAGGTGGGCAGCAGAGTCGAACCGCTCGCTGTCTCAGGAAGGTCATGTATCAGCGTGAGGAGGTGGCACTACCCTCACTGTGCCCGAGACATGCCCCAGCACTCGCACAGCCCTGCAACACACACTCATGTCCACCAGAGTGGGGCACGGGGGCCTGGTTTGAGGTCGGCGCACACACACACACACACACACACACACACACACACACACACACACACACACACACACACACACAGAGTCAAATGAGCGATGAAGGAAACGTAAATGACATTAATTACTGCATGCATTTTAATAAAATTTGGGATGTATAAAGGTTTTGACACAGATGTTCTCTAGCAGTGACACGGAGGCTCAATTACTTTGTTTGGAATGAAAATCTACCTAGTTTTATTTACAAAAAAACAAAAAATAACGAAACAGAAGTTTTGACTGAACGTATGTAAAGGGTATAACGGGTTGCCGTTTGCTGCCCTCTGCTGGTGAAAAGTGATACCACTCTACTCATTAAAGTGAGTTTGTGTTTTAGGAGTTTTTAAGGGAACATATTATATAAAACTCACTTTTCATACATTTGGGTATTGGGAGAACCTACCAACCCACAAAATTTGTAATCCGAGTCCTTATTTGTGGGCGGTTTAGTTTTCAACACGTGCGATTCAGCTGAACAAGCAGTGCAGATTTTGCTCTCGTTAAGTCAAATTTGTAAGTACTTACGCTATTTTATGAGCATAGTAGTTGAGCAACATTGTAAACGCTACATCCTTTATTTGAACGTCTGCAGTTTCTGCATTTGTATTCAAGTCGTCGTTCGCGCTTTGATTCACGTTCATAGAATCGAATGCGAGTCCATTCAGTGATTCGCGCCTCTAATAACTAGGAGTCGATCTTAAAATATGGAGTCGATTCCTCACACAGTGACAGGTGAAGTTAAGTTAGCAGCGTTAGCTCTGTAAACGGGCAGCAATTTAATATGGTTGTGTAAATTGCCTTGATACAACAAGTTAATAAAGCTTATTACAACATTTAATGAGTCAATTAACATTTTCAGACTCACTTTGTCGTGAATCACCGAGGAGAAATATGCGATCAGTTATTACCATTTAAGGAATCAGAACCGACCGTTTCTAAAAATGCTGTTTAGACCAGATGAGAAGGTGCTGTGGTGTTTAAGGTCCTTGTGGTATCTTGACCAAAGCTTGTCACAGACTTTTGGAAAAAGGGTGCAATGTCTCACCTTTAAGTTAAGGAGTGTTGCAAGACCTACACACACGTCCTTTGTCCATTAGACAGTGTTTTGAATCACATATTTGTAGCCCTAATTACACATTTACTTACTCATCACATTTTGTGTGTGTGTGTGTGTGTGTGTGTGTGTGTGTGTGTGTGTGCACACGTGTGCGCAGTGCTCGAAGACCTGTGGCCGTGGTGTGAGGATCCGGAGTGTTTATTGCCACAATGTCGATCAGACGTCCGGTGCCCTGGTTCTGCCCGATGCAATGTGTGAGCTGCAGCTGAAACCCAAAGCTCAGGAGAGCTGTGTGATGATCCGCTGCCCCAAAAACGAGCGCCTGCAGTGGGTCCCCAGCCCTTGGGGAGAGGTACGTACACGAAATATCGCACAATTTTAACAAAAACGTCATTGGCACCATATCGTCTAATATTTTGTACAGCTTATTTAAGAACATTTAAATAAATAACAAGCTCCATTTACCAATAAGACAGAGACTAAATAAATAAATGCATTTAACAAATAAGTAAATTTAATATAATAGAGATTTTTCGTAATTATTTATTCATTTACTTATCTAAGTATGTAGTTACTTTTTACTTGCCGTACTTAGAACCTTTGCAAGTGTTGACTGCTGTGCTTTAGAGTTTATTTGTTTATTTTTAAAGCCATTTTTAAAATCACTTCTGGATTGTTTTTTTTTCCTTTTGAGGGAGTATTTAATAAATACACGAATACATTATTTTTCAGCAGTTCACTGTTATTTATTTATTTAGATGTTTATTTTATTGTTTATTTTGCATTTTTTGTTTCATTAATTATTTGTTCTTTATAGTATTTTGATTATGTATTTTAGTTTTTTTCTTCTGGCTGATGCCTTTTAGATTTTTCTCCCAGTATAAACATTTTTACTTATTAAATTTATGTCCTTGTTTCTTTTATTTTTATGGTACATTTAGCTTTTTAGGTTTTTATGTTTCAGAATGTTTTCTCGGACAATTTCATTTATTATTTTTGAGTGTTCATTTTTTAATTCTGTAATTACAGAAGCGTACAAAATATATATAGTATATTTAAATAAAGAAATAATAGTTTTTTTCCGTAGCTTTTTGGATTCCCTTTTTTTCTTTGGAATTGTTTTATTTATTTTTAAATTAACAAATAAATAAAATAATTCAATAAATGCATGTTTTTTCATAGCCTTTTGGATTCCTTTTTTTACTTTGGAATTACCTTATTTATTTGTGTATGTATTTATTTATTTTTGCACTGCATTTTGGTTTTTACTGCTACCTAATCCAGAGAAACTTCAGCCCATTGTATTTAATGATTTTTGCTTTCATTCGAATTCCCTCCTCTGTACACACAAGCTTCCAGATATAATCCGTAATTACTCAATTAACACACTTTTAACAAAAAAAACATGTGCCCATACTTAATACTTCATACAAGCCCCCTTTGCCATTAAAGCAGTGATTATGTATTTTATGGTTGGAGATAGAAGTTTGAGATCCGTTGCTGGGTTGTTGTCTCCGCAGTGCTCGGTGTCGTGTGGAGGGGGCATCAGGAGGAGAGATCTGCGCTGTGGGGAGAGAGACTCGAGCGGAGGATTTACCGAATTCCCCGTCAGGAGATGCAGAAACATGAGGAAGCCTCACACGGACCTGCAGCAGGTCTGTAATAAAGAACCGTGTGCTAACCTCCACCCACCTGCTCCTCCACCCGGGATTGGCAGAGCCGGCAGTACCATGGCTCTGGGCTGGTACTCCTCACCCTGGCAGCAGGTAATGCCAGCTTCACTGCAAAACACTAACGTACGCAAAGACGTGCATATAGATCTTAGTGTGTGTGTGTGTGTGTATGTGTGTGTGTGTGTGTGTGTGTATGTGTGTGTGTGTGTGTAGTGCACTGTATCATGCGGGGGTGGCGTGCAGACTCGCACCGTTCAGTGCCTCAGGCACGGCCGACCCTCATCGGGGTGTTTACCAAACCACAGACCCGTCAGCTCAAGAGCCTGCAACACACACTTCTGTCCTCCACCGGGCATGGGACCACGAGCCACACTCAAAGGTACACACACACACACACACACACACACACACACACACACACACACACACACACACACACATAATCCATATACAGTGGTACCTCGGTTCTTGTTGTTAATTAGGTTGTTACACTCCTACTATATATAATCTTTTTTTGCTTCATTAATTATTTTTTACTTTCTGTTTCTTCTTCTGGCTATTTACTTATGATGCATCTTTGGATTTCATCCAAAAAGTACAAACGTTTTATTCCCTATAATTTATTTGTTTATTTTTCTTTTTTGTTAGTGCATTTATTTATTTATTTTTTGTGTTTCAGAATTTTTCCTTTGACATTTAATATTTATTTATTATTTTATTACTTTTTATAGCTACTATTTGTTTCTGGAAATTTGTATTTATGTATTTATTGGCTTAAAAAAAAATGAATACATTTTATTCTGAAATTCGTTTTTTTATTGATATGTTTAGTTTATTTATTTATTTTTTGCTTCATTAATTCTTTTTGCTTTATACCTTTTTTTTTTTTACATATATGGATTTTTGTGTCCCAGTAGAAACATTATTTTGTATTATTTAAATTATTATTTTTTTTTTTTTGATGGTGCATTTAGATTTTAATTTTTTTATGTTTCAGGATTCTTCCTCTGACATATTTGTATATTATTTTTGAGTGCATTCCTTTTTTTGGTTCTGTGAGTTTATAAATAATTATTTTTTGAAAGCTTTTTGGAGATTTGGTGACATTCCTTCTCAGGGGAGCCTCTGTGACCCTGACACTATTGCTTTTGCCAATTTTTATTTATTTCTTTTTTTGCTTTTAATGGATTTTTTTCTGAAATTAATTATCATTGTTTATATGTGTATTTTATTTTATTTTTTGTGTCATTAGTTATTTTTGCTTCATACATTTTTATTGTGTGCTTTGTTTTTTTCTTCTGCTGCTTATTGATGATGCAATTTTGGATTTTCTCTCCCAGTTGAAACATTTTTATTTATTTTCATTTATTTTTTTGACATATTTATTTATTATTTTTGAGTGTATTATTCTACACATTTAGCTTCTGTAATTTTTTGTTCTCTCATTTTGTGGTGCATACAGTAGATTTAAATCAATAAATATTTATTGTTTGAAAGCGTTTTTGGAGATTTAATCAGTGTCCGCACATTTAAAGCCCGTTTGGTTTATAATTCCGGTGTAATCCCGGAATATTTCCTAAGCTTGTCCTGCTTTTGCTTATCCCAGCAGACCAGTCCTGTCTGGATTACTTCTCCTGGTGTCACCTGGTCCCTCAGCACGGCGTGTGTAACCACAAAGTCTATGGCGAGCAGTGCTGCAGGTCCTGCTCTGCCACCAAACTCTCATAGCCCCAGGACTTCGTTTCCCATGAGCGTCCTCTCCGAATCAGACTGAACTGGAGTGCAGAGGATCCCGCGGGTATCTGGAGCGATCAAAGGAACCTTTTGAAAAATACGCTGGACTGGCCAAAACATGTCAGAGAGGAAGGAGGCGTGGCTTTGGACGGGGATGGAGTGGAAAGAACTGGCAATCGAGGACTTTTTGCTTTTATTAATGTAAATGGACATTCCTTTATTGTTTCAGCGTTTTATCGATGAAGTCATTCCTATTTTTATATTTTGCTGAATCCGAGTTGCGGTTTGAGGTTGGCATTCGCCCATCCTATAGAGAGTACGATTAAGCCATCGGGAGTCTCGTTCGGTATGGGCGAGTTTATTTGTATATGTTATACATTGCGGAGTCTCCGGCGGCCTCTGGTTTAAGTTATTCTGGTTAATATGTGCTGTGCATGTCTACAAGTCTGTCCACCAGTGCTGTAGGTTTCAAGTGGACCTGGTTTTAAACACACTCGCGGTTTAGGGTTTCCCAGAACAAACATTTATGATGTAGTAAGTAATTTTTTCGTTCTCCGTAAGTACGTTAGGGCACTCTTGGGGAGAATATACCAAACCACACAAAGACTGTATCGGATCGAATCTGGCTTGTGCTCGTTCTGTGCTCTTATATACTTGCCTGGTTTTATCCTGTTGGTATATTGATGGTGATGTTCAGGTGGCTCGGCGGTCGGAGGTGGCTCAGGTGGCAGTTTAGAAACTTTGCACGTAGTGTTTTATTTTAAACGAAAATATTAACTAGATCTGCATTTCCTGAAAGAACTACAACAGTGCTTCAAATCTGGCAAGTACTTTTGGCCCCATATGGGTCTGTGTCCCAATACTTTTGGTCACACGTGTATGTGCGTGTAATGTAACCGGTAGTGAATGTAGTAATCTTAATAATCCGATAACTGCAGAAAATCAGATTTTGTCAGTAATCAGAACATGCAATTGAGAAACCAGCTAACCCGAGTCGTATAAACCCGAAGCTTAATCGGATTTTGTTTTGCTGGTTTTGCACCCGGCCAATAATCTTACAGAAATACATGACATAAAGTTCAAACTTTAATATTAAATAATCAAATTCTTTTCTCGAGTTTACACTACGTTTCAGAGTCGGCACCAAGTGTCCGCTGTTAGCTGTTTCGCTACCTTTAATTCCGTGGTGAGTTTAATTCCAGGGTTGCCAGATCCCACAAGAAAAAAAAAACAGTCGATAGTAAAAGAGATCAAATATTCTTTAAAATAAGCAGACCTGGCAACCATGTGGTGTTAGGAAGTCGGGTAACTGGTATATATGCTACGAGTAATCAGATTACTGAAATCCAGCTGTCTTTATGGGATTTCTTAATTTGATTTCTAGATCGGCTGATGCTGTTTACATTTGAATATTCAGATAAATGCAGATCTCCGACCAGGATCAGATTATGGTTGTGATCGGATTATGATCGGATCATGTTTACCATATGCATTTCAGACTGCCCATGTTCTAAAGACTTGGCTTTGTTTGGCCTCTTTTCCATTGACTCTGATGTTTTTTTTTTCTCTCACTGGATCTGGCGAAACCAGAATTAAACTCGCCACAGAATAAAAGGCAGCGAAGTGGCTATCGAATGCTTTGTGCCGACTCTGAAATGCAGTTTATACGCGAGAAAATGAAGAATTTGATTATTTAATATTAAAGTTTGTAAACCCCAGAAGTTTCCCATTATCTGATTATGCAAGTGCATGCCCGGGTCTGCTGTGCCACCTGAGCACCTAATAATAATCGTTTCTGGGACACCCTCTACATCAGGAATCTCTACCCCATCATTTCAGGTCATTGTACCAGATTTCTCTTCAGAGTTTCTGTATATCGGTGCTTGTTTGGCGTACGTATTTATATATTAACATTCCATATCGGGCAGCGGTGCAGCCTCCGTCATCCTAAAGGTGAAATGGACATAAAGGGCACGTTCTGTTTATTCTGCTCCAGCTTCTGTGTTTATTTTGATAGTAGACACCTGAACTCTGCAGGACAGAGACTTAAACATGACATTTTGTGCTGTGAGAGTTTCAAAATCAGCTGGAAGCGTCTCTGTACTTTTGCACACATTGATTTCAGTGTGCTGAAACAGGTTTTTAAATGCAGGCTCTTACCTTTCCAGAAAGGGTTAAAAAACTATTTCCTGAACACTGTTCCATAATACATACTAGATAACAAAAGTATATAAATTTTTTTTCCATGTTTTACCCTTATGTTTTCCAGTCAGGGTTGTGCAGGTGGCAGTGCCAACCCTAAAACACAGGGCACATGTAAGCGTACATCAGTCCACTGCAGGGCTGGCTGGGGTCACTGTTGCAGTTTAAGGGGCACCCGACCTTGCTGGAAGGCATCAGTGGGGCCTGAACCCATGTTATCATGGTCGAGGGCAGGCCTGTTATCTTGCTGTGCCACTTAAAGTGCCATGTGCTATAATATTGGATATGCAAAAGCTGAAGCTTTTCCAAACGTTACTGTTTTCTCTACAGTCTAAAAACTTACCCAAGGTGTTAACAGTTTACAAACCGTGCAGGAATGTCTTATGTATTTGCAAAGAACGCCTGTTTTAATTTAAAAAATCAATGTATCAGTGAAAGTACTGGCGCCCCTGAACAGAACATATTTAAAACGAACACGCCCACTTTATCCGAACCCGGAAAACTGAAGTGGAGAGGCCGTGCTGTTTATTACTGGTTTATTTGTAACACACAGCTTATTCTGGGCGGGATTAAAACGTCAGAGAGTGTTTGGAAGGTGTCGTGGCTCGGGCTCAGCATCATTTGTAGCTGTCAGCCTGCATTGGCCTTCACGTTAATCCAGAGAGAGGGAGAGGGAGAGGGAGAGGGAGAGGGAGAGCGAGAGAGAGAGAGAGTTTTATTCTTTAAAGAAAAAGATGCCTATTCTTATAAACAAGCTGTAAATTAAAACTTATTAATTAATTATTCATATTAATTAAAATACCCTATGATAACATTTAGTACTGCACTGTAAAATACAATCATTCTTATCTTTGGATTCATTTCAAGTGACTTTGAATGCAGCATGGTTGTTGGTCTGAGGATTTCAGAATCTGCTGCTCTAATGGGATTTTCACACACAGCGCCATCTCTAGGCTTTACAGAGAATGGCCCGACAAAGAAAGAATATCCAGTGAGGGCGGTTCTCTGGGAGAAAATGGGAGGCTGCAGACTGGTTCGAACTGATAGGTAACAGTAACTCAAATAACCACTCGTTACAACATGTCCAACCTTGAAGCAGATAGGCTAGAGCAGGAGAAGAACACATTGGGTGCCACTCCTGTCAGCTCAGAGCAGGCAACCGAGGCCACAATTCACACGGGCTCACCAAAACTGGACGATAGAAGATGAAAAGGGTTGGATTGTTTCAGCCATTTGAGGAGAAACACAATCAGGTTTAAAAGAGAGAGAGAGAGAAAGAGAGAGAGAGAGACACACACACACACACACACACAACGTTACAATAAACTGTTATACTAAATACACTATCACACAATAAACTGTTTTACTACTAGCCTTATCACACAATGGACCATTATACTGAAAGCACAATCGCACAATTTACTGACACTAGAAGCATTACTGCACAATACACTATTTTACTGAACACAATCGCACAACGAAACGTTACAGTGAACACAACCACCACTGAAGTGTTGTATAAAATCACATTGACACAAACTATTTTACTGAACACAATCCCTCACACTGATTTAGTGCCACGCAATTAACTGTTGTGCTAAAAGCACTATCGCACAATAAGCTATTGTAATCACGCAAAGAACTGTTACAGTCAACACAACCACACAACGAAACAATATACTAAAAGCACAAACTGTTTTACTGAACACAATCGCACAATCAACTGTTTTACTGAACACAGTCGCACAATGAACTATTATACGAAAAACAAACTATTGTAATCACAATAAAATGTACTGAACGCAATCGCACAACAAACTGTTGTGGTGAACACACAATGCAACTGTTATATTAAATGCACTCTCGCAAAGTACTGTTGTAGTGGACACAATCGCACAATGAACTGCTACACTAAAAGTACTACGGCACAATGAAACATACTGAATGCAATCGCTCAAGGAACTGTTATAGTCAACACAATCATACAACAAAACACTATCGCACAATTAACTAATTTATTGAGCACAATCACACAATGAACATTAGTAGTGAAAGCAATCGCACAATGCACTTATTTTACTGCATGCAATTAACTGTAGTACTAAAGGCACAATCGCACAATGAACTATTTTACTGAATGCAACTGCACAATGCATTAGAAGCATTGCTGCACAATAAATGCAATCGCACAATATTGCACTGTTACTGTATAACAAACAACACAATTGACAAAGCACTATCGCACAACACTGTTAATGCAACCAAACATTAAAATCACTATCGCACAATAAACTTTTACTGAGCGCAATCACACAAACATATTTCACAGAATGCAATAGACTGTTGAACTAAAAGCACAATCGCACAATTAAATGCTGTAGCGAACACAATCGCACAATTAAACGTAGTGAACGCAATCACTCAGGAAATGATTATACTAAAAGCACAATAAACTACTCTGATCGCACAACAAAACTTTGTACTGAACTCAATCGCACAAAGAACTGTTATAGTCAACACAACCACGCAATGAAACGCTATACTAAAAGCACAATCGCACAACGAACTGTTAAATAAAAGCACTAGCACACAATGACGTGTTGTAATGAACAGAATCACACAATGGGAACCGTTATACTAACAACACAATAAACTATTGCAATCGCACAATGAACTGTTATACAACAAGCTCATACGTCCAGAAAGCTATCTTACTGAAGACAATCGCACAATGAACCGTTATTGTGAACACAACCATGCGGTGTTGTTCTAAAAGCACTATCGCAAAGTGAGCTGTTGTAACGAACACAATCACGCAACGAAACTAGAAGCACTATCGCACAATGAGCTAACTTGCTAAATGCAACCTCAATGCGGTGTTGGTGTGAAAACAACTACACAATGGACTGTTATAATAAAAGCGCAATCGCACAACTGCAGAGGACACACCATGCTTTCTGTTATTTTGTTGTTCTTTGTACTTTCTTTCTCTCTCGTCCCTCAGAATCTCTCTCTCTTTCACACACACACAAGTCAAGTCAAGTCAGATTTATTTATATAGCGCTTTTTACAATGGAGCATTGTCTCAAAGCTTAAGTCCTTAAGTCCACACACACACACACACACACACACTTCCCCCCCTCTCAGGAGAGAAGGTGCTTTCGAGGCCATCGATTTATTTTACATAGTGATAAACACGCCGGGGGAAGGGTGTCACCTCCAGCTCTGTTCCTCGTGCATCGGTCTGAACACGGCGCACATTTGCGGGGGACAAATCGGCTGTTTTGATCGGTGTAACGAAAGTCGGGGGAATTGTGGAGCTAATCATGCGGCGTGTGCACGACCTGATATGTTATAGTGGAGACACTACAGCTGATGTTCCACACGATTCCACCAGATGGCGGTGCGTGATCAGGTTTGATTTGAGATCGGTTTAAATCCTCCAGCTCAAGTCTTACCGCAAATGATTTCTCCTCCCTCATACAGGACTTAAAAACGGAATGATCACAGGGTCCTGCAGCCTGGGTCTCACACACACACACACACACACACACACACACACACACACACACACACACACACACACACACACACACACAAACACACACACACGGGATTTAAACCCTGCAACCGACCCTAATACTGTAAGATCTCTTATAATGATGAACCGTGTAGTGTTAATATATTAAATACGTGAATACATTAATAATTCAACCGCGGCCTCTACTGGCTGGTCGAGGTACTGGCTCAAGCAGTGGACTGACGCAACAACCTTAAACCGAAGACAATCTCACAACAAACTGTCAAACTAAACGTAGTCACACAATGAACTGTTAAAGTGCACACAATCACACAACTCCATGCAATCGTACAACAGGCAGTTAAAGTGACCACAGTTGCATAATGGACTGTTAATACAACAACATTCTAAAGTGAATCACACAACGGACAGTAAAACCGAACACAGTCAAGCAAGTGTTAAAGTGAATACAATCACACAGCAAACTGTAAAGCTCAACGCAACCGCACAACAAACTGTTAAAATAAATGCAATCACACAATGAAGTGTTAAACTGAACGCAATCACAGAACAAACTGTTAGTCTGAGCACGGTCGCACAATGGACTCAAAGTGAATACAGTTGCACAATAAAGCTGTACACAATCGCACAAAAACCTTTGACAGTCCTTTGTGTGACTGTTTTTGTTAGGTGATTGAATTCTGCACAAGTGAGCACAATCGCACAACAAAACTCTTAATCTGAACACAATCGAACAATAAACTCAGACAGAATGCAATCACACAACAAACACACAGTTGTACAATGGACTGTTAAAGTGAGCACAATGACACAACAAACTGTTAATCTGAACACAGTCACACAATGAACTATTAAACTGAAAACAATCACACAACAAACTCTAAAACTCAATGCAATCGCACAACGAGCTGTTAAAGTGAAGACAACTGCACCATGGAATCTAAAGCTAAATTCAAATCACACAACAAACTGTTAAATTGAATCCAAGAACACAATGGACTGTATAATGGAATCCCACAACACAATGGACTGTTAAAGTGAACACAACCACACAGCAAATTGTTACACTGAATGCCATCACGCAACAAGCTTAAACTGAACACAATCACACAGCAAGCTGATGAAGTGAACACAATTTCATAACACTCATTTATAAAACAAAACTGCTCAACAAATCAGTCAGACAACAAACTGTAAAACTGAACACAATCGCACAATGTAAAACTGTAAAATACAATGAGCTAAATGACCACAATCGCACAACAGACTGTTAAAGAGCACACATAACAGACTGTTACCTGAATTCAAATCACACAACAAACTGGTAAAGTGACCACAATTGCATAATGGACCATTAAACTTAATACAATCGCACAATAAAACTGTATACAATCACACAACAAGCTGTAAAAATGAACACAATCACACAAAAACCTCTTAAAATCAATGCAGTCACACAATAAAATGTTAAACTGAACATAATGGCACAGAAACTGTAAAACTGAATACAGTCGCACAACGGACTATTAAACTAAACACAATCACACAATGAACTTCAACACTCAATGCATTCGCACAATGCGCTGTGAAATTGAACAAAATCGTAAAACATACTGCTAAATTGAACACAATCACACAACGGACTAATAAACCTAACACAATCGCTAAAAACTCAATGCAATCACACAACAAACTGTCAAACTTAACACCGTGGCACAACACGTTGTTAAAGAGAATGTAAATCACACAAAATGGACTGAAACTGAACACAGTTGCACAATGGACTGATAAAGTGAATAAAATCGTCCAATAAAACTGTATATAGTCGCACAACAAACTGTAAAAATGAACACAATCACACAACTGACTATTAAATTGAACACAATCGCAGAACAAACTGTTGGTCTGAACACAGTTGCACAATGGACTGTTAAAGTGAGAACCATCACACAACAAACTGAAATCAGATCTCACAACATACTTGAACTGAACACAATTGGAATGCAGTGTTCAGGACCTAACTGCCAACAACCATACACACACACACAGTGAATGGGACACTTTAGAGACGCTGAGTGCCTTAACACATCCCTTTGGAATGAAGTAAGAATTTGGAGAACCCAGAGGAACCCCACTCAGGCAGAACATGAGCATGAGCGTCCTTAAAGATGATTCACTTATAGTGAGGCCTCACGACTTTTTAATATTATTGTTATTATTATTATTATTATTATTATTATTATTAGTATGTGTATTTAATGTATTTAGTGTATGTTTCCTGCTCTGTCGGCCTGCTCGTTCTCTCAACTGTGCATGCATTAGTTAATGAGCTGGTTCCGTCCCCACAAAAGTGCAAAACAGGAAATTAACGGAGCAGCGCCGAGTAAAAATAACACCGCTCGACAGAAACCCCTCTCAGTCAGAGAGTCATTATCCGTCACTTTATAAAACGTCCCCTGGTTTTATGAATTCATTATTCATTCCTAATGCGTCGCAGGTGAGTTTCGGTTTCTAATGCAAATCAAACGCAGAGTAAAAGCTCAGCTGACTTCTCCTTCACTCGGAGGGCAGAGCTGAATAACAAATAATCAGGGGAGCGCTTTAATGTAGCACAAAGTGATCGGCCAAGGTCAGGACTATGACTGATTTACAAACAAAGCCACAAAGCCTCGTTTGCACGCAGCTGCAGGTGATTCTGTCCCGAAACGGACGGTACGTTTGGGATTAAGTAGCCTAAAATGTAAAAACCTAAACGGGCTTGGTTTTCTTTAATCCACCCTCAGGTAACAAACAATCTCCGGCTCAAGGGACAGCATTATTTTGATTTTGTTCATACGCTCCATCAAGCTCAAGGGATTCGGGGTTTTTATACACGTGCCCCACTTTAGTTTGGCTAGATTTATGTGTCCCCAGGTACACACTCATACACACACGCTCACACACGCTCAGGAGACTTAAGGCCTTTTCACACAGAGTACGATTTTTACGCCAGAAAAGCGGATACGTAGTGGGACGTTTTTTGTCTAAAAACTCTGAAAGCTCCATGTCTGCTTCTGCTTTCTTTAATTTCTTCTCATAATGTGTCAGAGAGCACATCGTCAACTTAGAAACACAAAAACATGATGATGAGTGCAGGAAGCTCTAGTTTGTGTTTTTATGATCATGAACAGATCAGAATGCACTTAGATAAATAATCAAACGCTTGCATCCAGTCCCTGTGAGCTTTATCATCATCATTCTCCAGCCTTTCAGTTCTATTCCACCAGATCTTTCTTTAATATCCATGTTTTTAGAGGCAGCCTGTTGCTCGTCCTATAAGCTCTCGATGAGCTGTTCTGCCCGGCGACCGAGCTCTGATTGGTCAGCCTGATTTTAATGCAGAAATTAGAACAGGCTCTGATATTAAACATTACGCAGCATCTCAGTCTTACATATAACATCTAGGCCATCTTTTTTGAGTCTTGGTCCTCCCGAGGGTTCTTCCTTTTTTTCCTTGCCACTGTCGCCCTAGGCTGGGATTGGCCTTATGATGTAAAAGCTGCCTTGAAATAATTCTCTATTGTAAAAAAGCACTGGGGAAATAAACCGGACTTGGTTTTAGAGAAATGACAAAGCGTGTACATAAAACATGCACTGATGAACTTTTTCCGCAGCTGAACTTTCACATAACTGAATCCGCACCCGTTCTAATCGCGAGAGAGCCTAAAATGATCGGAAGTGTTTAAAACGGGCATCTCGACTCAATCAGCAGTGGAGTAGATTAAGGAACCCAAACAGTCTGATTACACCGTAGGGCATCCTCGTTTATTTAATTTCATTTATTTACCCCCGCTGTTCTCTTAGTTACGCGCTGTGCCTGTTCCTCTGGTGTTAATATGTTTTCTGGTCACACTGGCAGTTTTTTAGACATCATTTTAAGTTTAATTTTCAGACAAAGACATTGAGATGTCAGGAAAATGCCTCAACTCAAAGGTTTCTGGAAAAACAAACACTCTTATATAGTACATATGTCAAACCAAATTTCAGCACCATTGGTGGAGCGTTAACTGTGTGCATGGTTACTTATTTTTTAGTACAGCAGAAGCAGCAGAGGCTTGGGATGGAGCTCTCTGTTTCTGAGAGACGAAGAAAAAGGTTTCCCGATCCGCACAGGGGAAAATTATTTTAATATTTGTGTAATACATATTTTTTATGTTTATTCATGTAAATGTATTTCCAGCACTTGTTTGGTATTCAGTTAGGTTTAGGGAAATAATTGGTGTAGCAGTTCAACCAAAGATATTTGCACTTTTTTTAAAGAAAAAAGAATTATGGAATCACATTCTCATTTAGTGATTAGAACACTTTTGCACAAGAAACAAATTATGGCATAGTTGGGGGGTAGCTGCACATTGTAGTTTTAGTTCTGTCTTAGCTTTCTGTTCATAAACTGTTATCTTTATTTATATTATTATTAGTATTAGTACTATTTTTAATCATTTTAGATAGTTGTAGCCATTTTAGTTGAATGATTTTTAAAAGAGCAGTCCGTGAACATGCCCACTTTGTAATTATTGCCACTGCGTAAGTGATGAACTGTAGATATTGTTAAATATAAAATAATACAGGTATGCAACTGTTTGCTTTAACCAGGAGACCATAAATCTGCAACATGAGAATGAATGAGATTTTTTTCATGCATCTTGTACCTACGTTGTATGATTATGAGATTTCATTTACAAGTACAGTGGTACCTTGATTCTCGCCGTTAATTCGTTTCAGAAGGCTCATCGAGAACCAAAACGAGTACCAAGCAAATGTTTCCCATAAGGAATAATGTAAATAGAATGAAGGGGTTCCAGACCCCCAGAAAATCCCCCTGTATGAGGCATTATCAGCATTAATGGAGCTGTACTGTACAGGAGCTCCTGATTTATGATGGGGATATGTCCAACAAATCCATCATAAGGTAAATGGATCATGAACTGATGAGTTTAATATAGTCTGTACTGTATCATAGAGGAACCGATTCCACATTAACACTCACAATAACCTACAGCTACCCAAAGTCATCAACACAGTAATAAAGTGTCGGAAATCTCATGTCATTTATTGAGTCATGGACTGAAAGCAAAAAGTAAAAGCAAACACTTACTCGGCTGGCTCTTATTACTAACCTTTTTTAGGACCCATGCAGACTTATTTGCACTAATTTGCACAGTATTGTAGATGTAAAAACAAAGAAAAACACGATAAACACAGCGCAGATATGAGAGAGAGCGAACAAGAGCTATTGTGAATCTGAATCACTGTGTACTGAATCGTGAATCAAGTTTCGGCTGAAACGAGTTGCGTGGCTCGACTCATACAGGTTTAAGCAGGTGCACAGAGTACCAAGCAAACGATGAGAACCGAGAAACTTTTCTGGTCAAAATGCATCGAGAACCAAATTCGACGAGCTCCGAGGTGGTCGAGAACCGAGGTTCCACTGTACATTCTTATATGCAGGACTTTGAGGCTCTTTTTAAGCAGAGTTCCATTGTTTTATTGAGCCATTAACAGGTTATTAAGTTCTGAGCCATCAGTTAAAACAGTACAGGTATGGGCTGTTTAATGGCCTAGGTCTTAAAAATCATAACACATTATAAAACAGTGCGGTCATAAACAGCCAATCAATGCTGCGGATCCACGAGCAGAGGCGGGAGTTTAAGTGTAGGTGCAGAAGCAGAAGTCTGTTGTAACTATGTAGATGTTGAGTTCCTCGTGTTTGTGTGGATGACTTTCCTCTACGTAATTGAAGCTATAAATGGTGTTTGTAAGAGTATGTACCCGTCCTATTGTAAGTAATACACCTTTGTACCTGTATAACTATATAAACTGGTTCACATTCACTTTTTGAGTCTCTGCTTCATCTGGCTGGTCTGTGTTTTTCCAAAAGTATCAGGTCCATCATAACATTCTCTTAACAGTTACGGCTTTGACCTACACAGTTTCTTGTGACAATACCCTTTATGTTTACATTACAGTAGCCTAAAGAGAGGACTGTATGACTAATGTCTGGTCCATTTCAGAAAGTAATGCCTGTCCTATCTTCCTCACACTCATTAGTGATTCAAACCTGCATTTGCTGTCCTTTGTTTAACACAGTGTGTGTGTGTGTGTGTGTGTGTGTGTGTGTGTGTGTGTGCGTGCTACATCTGACACATTTCGACTCTTTAGAGTAAAACTAAAGTGTGTAACGGTTGACAGAGAGTGAGACGTTCCTAACGCGAGCTATTTTTACCTGAACACTCGACGCAGCGCTGACTGACAGGCAGCCATAACTCAAACCGTTCTGGGCTGCCATTCGGAGAGACGCCGGCCTGCTCGGGAGCCGTCACAGCCGTCAGAGCCAGACAGCCCAGTGCACTTTGTGTGTTTTTGTTATTCTTTCTTTCTTTATTTTTACCTTATTGTGCTGCCGAGGATTGCGAGGTGAAACAAGCTGTCAAAGTGGGAGAAAAACAAATTAAGCACACGTGCCGCTAATAACCTACGCCGAAATAAATCAGATTTCCAAACGGCTCCCCTTATTACAGGAAGAGGGACGGGTTGGTGCCACGAGCGCTTCTTCCTGCTCTCCAAAACTGTCAGAGGCGCTAACAATGACGATAGGTATCAGCGCAAATGAAGCCGATCAATCACCTCTTGCCAAACGAAGAATAAACAACCATTAACGAAGCCAATAACGCTCGGCCCGCTCGGGGAGGCTCGCTTTTCTCCACCAAGGTGTGTGCGTTGGCGGATTTTTGACTCCTTGCTGAGCGAAGTCGCACTGTCTTTACGCCTGCCTTCCCCCTGCGTCCGGCGTTGGACGCTCCCCTGCTGGCCATCGCTTCAATTAGAGTCGAATTAAAGAGCCATTTTCCCTCCGACAGCTTCTGTAGGGGATGCAGAGGCTTAATTAATCCACCGCAGGCGCCTGCTGTCGGCGAAGCGATTAGCAGAAGAACGAGCCCCCCTAAAAAGCAAAACAGGGGAGAAAAGGCGAGACGCAGCCATTAGTTTCGGTGGATGCTCCACAGAGATGATCGGGATCATCAATACCGTCCTACTGCTTATACACCAGTGAAGGATGAGCCAGGTTTCACAAAGCTGTCCAAACGCTGACTTTGAGCTTTTTGTTTGGCGAAGAAAAAAAAAAAAATTACCGATTTCTTTCCCTGCAGAAACTACAGTAAGACAGCCAAGTCGTGTTTGGTGTCTGACGCTGGCTTCGCTAATTTGTAGCTGCAAGGCTGGAGCGCACTTAGAAACTTTGTTGAAAGAAAAGACTTTCTTCTCTTACGATTTCAAACTGGTTTGTTGACTGGAAGTGGCACCTCGTTACAGATTCAAAGACTTTTTGACTGCATCTTCTGCAGCGCTCCAGCCGTGATCCTCGCTGTGGGTGGGAGGCAAACCTCACCAACGCATCAAATTCATCATAATCATTTTGGTTTAAACCTTACGAAGGCCAAAACACTTTTGCTGCGACTTCTTATTAAACAAAACTAAAAAAAGTGACAAATCACCTTCACGGTGGAAGGATTACAAGTGCTGTGCATTAGTTATCTTCATTCATTTGTGCCTCATTCGTTTGCCTCACTGTGCGCCCCTGCAATATCTCCACGACACCCCCAGGGGGCACACCTCACTGTGAACCACTGGTCCAATAAGAGCACACCCTTAAACACTTCAATTAAAGTGAGACTAATTAACCTCTTTGTAATCTTGACCACAGCTCCGGCTTCTGGACAAGACATTCCCGAGGACCTGGGTTTGAATCCCAAATGTCAGGCAGTGTGTTTACAGAACCCTGAGCTGGTGAATCCCCTCACGAGGATAAGCAGAGGGTAAAACAGGGTGAAAATGTTAAATTGATTGACCCGAACTACAGAGATTAGGTGGCACTGAGGTCTAATATTCTGGCTTACCTCCATAGGAACACGGGTCTGAGGTTTGGTGGTGCCCCCAGGCCGGGTCGGATGTCACATGCAGGTATGGGTGGCTGTATTTGAGGGAGGTGAATATGCTCTCTCTCTACTAAATGACTTACTTATTTAAAAATGCGATCATTGGTTAATGAGCTCGTAGCGCGTAGATGCATTCCGATGATATTTCCAGACATCGTTACCAAACAAAACACCAGACGTCTTTTTTTCTTTCATTTTTTTTCCCAGTGACTACATTTACGATAAGGATTTTTTTCTCCTTGTTCATTTTTTATTCCTGAGATAAAATCCTCTACATCTCTGCTCTCCATAACTCAGAGTTAACAGGACCGGCAGGGAGACGTGTGTCGATGGCTGCCATTATTCATAACGAGCACTCACGGAGGTTCGGCGCGTCCGAAATGACCCGCTCTAATCAGAGATGTGAGAGTGGGCACTTTCTCATGAGTGTGTGTGATAATGCAGCTCTTCACTCGCATGCACACACACACACACACACACACACACACACACACACACACACACGCACAGAGATAGAGACACATACATGATACAGCATTAAGAGCCCTCAGGCTGCAGCTCTCCGGTCCTGTAATCTGAGAGCGAGACGCCTGTCTTTATCTCTGCATTGCAGAAGTTCATCTACCAAAAGGTGGCTGCAGATACACAAATACTGACTCTATCCCATCGCATGCAGCGCACAGTTTATCAGCTGTCCCTCTATGCATCACTGCAAAGCTACCATCACGGACTGCGTGGTGTTGGACCACTCTCTACATCAGTGACATTGGTACTGAAGGCTTTGGGACGTTATTACACACATACGATGCATTCGGAAAGACTTCAGAACCTTTCATATTTTTCACAGGTTGTTACAATTCGGCCTTGTGTTAAAATTAAAACAATAAATAAAGTTTCCCCCATCATTCTGCACCGGATTTTGAATTCATCTTCATGGATTATGCATGGACATAAGTATTCAGACGCTTTACTATAAAGTTTCTCTTGATCATCTTTGAGATGTTTCAACATCTTGATTGGATGCATCTGTGATAAATTTATTGGATTGGACGTGATTTTTAAAGACACACCCCTGCCTAAGGTCTCCCAGCCATGAGGAGGAAAGAACTGGGGAGGAAAGAACTGGCTCACTAGGTGTTTCTCAATAACATGAAGTTCAGACTAGAGTACTTGGCAATATGGGTTTGACAAATTTATTTCTATAGCACTTTTGACAATCAATGTCTCAAAGCAGCTCTACTGTTTTAAATTATCTTCTAATATCGAAGCCCACAGCCCTAACTGAGCAAGCCTAGGGTGGCAGTGGCAAGGAAAAACTCCCTAAATGTTATAAGAAAGAAACCTTGAAAGGACCAAGACTCAAACAGGGACCTGACCTGCTTGGGCAGCTCAGATGTTATATGTAAGAATTAAACTAAAGATACCAATTAATATGTTTACAGTAATAGTTTAAATGAACAGAAGCTAAATAAATATTAACAGAGAGAACATATTTAAAAAGGATAATTTTAAATATAATAATATGTACACAAATAAATGAGAAATAATGAGGAGTATAATAAAACAGAGAATGCAAAACTGCAGCATATAAGACAATAGTGAAAATAAATAAAATTTTAGCACAATAAAGAAGAGCTCAGATCTTTTACCTATTAGAGGAATAGTTTAATCTACGTGTAACAATCTAAATATGAAAGATCAATCTTGCCAAATATAAGCAAGCCCCAAACATGTCAGAATTTAGAAAGAAATTCAATTCTGGATTTTAACAATTCAAATCAGATGATTTGAGATGTAGAATACAGGTTGAAAACTAATAAATAAACCTTTAAAAACACAAACAATAAATATAATGCATAATATAATATATATAAATAAAGCAACATTTCAAAATTATATATTTTTTAACCTGAATGGCTACCTCGCATCTCAGAACAAACTTTTATGTAGGCTTGATTAACTTTTTTCTTGCCTAAAAATAATCCTATAACTAAATTCAGTGACAGTGAATTTTGAAAATTATACATCCAGTGGTGTCTTCTCATCCGCCAGTACCATGCTGAGACTGGCTCAAGATGCATTCTGGGATACTTGGCTGTCGCATGTCACACAAATCTCATTCTGAAGCGTCCTTGTTAATAAATGAGGAGGTGTTTGGCTAGATGCAGACTTTTAAATGGAACAGTACTCAGGCTGTACACAAGAACGCAAATAGAGAAAGGCCTTTCATTCCATAAATGATTTGCCTTGGTCCTCTAATCCTTCGTCGCAGCCAGTTTCTGGTCAGACGGCCCTCGCTGTTTGGTAACAGCATGACCGAGCAGGTGTACAGCGTGTTAACACTGCTGTTACCCGACCCAGCGCGGCACACACGACCTCGTCGGTGTTTATTGTTCTGAAATGGCCTATCACCACCAAAATAACATCTAATGTTGGCCCATTTCTATTAAAGTACAGGACTGGGGGCTGATAAACCGTGGGCATTATCCATATACAGACTACAGGACGGTTCAGAACCAGACAGAATCCGAGCGCCCGTACTGGCAGCTGCTGTGGCGACCTTCCTTCCATTTCCTCACCTTTGAGTGTGTTCCCTTCAAAACAAGACCATTCAGAGGGAAAGTACTGATGCTGAGGCTGTCACACTCAGCAGGGGGCTCGGGAAGTGTGTGTGTGTTGGCATGTGAGTGTGTGTTAGTGTATCAGAGGTTCTCTGATCGCTGTTAGCACTGTGTTTCTCACTGTGTTGCTAAATCTGTCCATTACACTCTGTGAAACTGGAATAAACACAGAGTGACACAACTGAATAATAACTCTACCCTACACAAAACACAGAACTATTCTTCTTTACCACGGTTTTACTAATGAACTCATGTTACCAGTTACAGTTCCTCTACTCTTCCCAAAATATGATTTCAATAAGAGGTTTAACCTGCCGCAGGTCACGCTGGGTCTGAGGTCAATCACAGGAAAATACACACTGACGGGTGATTTGGAGCATCCAGTTCACTTGCTCTTGCTTAAGGAGGCGAGATGAACCTCAAATACCCAGGAGAAGATGTGCCAAACTCCCTCATCATAGACAGACATCAATATTTGCAAACCATACTTTCCTCTTGTTGTAGCAAATCATACATTCTGTAGATGGCTTACCTGTAGTCCAGTAAAGGCATGCCAGGGCAGTCACGGGTATCTGCAGACCCTCCTCCAAGCGTTTTTAGCTCCCTATGATCATAAAGAGACTTCATAGAGGAAGCATACTGTACATCACTGTTACCCTCTCAGACTGGATGGTTTGAAGAACAGAATAAACCAAGGATCATGTCACGATTGTGTTGCTTTTTCATTCACAAAAAGCAAACTAACTTTTCTACTAATAAAAATCCACAAATGAACTATAATACCAGACTGGTAGAACCTTTAAACCTTTATTAAAGCAGACATCAACAAAACGCAAACAGTTTCAAACAGTTTCCTATGTTTGTGCCCCCACTACTTGTATATTCTCTCTGACCTTTAACTATATAAACTACTTCGCATTCACTCGTTGAGTTTCTGGTTCATCTGGCTGATCTTCTGTGCATGTATGGTCTCCGTCAATTGCTCATCAATCACTGAGGTTTTCAGCGGTACCTCGGACACATTTCTGTATCGTTTGCATGCAGCTTTCTTGTGAAAAATTCCCTTTATGTTTACATTACAGTAGCCAAATGTGACTAATGTATAATATCGAGAACCAATTATTTATAGAAATTGCTTAAAGCACAATTTTGATTTTCGATTCTGTTCTGTTTATGGCTGTTACAACCATGTCCCTCTGCTCTCTAACTTTCAGTGTACTCATTGGGACACTTCCTTTATAGGGTGAAGAACAGGTTCGCTGTTTCAACCAGACGTGTCTGTGTCATGTTATATTTTGTACAAAATTCACACCAGGTCCATAAAACTGATGACTGACCACTTCCTCTGAGAAGTAAACGTTGACTGGTGTTCCATAGCACCCACAGTGTAACTAAAGTCAGCAAACTTCACAAACTCTCACAGCTGCAGTTTAGTATGTCTAACAGGACAGGGCTGGCATTCGGTATTTATTTACACGCCGTGGTTCCTGTTTGTTCGGGCCTGGTGTTGATGACTGGCGGTTTGGAGATGCGACGGTCATTCGTGGTTGTTTTTCTGTTCACGTCTCCAACTCTCTCTCTCCACGAGATCTCATCAGGCGGCTGGCATTTGATCAATGCGGGGGTCCCTTTGTGCCGCTAACACACAGATAAAAGACGTCGTTATCAGCTGCAGAGGATTGACGGCAGACAGAAGAACTGGAGAGAGAGAGAGACTGCAGATAGAGAGGAGGAGGAACGTCGTTGGAGGTCAACACCTCGATACGAGCATTTACAGCTGTCGGGGGTGGGAGAAAGAAAAACAGGAGGGGAGATGGAGATAAAACCAGGCCTTTTAAAGCTTCTGTAGCACAGCTGTAATGGGATTATGGGAAATCCCTTATGCGAGGCACAATCCTCATTATTAACACCAACAAAGCATGTAAAGCAATAAATATTGGACCGTACAAGGGGTGTAAAAGATCCTCAGATTTAAATCAGATGAGAACAGCATGGTTCAGCAAAGGTCTTTATTAATGGTGGACTGCTATCTGGAAATATAAAATGAATGTCTTTGGAAGACAGTAGAGCTGGTTATGATGTTGGTGCTGCAATGGAGGACCTGTGTTAGGGGCTCAGAACATTTGGCAGAGGCTTATATTGACAACAAATTCCAAAAAAGTTGGGACGGTGCCAATTTAGGTCTTGTAATGAGGTTAAAAAAGTGTTAACAGGTGATTATAGTCATGATTTGGTACAAAAGCAGCATACATGAGAGTCTTTGAGGAGTAAAGATGATCAGACAATCTCCAGTTTATCAACAAATGTGTAAGAAAATGATTGAACTGTTTAAAAACAATGTTCTTCAAAGAAAGACTGGAAGGGAGTTATACATTTCTTCCTCTACAGTGCATAATATCATTAAACGATTCAAGGAATCTGGAGGAATATCAGTTAAACTGAAGAGTGGTGATCTCCGCTCCCTCAGATGGCACTGCATCAAGAACCATCATTCATCAATAGCTGATAGAACCACATGGGCAAGGGATTTCTTTATCAAACCTTTATCAAGCTCTACAATACAGAGCTACATTCAAAAATACCACTTAAAACATTACTGTGGTAAGAAAAGAAGCCTTATGTTATAACCATGTCCAGAAGGGGCGTCGACTTCTCTGGGCTCGGAGGCATCTGGGATGGACCATCATACAGTGGGAACGGGGATTGTGCTCAGACCCATCAGGATAACAGATCTTTTTTGGAAGAAATGGACCATCCAGACTGTTATGATGAACAAGTCCAAAAGCCAGGCTTTGGCATGGTACGGGGTCGGTCTGGGCCCTTGGTAAAGGTCATTTCCACTTCATCAATGCAGAAAAGTACCCTGAGATTTTAGAGCAACATAAGCTGCCTTCAAGGCGACATCTTTTCCAGGGACATCTTTTCCATGCATTACACACCTTAAGGCATGTTTCGTTTCACATCTAGGATCATAATACCAATCTTTAGAGGAGGCTCCTCTTCTAACCTCTTCCCATGCAAACTTTTCATCGTCCCTGGAATTTCTGAAAGTTCAGTGCGTGGGTCGTCTTATTTTCTCCATCTACACATGCCCTCTTAGACAAGTCCTCTCAAGACTTCTCTTACCACTGCTCTACTCGTGACATTTGTGACATCTCATTCTTTCTTTCCATCAATCAGATACTCAGAGATCGACCCACATATCAGCATGTCTGGAGGACGTCTTGTCATGGATGTCAGCTCATCACAATGCCGGCAAGACTGAGCTTCTTTCCCAGAGATGCGTTACCACATCACGAGCTTGCATCCCTGATGAAATGAAGGAAACTTTGACAAAGTTCTGGACAATCGACCTGACTCGGGAATGCAGGAGGAAGACTTTTCCCCTGTAGAGGACACTCGTCCAGTCTCTTGTCATCTCAAGACCATTCTACTACGGCTCAGTCTTGGCAGGTCGCCCCTTAGGTACTGTCAGATTCCTGCAAATGATGATCTGGGGTTCAATCTACCCAAATTCTCCCATGTCACTGGTTACCCACGTCTTTGGCTCTTCCTGGTGGATGACAGAACCTACATGCTGATAGTGCCTACAAAACTACTTAAACACGACTGAGTATTTTGTAGTCTTACAGCCTCTAGCATGGCTCAGACAAAATTTGTGACCCCCCGTAACTCTTGGCAGAAGATGGGAGACGGATGCAGATAGACGTTAAATAAAAAGGGGCTTTATCAAACAAACGACACAAAGATGGAATGCAAACCAAAACAACAACGGGGAAAGGAGAGTGAACCTGACAGACAGTGTGAGTAGAAGGCGAGATAAAGGACGAGGAGTGAAATGAGGAAAAAGACAAGAAACAGATGAAGGTGTACGAAGAGGTATGCAGATAACAGGACGAACCTAACAAACAGAAAACAAGCACAACGGGAGAGAAGAAAGGCGAGAGCGAAAGTGTACAGGCAGACGAGCAACAGAGGAAAGAGAATGAGCAACACATTAAGAGGAGGGAAATTAAAGAAAGCAGAAGCGGACAGGGAGTTTGAGTGTTAGACAATGAGTGTTTTTAGACAAAAAATTGCACTGTACCACCTCTTCTCAATCTGCGATTCCCTTCGTATACCCTGCAGGTATTTACAGCCTGATCATCCTCGTGCAACGCAGGATCTGCAGGAACCTGAAGTTACTACCACTTTAAAAATACAAGGTGACTCATGTTTTGTCCAGGGAGCTTATATCAGATTAGCTAAATGCTGTTCTTGAGCACCTATTACCAATCCAGCTGTTGGCATGTTTAGGGTTGGACAATATGCCATGTTCTACACAGTAAAATATCTTTAAGGCAACACCACAGCACCAACATTTGCACCATTCGAGTTTTAGAGAACAGAAAGACTGTCTGGCTAAAAGGATGAAAGGCAATGCATTTTAATAATGCAGTAATTTTCGAGCCATTGTCCCGATTATAATTTTCCACTTCAGTTCCGCAGCTCTAGTCTGACATAATTACAATCCATGCCAATATTAAAGAATCTTCAATTAAGAATTAATCAACAACGTCTTGGATCTTCGAATGAATTATTTTCCCCCCTTTCGCAATAAAGTTACAAACTCGAAACGTTTCGGAATGAAAGCGACGTGACGCATTGAAGTCGAACCAATAAAGGCTCGGCTCCTCAGAGGGAATCAGACATGATCGAGAAACCAGTCGGCCCATGGCGAAATGCGGAATGACACGATGTTCTACACGCCTCGTTTGATGCTACCAACCGTCAGAGAAAACAGAAGCAGCATGAAAATTCCATGCAGAACACGCGCTGTATCGCGTTAAAGACGGAGCTTTGTTTGCTTTTGATTACATTTCGTTCTGTTTTTGTCTTCCTCCGTTAGATCACTTTTAATAGAACGGGGTGTCACTTTGAGCAGCATGCTGCAGAAACATGAAATAAAACAATTTTCTCTAAACTCTAATTAGAGAGAGTGGAGGGCGGATTTTAACACGTCTCACGTTAATCTCGGTTAAACTTAACACTGAGTTATACTTTCATCTTCTCAAGTGTCAGAGAAGCCTTATATAAAAAGAGCTGGATGAACAGAACAAGGTGGAGCTCTTTTTTTTTCACTCTTTATGGGATTCGTGTCCCAAATGGTAACAACCTGTACCCCACTGATGATGTCACCATTCTGATTAAATGCATGTAGGCACTTACCCAGTTCTAACACACCACCATCTCCATATAAATGAACTGGCTGAGTGTAGAGCTCCGGGGGATGATCTTGGGTAATAACTGTTTATTATACAGACAGTAAGCATACATATATATATAACTGGTAAGTTTTAATTGATTTTTACAAAAAAGCTTATTTACATTCAGCAAATAAAATGGGTGGGGTTTATAAGGCAGGCTGTTACTAAAATCCACTATTCTACCAACAAAAGCAAATCGGAGTGAGATCCCAGTGTTAGAACCAAAGTCTAGGACCCCGTTTGATTATCGATTATAAATTTGTATTATGAAGCTCTTAATGTTAATCTTATTAATCAGAAATGTTAAACTTCAAGTTCTAGAGCATCAGCAGCTTCTCTGGGTTAGAGCTGGACTTGCAGATAACAAACCTGTCAGATGAATGAAGCTCCGATCAGCCGCGGATGGTGTTTGATGAAAGACGCCGAGTTTAACACCAGTAAAGGACGTCTTTGTGAGGGATGAAGCTGATTCAGCATTTTTGCTCTTAAGTCAAGCTCTGAATCCATTAAGAGCTGGGACGTTTGATTTAAAGGACTGACTTTGTTTCGCTTATCTAACCAACTGTAGTATGATATATACTAAAGGTGCTTAAATATACCTACTTAAAACACAAATAGCTTTGTCATATGCTAAAACGTGGGCCATATTCATAAAGGGCCTTAGTCCTGAGCGTTCTAGAATCTTAGAGTTGTGGGCGTTTCCCTCTTAAAGTTAGGAGTAGATCCTCGTAAAGATAACTGATTCAAAAAGCATCTTAATCCCTAAAATAGCTTTTGAAGGTTTAACGTTTAGGAGGCTTAGGAGTTCTCTTAAACAGAGGAGAAAATGCTGGAAAGACGACCTGGCAGAAGAAACGTTCTCCCAACGCAGAAGTTAAATAGGCAGGCACTGAAGCATTTTGGTAAAGTTTAGGGAGAGGATAAAACATTGAACATGAGTAAAAGTTCGTACTGATTTTGCAGTAGCTCTCACCAGAAGTCTGCAGGGTCGTTCAGGTGGATTTTGCCCTTCTTATAAGAGAAAGATGGTCATCCCCTTGGTGTCTGTGTTCCAGGCTGAAACAGTGAGCTGCCAGCACCCCAGGAGAATGCCATAAGAGTGTCTGTCTGTCTGTCTGTCTGTCTGTATCTCTCTCTCTCTCTCTCTCTCTCTCACACTCACACACACACACACACACACAATTGTCAGTGGCTAAAACTTTCACAGCCCTATAAAAACAATCTGAAAGAAAAACAAGTCCTCACAAAAATATCTGAATCAGACCACTGGCATGACACACACACACACACACAGACACACACACACACACACACACACACACACACACACACACACACACACACACACACACACACACACACCTACTGTAGGTGTGCAGAATTGATTGCTTGGCCAGAAGGCTTTAGCATTATCAGTGTAACCAGCTGTTGGTTATCATAGGGTGGAGTCTCTGAAATGGTAATGCCACTGCGGCTGTAGCTCCGCGTGTGTGTGCGTGTGTGTCTGTGTGTCTGTGTGTGTGTGTTGGCTGTTTTTGAGCAGATTTCTGTCTGGTCTTCACCATCATTACGCCCAGAGTCATAGCTCTGCAGGGTGACATGGAGCAGCAATGGCATGCCCTCCACACACATAATAGACACACACACACACACACACACACACACACACACACCTTGACATTCTGTACATTATACTTAAGGCATATAAGTGAAAGAGCTTCGACAAAATCTAAGCGAGCTAGATATTAATCCTGTGGGTCACATGAAAGGTCGAGCATCTCAGGCCTGGTTTCAAACTGTGGTTGTGTATCTAAAGATTTGCGTAGCTGGGAATTTCAGAAGCTGGAGATTTGAATAGCTGTTTTTTTAGAAACTGGGGGTTTGAATCACTGAAGATTTCAGTAGCTGGAAATGTGAAAAGCTGGAGATTTGTGTAGTCGAATATTTGAGTAGCTGAATATTTTTGCAGCTGGAAATTTGAGTAGCTGAAAATTTCAGGAGCTGGAGATTTTGTGTAGCAGGATTTTTTTAGAAGCTGGAGATTTGAGTAGGTACAGATTTGACTAGCTGGACATTTTTAGACACTGGAGAATTGTGTAGATGAAAATGGGTGAAGCTGGATTGCCGGTGTAGCTGAATATTTGCTGGACTTTGTTAGAAACTGGGGATTGGAGTAGCTGAGGATTCCAGTAGTTGGATGTTTTTTTAGAAGCTCTTGTCCTCTGAGGACTGGAACTGTTGACTGAAGAGCAGCTCGAGTGGAGCTGGAACTGATACAGTAATCGTCATTCCTCTCATACACACCACACGGACCTTTGGTGCCCTTTCCTGTCTTTGTTCCCGTGACCCGATTGCATCCATTGTGGTGGAATTTTGTTATTGTTTCTCCAGCCAATCCCTGTAGAGTGACTCTACACCTGATAAATGATGCTTTTAATATTTCATCAGGCATGAACTTGACTCGGGGATGAATGAGTCATAGCTGATGCTTACTGCAGATCTGAAGTAAGAACATATGAATCCTGACCTTTGTTATATATGAGCATTTCGATTTAGATATAGAGCATTTAGCAAGGGGTCTCGATTTCCGCCAGGATCTGTGCACGTGTCAGCTTTTAATGCGTGGCTTGTAATTGTTTTGACATTACAACCAGCCAACCTGCTTCGACACAGAACTTTTACTGATTAGAACGGCAAATAAAAAGGCATCAGACGTGGCTCCTAAACATATTCCTTTTAAAATCTCAAGACAAACATTAAACGTCTAACTCTGTTTTTTCCCACATTAAATCGGAGTGCGCTATTATGGTGCAGCAATCTTCTATATTGACACTCCACCGTAGGAACCTTGTTTCCAGTGGTGCCTTCTGGTCAGGCCAGGTGTCACAACAGCTACGATTTCTCTAAATTCTCCATTTCATTTATTTTTAAACAAAAAATGTCTTCAGATATCCCTTGATAAGCAGAATCTGAATCGATAAAATGCAAACGATCCCCAACCCTAGTCTGTAGTCGCATTTTTGTGTCTTAGCCATGTTGTGCTAATGCTGCTCTGGGCAATCTTGGTTGCTGTACTTTTATCATTGACTTTCTATCATCTTTTCCTTAAGCCTATATAAGGTTAAGGGGCGATTTGTACCCCAACTTTAGGCCTGATTCTTAGTCTGACTGAGTTGGTTGGTCCCAGGTCTGCAGATATTCTCCAGTCTGTAGTGTATGAGGGGCAGGACTCTAGTGTATACTTGTCAGCGATTCAACCTGAACGGGTCCAGTCAACAGCCAATCAAAATTGAGCACAGAAAGTCAACTTCCAGTGATTACTTTGCATGCAATGGTCCTCTACGATGGAGGAAGTTAATGGAGTTGTGGCAGGACCACGAGTGTCTGTAGAACATAAAGACCTATTCAGACAGTGTACCATTTTTTCATACCAAAAAAAAGGGTGTGATTTTTAACATAGTGGGCTGTTTGTCATCTAAACACTGAAAACTTTTGCTTTCTTTATTCCCTTTTCTTAATGTGTTAGATTTCGCTGTGTCTTTTCACATCGTCAGCTTAAAAAAAAGACACCAGTGAAGAGGAGTGCAGGAAGCTCTAGTTTGTGTTTGTGATCATGAACAGATCAGAATGCACTGTTAAATAACCAAATGCTTCCACCCAGTCCCTGTGAGCTTTATCACCATCATTCTCCAGCCATTCAGTTCCAATCCACCAGATCTTTTCTTTAATATCCATGTTTTAAGAGGCAGCCTGTTGCTCGTCCTATAAGCTCTTGATGAGCTGTTCTGCCCGGCGACCGAGCTCTGATTGGTCAGCCTGACTTTAATGCAGAAATTAGAAGAGGCTCCGATTAAACATTTTACACAGAGTTGCATTCTGTCAGTTTCAGACTCTGTATGAAGGACGGCGCTAATAAGTGCGTGTTCTTTTTCAAAACTTGCAGACAGGGCCGGAACACTACTTGCCACTAGAGTGACTTGCAAGATGCGTAATTGCGTTCTGTAGTTATTTAACAAACGTTTTAATTAATTGCTCAGCTCTCTCGTGTTGTACGTTAATTAATTGAAGACTTTGGACATTCTACAAACACAAAGCTGACTGTTAGAAGACTAAGACTCAGTCTGTTCATTACAGTTTGTACACACGCTGTGCAGCAACATGGTCTGTTTTTTGAACCCTAAATCTGGGATTGCCACAGTGCAGCGCAAACTGGGGGGGTCAACTTTCAAACAAGAGCTCTAAGGTAAATGCAAATGCTCAGATTTGAACCAAACAAACTTCATATCAGATATATAAGCTTAAGCTTCTCAAGCATTGTATTTATTCCTCTTCTTATTATTATTTGCGCCTCTTCTTCTTCTTCCACACATTTCTGTGATAAAGCTGGCTCGAGCCGTTTAACGTACAAACCCGGTTCAAACCCTGTTATGTAGATAATCGCGCTGTGGGGGGCGCTGTGTGTTTTGGAGTTGATCCGATT
Organism: Ancistrus triradiatus; assembly: GCA_025084515.1. NCBI lineage: Eukaryota > Metazoa > Chordata > Actinopteri > Siluriformes > Loricariidae > Ancistrus > Ancistrus triradiatus. Next base: position 56,381 of record JAJAGP010000659.1, on the reverse strand, counting down.
CATCATTTTTAATAAATTTAAGTTTAAAACTGAAAAATCTCCCATAGAAATGCACTGAGGTGATGTTTAGATTCAAATTTCAACCGACAAAATTTAAATTTTAACTGAAATCGATGATGTCACCACAGAGACTCAGTGGCCTATTGTACATCATCTGCTACACACACACACACACAAATCTGCCAAACACAAAACACGTGGCACAAACAACACAAACAAGCCACCCACACTATGTACAACACACACGCAAGGCACAAACTCCACCTGATACATACACAACAAACCCAACACACGTGACACACACACGACACATACCTATAGCAAACACAGCACACATGCAAAACACATACACATGCGACTTGCGACAAATGACACCCACACAACACACATACGCTATACAGAAGCGCTATATAAATAAATCTGACTTGACTTGACTTTACATACACAAACCACATGCAACACACACGCCACACAACAGAAAACAACACACATACTCCACGCGACATTCGACATGTGACACAACAAATACAGCATGACACACACACAACATGCGACATACACAAAACATGACATACGACACAAACAGACAACACAAGATACACACACAACACGAAACAAACAAATACAGCACGTGACATACACAACACAAACAAATACACATACCTGGATGTGGCCAAAAGTATCGGGACACAAACCCACATTCTTTCTACTTGCCACGTTTCAAGCACTATTGTAGTTTCTTCAGGAAAGCAGATCTAGTGTGTGTCTGTGTCTAAAATAAATCCTACTAAAGTGTGTGTGCAAAGCCACGATAGGATTCAAAGCCTCCATCACACACATGACACTTAAGTCCTGATTTATGGAGGGCGAAAGGCGGACAGAAGGACCGAATGGAGAGATCGGGAGAAACAGGACGCCATTTGCGACCTGATAAGCGTGGGTCTGGTTCGGTCGTTACTCCGCTCCTCCCTCCCACTTTTGGTCCTTGCTTTTCATGCTTACAGGAAGGCCTCGCTTATCTGCACACGTGTGTGTTGTTGCACAGCGGATAGGCCGCGGCGTTCTCGGAGGACGGCGGAGAACAAAAGGTGAACGCAATTACGGAGATACGCGAGAGCGCCGCTTATCTTCTCACCCGAGAGCCGAGGCCATTATGGGAAGCTGCTTTGAGCTTCTGCGCTCATTAGGACGAATCCATATTCCTCCACTTAAAAGCAAACGATACGATACACTCCTAACACAGTCCGCATCTCAGAAGAGGCGAGCTGCTCAAACGTTGCCTGATAAACTGTCATCTGCTCAGGGGGGCTTGAAGGGCTGCTGTTTGGGGTCCAGGGGAAATTTGTCGATATTTATTTTCACACACAAGATGGCAGTGTGTTGCCTCGGCAGCTGTTTGGGAGAAAGGGTCGGATTTGGATTTAGATCATGACTCTCTAATAAGAGAGGTGAAAAGATGGCTGGATTATTACGCTTTAGTTTAGGATGAACTTCCAAAGATTTATCCTTCTTAAAATATTAATAAGAAATCAGCATGACGTGACTTCCACTTGTTCAAGTAAAAGTTGGTTCTAAATGCAACATGTTATAAAAAAAATAGATTCATTACTTAGTGCTGTATTACAGTGGTGCATGAATGTTTGTGAACCCTTCAGAATTTTCTATATTTCTGCATAAATATGACCTAAAACATCATCAGATTTTCACATAAGTCCTAAAGGTATATAAAGAGAACCCAGTTAAACAAATGAGACAAAATATTATACTTATCATTTATCATGTCATTTATTTATTGAGGAAAATGATCCAATATTACATATTAGTGAGTGGCAAAAGTATGTGAACCTTTAGGATTAGCAGTTAATTTGAAGGTGAAATTAGAGTCAGGTGTTTCAATCAATGGGATGACAATCAGGTGTGAGTGGGCACCCTGTTTTATTTAAAGAACAGGGATCTATCAAAGTCTGCTCTTCACAACACACGTTTGTGGAAGTGTATCATGGCACGACAAAGATCACTCCAAGATCAAGGCGTGTAATACTTGGCGAGGTCACAAAGGACCCCAGGGTAACTTCTTAGCAACTGAAGGCCTCTCTCACATTGGCTAATGTTAATGCTCATGAGTCCACCATCAGAAGAACACTGAACAACAATGGTGTGCATGGCAGGGTTACAAGGAGAAAGCCACTGCTCTCCAAAAAGAGCATTGCTGCTCATCTGCGTTTGCTAAAGATCACATGGGACCAGCTAGAAAGGCTATTTGGAAGAATGTTTTGTGGATTGGATGAGGACCAAAATAGAAACTTTTTGGTTTAAAAGAAAAGCGTTATGTTTGGAGAAAGGAAAACACTGCATTCCAGCATAAGAACCTTATCCCATCTGTGAAACATGGTGTGGGTAGTAATCATGGTTTGGGCCTGTTTTGCTGGCATCTGGGCCAGGACGGCTTGACATCACATTGATGAAACAATGAATTCTGAAATGATATCAGCGAAGTCTAAAGGGAAAATATCAGGACATCTGTCCATGACTGAATCTCAAGAGAAGGTGGGTCATGCAGCAAGACAAACGACCCTAAGCACACAAGCCGTTCTAACCACAGAATGGTTACAGAAGAAATAAGTTCATGTTTTTGGAATGGCCAAAGTCCAAAGTACTGACCTTAATCCAATGGAAATGTTGGGGAAGGACCTGAAGTGAGCAGCTAATGTGAGGAAACCCACCAACATCCCAGAGCTGAAGCTGTTCTGTACGGAGGAATGGGCTAAAATTCCACCAAGCCGGTGTGCAGGACTGATCAACAGTTCCAGGAAACGTTTAGCTGCAGTTATTGCTGCACAGGGGGGTCACATCAGATACTAAAAGCAAAGGCTCACATACTTTTGCCACTCACTAATATGTAATATTGGATCGATTTTCTCAATAAATAAATGACCAAGTATAATATTTTTGTCTCATTTGTTTAACTGGGTTCTCTTTATCTACTTTTAGGACTTGTGTGAAAATCTGATGATGTTTTAGGTCATATTTATGCAGAAATATCGAAAATTCTAAAGTGAATATTCCACTGAATATTCATGACCAGGTAGCGCTATGATGATTTCTTGATGTTTCCTGCACAAAATATGACAAAACTTCAATCGAAAGTCCTAAAAGTAGATCAAATACAAAGCAGATGAGACAATTATACTTTGTCATTTATTTATTGATAAACGATTACATGACGTATCTGTGAGGAGTTTGCATGTTCTCCCCATTTCCCAGTGGGTCTACGCCGGTTTCCTCCCACAGTCCAAAAACATGCTATAGGTTAATTGGTGTCTCTAAAGTGCCCCTAGTGTGTGAGTAAGTGAACCTCTAGGATTTGCATTTATTTTTAAGGTGAACAACAGGACGATCAAATCAGGTGTGAGTGGATCAAATGCTGATCATATAACCAGTTCTGTCACGTTTAGCGTACCCCTATGTAGGTGTGATGCCGACAGCGGTACAAACTCAGACACACACACGAACAGCACAATGCTTTGACCAACGTTACCTTAGAATTCAGTTCATGTGTGTAGGGAGCTTTAAACTTAAACAGTTAATGCTCAGCCGGTTGCATGTTTATTCCCCGGTGCCAACGTTTAGCATGGTTGATGGTTTGTTTATTTTTGGGTTCTTGTGCGTCTGTGTGATATTTATGTTTTTTATTAGCTGATATAAACCTAGAGTGCTTGTTTTTAATTGTGTTGTACCATCTATGCCCAGGATTTAGCACTAGCAACCAGGATCAACCTCTTTTTAACTTGCAAGAATATTAGACAGAGAGAGAGATAGAGAGAGAGAGAGAGAGAGAGAGAGAGAGAGAGAGAGAGAGGGGACCAGGGAGCTAACCCAAATAGGCCCCTACACTTAAAAAAAACAAAACTCCCACCTCTGCTCATGGATCCCCAGCATTGATTGGCTGTTTACAACTACAACATCCGGAGTTAAAATACAGATTTTGATTTCCTATTTAACTTTATTTTAATAGTTAAGACCTTGGTGGTTAAAGTGGATGGACGTTGATTGGCTGGTCATTTAAAGGTGCATACCTGTGCATTTAAAGTACAGAAACATCCTGCAGAATTTGTTAACTCACTCAAATAACAGTTATCCCAATATACTCTATACTCAGTAATCAGAACATATCTAATATGAAGGATTTAGCCACGACCCTGAATTTTATTAAGTGGGTGTAGAAAAGGAATAAGTGAATGCATCTGTGGGTGGGTTAAAATAATTGGCTGTGCATTCGCGGGATGGATTGACCATTGAACGGACTGGGTCTCATACCAAGCCAGAAGCTTTTTGGACCATTTTAGCTCAGCATGTTCAAACCAGACATGCTGATCATTCCAGAGGTTTAAAAGCTACGCCGGATTTAATCATGGGCTTGAAATAAACTGCATCTCGCTCTCTCAGAGAGTCCCTCGAGGAGATTGTATTTCCAGGATACAAGCGTTCCAGCTGAGAGGTAAGGTGGGAGCCGTCACGCTTTTAACAGCGCTGTTTGTTAAGTAAATGGTGGCGCTGTCGTTTCCGTCAGAGAGCATCTCTGGGAGATCGTGTCCTCATACGGCCCATGGGTCTGTAAGACAATACACCCTCCGGTGAAAAGCGAAACCTAATCAGCCCCCCTGCCGCCTTTGCGGTGTTAGAGTGCTTGTGCTCCACGCCGCTTTGTTGGCAACACAGACGGTTTTCTTGCTGCAGTTCGACATCCATTATGTGCCAGTCACTTCATTCACTCAAACGGTCTCGCTTCAGCTTTCACTCAGGCTGAAATTCTCATGCGTACCAGGCTGTGTTCATTTCCTGATCATGCCCTTTTCGGAAATGCTTTGCATTGTTTGAAGGGGTACCAGTTCATAATGCAGAACAGCTTGGCCAAGCATCCACACCTGATTATACTTTAATCAGCTGATCTTGACTCAAATAACGTGTGGCTTCTCTTAGCTAGAATAAAAACCTGCATTGCGGGAACCCCGGTGCTCTTTGGCACTTTAACTTAGCGGTGTAGGAGCACCTTCGATGCTAGACACACTTTTCAAATGCACATGGATACGCCTGCTTTGCTGAAACCAAAAAGCTGTTTTTAATGTAGCGGGACCTTCATGCCAAGTGCGCTACGTTTTTTGTTTAAACACTGAAAACTCCCTGTCCACTTTTGCTTTCTTTAATTTTCCATGTTTTTAGAGGCAGCCTGTTACTCGTCCTATAAGCTCTTGATGAGCTGTTCTGCCCGGCAACCAAGCTCTGATTGGTCAGCCTGATGTAATTGGTCAGCCTACAAACAGACAATTTTTTATTAAACATTTTAAGCAGCATCGCACATGTCAGTTTTGGACTTGGTGTGAAGGACGGCATTAATATGCGTGTTCTTTTTCTAAACATGATCAAGAGTCATGTGGAGAGCTGATTTTGAACTACAGGTAAGCGTCGTTTACCATCCGTATTACAGGTACAAAATACATGAAAATACCTCCTTCGTTCATGTTGAAGATTTATGGCCAGAACAGAAACGTAAGCAAACGTGAACTGGATTTAAGCCTGGAGTTTTGCTGCTATCCATGGTCGAGTAAAGCTTTTTGTTGAGTCTAGCGCTGTCTTTAAGAAGAGCAACAACGCACAACTGATATTCTATTTTTTATGCAACTCTCTCAAATGGTAGAGTAAAACGTAAACAGGACAAACCCGTCATCATTTTGTTTCTGATAACAGAAGCGGTCATTTTTACCCTCACGCTCTCAGTCTTGCTCAGAATAGCATGCGGTCCTGCTGGGAATAGCGCTGATCCTTTATCATGTTAAACTGATATTGACCTGGCCTTGTCGATTTCGATGAAGGACTTGCTCCCTGCTCAAGTACCGAGGCTCCTAAAGTACTCTCTTACACAGCTCTGCTAAATAATAGGACCTTCACTGCTCTGCGTTTTGCTTCTCAGCTAGGAAAGGATTCACCAGGTTTGTGGGATTTCCTCGGTAGAATATTTCCGATTAGTCTGTAGGTTTTAACATATTAACTTGTAGGAATATTGGAGAAAGATGGGATCAGGAAGCAAAACCAAATGAGCAACTACACTTTAGAATAAGGCCCCCCAAACCTGCAACCCGCTACTACCAATATTTGTGACTTTATGGAAAAATAATTTGCTTATATTAAGCAGACCCTGTTTGATTACCTCTAGTTAATTCCAGAACATGCACAGACTGAGAAAACCGATTGAAATCAGAGTAAGGGGATACATGCACTGAGAAATCAGATTACTGAGTTAAAATCCACCTTTATCGGCTTTCTGGATCTGATTTCTAGGCTTTATTCCGATGTAAGAAATCAGGAAATCAACAGTTTTGATCCGATTATTAAGTGCATGGGCTCATTGATTCACCCAGTCCCTTCTTACAAGCTCTCACTTTCTCAAACACAATTATGCAACAACAAACTGTCCTTTATGTGACAGTGCAACCTATTTCCTGCTGTATTTACACTTGTACTATCCAGCAATCCATTAGATCTGTGGTGCTTCAACATCTAATGTTTCCGGTAATATATGAGTTAAGTAGGTTAATAGTCTCATCATAAAGAGGTCCAAGAGATCGTTGGTTAATATCTGATATTCCTTTATTATCATGGCTCAGCTCATCTTCCAGACACTCGTATCACTTGTGAGATTCATTCCTCACTCGTACCATTCGGACATAATGATGCATCGGGTCCAGATTAAGCATTTAGGGAGGGGATGAAATGATCTCCGGAGAGATGTCGAATGGGAAAGTGTCTGATTTCTTACAGGCTTTAAACAGGCTCTGGATGTTCAGAGCATAAACAGCCACAATTAATCCTGTATTTACACATGGGCTCATTCTGAGATCTGGGCTAAAACTGCCGCAGAACCAGCACGAGGCCTGAATAAAGTCCGGACAGCTGGATAAGGCATGTGAGAGAGAGAGAGAGAGAGAGAGAGAGAGAGAGAGATAGAGAGAGAGAGAGAGAGAGAGAGAGGTTTGAGAAGAAGCATAAAGGCCTGGGAAAATGATGTGAGATGATGTGTGTTTCAATGAAGCCTTCAGGTTTTATCGAGCCACGTTCAGATTCTGGTCTGTTTTGATGTTTAATGCATGGCTGAGCAAATGTCCTACTTCTTATTTCTTAGGTATTCGATGCAGTCAGTGTGATCTGTGAGCGCCAAAAGTATGAAGTTCTCATGCTCGCAGAGGGTTACTTTTATTTTTTTCCAGGAGGTTATTCCCCAAATATCTCCACAAGCCTCAAGCTATTGATCTGAACATTAAAGAACGAGAGTTTCTCGGCCAAAAACCTCACACAGCGCAGCAGAGGGCTTGACCTAAAAATCAAGACACTTCTTTCCACAATCCCTCCAAATCCGCAATCCAGCATCAAGAGAGTGCACCCCTTCCAAACCAAATATCCTCTCAGCAGGATGCGATGTGCTTTCGTGGTTTTTCTCCCACGTTCCCGCTCTACAAACAGACAATGTGGGTCAGCAAAGCATCACAGGTGACTCACAGAACGGCTCACGGAACATTTTTACCACAGGATGACTTCAATTCATATTCTGACATGTGCAAGCGCATTGAAGATCTATAGTCACAGCGGAACAATTCTTTGGGCCGACCACGTTTGGAAAAAGATGAAACATTCGGTATTATTCGCCAGCGCTGGAGGTCACGCGATTGCATTTTCCCACCATCCAGTATCTAATGAATACATTTTCTTCACCTGTAGCGGAGATACATAAACCACAATCGATATTTCTCACAATACGTTTCATTCTTGGGCACAGACGGCGAGAAATAGAGGCTGTAACCCCCGCTGTCCATCAAACACAGCTTTATTTTCTGCTGTCATTTTGGTGAAACTCATCCTGCAACCTCCTTTAGTGGTTCTGAAAAGCCATCGCTGGATAAGAATTAATGTCATTTTAAGTTTCGGGAGACTGGATGCCATTTTACCAGCGAATTTCCTGGATTTGATTAACGTCGGAAGAAAAGGGAAAGTTCAGAAACAAGAATGTCTCAACCTTCTAACTCAGTATAGCGGATGGACAAAGATCTTATAAGGAGTAGGAATGTCCTGTAATGGGTTGTAGTGGAGCATTTCATTATTTTTACTGAAAGCATCTCTTGTTTTGATTGTGTATCTAAAAGGTTTATTAGAATTATTAGCCACTTTCACACCCAAACAGTTCTAGTAAAGCACTATACAGTCCTCAATAAAACCGACGTGTTTAGGACGTGTTAAACACAGAGGCCTCCGGGAGAGACCAGCCTCTGCAGAAGTACAGGAGATACGGCAGCTAAATGCCAGCGGATAACAAGCTCGAATAAAGATGTGCTGATGAGGGAATACAGAGAGTAAACCCCTAAATAAATTCCTTCATCAGATATTATACTCTGATGGACTGGCGTAAAGGGCAGGGCACAATGACTCCCCCTGCCGACCCCGACCAGGAGAAAGCAAGGTTCACATATGGAGTTACAGTAGTACCTTGGTTCTCGACCACCTCGGAACTCATCAAATTAGAAAACGGGTCTCAGTTCTAGTCGTTTGCTCGGTCCTCGGTGCACTTGCTTAAACTTGTATGAGTCTAGCCGAACGACTCGTAGCTAAAAAAAAATACTGCTCATTTCTGTTAAACAAAAAAGGTCAGATTTTTTGGTACTTTCCGTGCTGTTCTGACTGCAACAAGAAAGCGTTATGATATCTGTCTGACAGCCTAAATCATAAAGTACCCCTATTAAGGAATTAGATTTAGATATCTATCTGGCTATATTGGTTGGGTCGTGTTTTGTTATCTCTCGTTTGTTCTAGAAACTGTTCTAACTCGGTTGATGTGTTTAGAGTTCCTTGTGTTTTTGTAGATGACTTTCCTCTACTTATTTGTACTGAGCTGTAAAAGGTGTTTTGTGAGTGTACGTACCTGTCCTATTGTAAGTAGTACTCTTTTGTTTATCCCCCACTACCTGTATATTCTCTCTAACCTATATTCTCTCCAATGTATGTTTTTTTTTAACCATAATAGAAGCAACAAGTCCGTTTTCTGTAGGAAAGCTTCGCTGAGAGAAATCTATCCGTGATAAACTTGGGCCTGACGGGTAAAGCCGACTCTCCGGGAGACTTGACAATCGCAGACTGACTCCGGTGCCACAAAAAAACAAAAGAAACAAAGAAAAGAAAATGACAACTCATAAAAAATTAAGGAGGAAGACTGTTTCTGTGGAAGAAAGACGGCGTTTAGAGAATGCATGTGATGAAGAGGCGGCGAATCAACCTGACAATGTGTGACTATTCAAAGGTAAACAAGGTGAACCTTTTCAATTATTCAAGACGACGAAAGTCGAGTAGAAAGGCAGATTATCTCACAACAACCACAGAGAATGGATTTAATTAAGACTCTTATTTTTCCAGACGTTTGCCTTAAACGTTTACCTTCATCCCGGTTCTGCTCTTTTTGTCCGCTGCGTTCTGAACCTCAGACCTCTGACATAGACAACATGGCAAAAAACAACTTCCAACATCTCTACACCCTGTCACATAGATAGTAAACCCTGGTAAATCCATGAACCCGCAACAGATGAGCGTTCATACTAAAGGCCGGAGTGAACACACTTGAGAAAAAGACCATGCAGCATCAGCACTCTCAAGGTCAGTGCTTAGGACAGCACTTTAACATCCAAGCAGCTCAAGCGGATTTGTCTTCTTCGGCTACCATTCTGCTGAATTTACTGAAGGAGAACAAGTTAATCATGAAAAGTAAACCAGGCAAACACAGATAAAGAAACTAAACCTCTGGTACCCTTTAACCCATGGCTTTGGAATGTGGGAGGACACATAAGTACCCTGAAGAAACCCACATACTGTAGGTATGGGGAGAACATACAAACTCCACACAATTCGGGCTGGGAATCAAACCATGGATCTACGGAGGGATCAGGAAGGGGGCAAACACTTTTTCACACCACTGAAAATCCAATCAAACGTGGTTACATCCAAAATAACTGTTGTGTAATCATAATATAAAGCTTATACATTTCTGGATTCTCCACAAACTGTTTCAGTAGAATGGGTTGTCCTGATGCCACAGTGACTCTCAATATGACACATTTATAAGTTTCCGCTTCCAACAAGTCAGTCCATCAACTTTCTGCCTCATTGTCCTTAAAGTCCTCAGAGAATTGGATTGAGGACTTGGCTGCTTTTCACAGAACCTTGACCTCAACTCCACCAGATGCTTGAAAATGCACTGAAATGCCAAAAGTGCAAAAAGCTTATTGTTGCTCACAGTCATGTTCCAAAATCTAGTGGAAAGCCCTCTTAGAAGAACAAAGGCTGTAGTAGTAGCAAAGTTGAGTGGCAAACACCATACTAATACCCATGTTTGTGGGTGTCCACAAACTTTTGTCTATATAGGACAGAGGTTATGGTCAGAATTTGGCACCAACAGCACAAGTCCATGGGCCTGACCTGCCTTGTGTCAACAGTCCAGACTGGGCCCATTTATACCAATCAATCACGGCTCGAATGCCACAGTCTATTCGAGTATTGTTGCTGACCACGTGCACCCCTTCATGGCCACAATTGACCCATCATGTAATGGCTAAATCCAGCAAAGCAAAAGTCGTCTCTAACTGGTTTCAGGCAGGAATTTCTTGATGCGATCACATCAACGTGGAGCAGAATATCAAAGAAGCGCTCCCGTCATCTTGTGGCGCCCATGCCACCCGTGCCACCCCATTGAAATGTTAGAATACTTCATGGAAAAATTAGCATTCATAAAGGTGATTGAGAACAGCAAACTCTACATAAAGGCAAAAGTAAAGGTGCTTAAGGTGAAAGCGAGAGTAGCGACTCAATCTGGGAGTTCAAATGAGATTAAATAAAGATGTTAAACACTCGATGCCCTTTGGTGTCCATTACTTATGCGCCTTTATTAATTTGCTCGCTAGTTCCCACAAAAGATGGAGTTTAATGGATTTTCGATTGTCAAACTGCGCCGTATACGGCCGAATATCCTACATCTTTTCATTCTGCCTAACAAAAGGGAGAATTTGCACTCCTCCACAGGAACATAAAGGAAAATGTCACTCCGTCTGATGCTCTGTAAAAGCTCATAGCTGACAAAAAGCCTTACTCACAGCTTTAGGGTGGTGGTGACAGACATGGTCCATTACTATTCATCTAGCGCTAAACAAAGGCATGCGTGGCTCTGCACACAGGGAGTCCATTATCCGCAGATAGGTTCCCATTTGTAATGCCAGCCCGCTCTACCTTTATTACAGCCTGAATTTCAATATCCCCGAGTCAACACACCATCCCGTTGTGTTCTGATGCGCCTGAGGTCTGATCTGGAGGTCTGCTTTTTTTTGTGATCTCTGTCCAGCACCCTTGGGCAGTCCCATCCTTCGACTGGCACAGGACAATGAATATACAATGATCTTCCATCATTAGGCCAGCACCCAGCAGAGTATATACTAAGAATACACAAAGATCAGTGAGCCTTGAACCCTTCTGACCCATCGTTTTTCCTCCCTTCCCTATTCCGGCACCTCATCAAAGACCCTGTGATGCATCCATGGCCGAGGTCTCATTATCACAACCTCTCCTGGGCACATTCGGAGCACAGAGGAGGAAACATTTGCTCGCTGCTGACCTTTCGGCCCTTCAAATCCTGTTGCGGGTGTCTGCTACGGTGCAGGTGTGAGCAGATATAAAGGAGGACGAGAGCACAAGATCCAGGTTCAGGTCAGGTTGCTACAGGGACTTCAATCTGTAACAGTACAGCGTGGCTGAAAACATTCACACCGAGCAATAAGAGCCAGACCTAATAGTCATGAGAAGAGCAAGCTAAACTGATCTGCCGCTTGGCTGGAATGAAAACCTGCAGCCATACTGGACCGCGTATAAGCTTGACGACCAACAGCAGACAGTAAGAACCCAAGATATGTCATGTTTTTCTGCTCAACTTCATTTGTTAATAAACATCCATGCCTGCATTTCAGGCTTGCAGCACATTCCAAAAAAAGTTGGGATGGGGCAATTTTGGGCTAGCAATGAGGAAAAAAAAAACTGCTGATAGCTGATAGAACCACATGGACAAGGGATTCCTTTATCAAACCTTTATCCAGCTCTACAATACAGAGTTACATTCACAAATACCACTTACAACGTTACTGTGCTAAAAAGAAACCTTATGTTATAACCATGTCCAGAAGAGGCGTTGGCTTCTCTGGGCTCGGAGGCATCTGGGATGGACCATCACACAGTGGGAACGGGGATTGTGCTCAGACCCATCAGTATAAGAGATCTTTTTATGGAAAAAATGGACAAAAAAAGGACCATCCAGTCCAAAAGCCAGGTTCTGGCATGGTATGGGGTCATTCCACTTCTGTGATGCAGCATTAATTCAGAAAAGTACCCTGAAATTTTAGAGCAACATGAGCTGCCTTCAAGACGACATCTTTACCAGAGACATGCATTTATCAACGAAACAAATCAGAAAAGGGTTAGGACTGAAATACGTAAATCCCTTTCAATTGCTCTTTGAGGAACATTGTTTTTAAACATTTCAATCATTTTCTCACACATTTGTTGATAAACTGGAGATCCTCAGCCCATCTTTGCTCCTCAAAAACTTTGCAGATACTGCTTTTATACCAAATCATGATTATAATCATCTGTTTGAAATCACAATATTATTATTATTACTATTATTATTATTATTATTATTATTATTATTATTATTATTATTATTTTACCATATTACTAGCCCTAAGTCCAAACTTTTTTTGGAATGTGTTGCAGGCCTGAAATGCAGGATTGGATGTTTGTTAACAAATGGCAAACCATGAAGTATCTCAGGTTCATACTGTCTGCAATGAACTAAAAGTCAAAGTAAATGTAAGGAACACTGCATCCCTTTTTTCTGATTTGGGGTTCTATGAGGCAGTATAGGCACTCCTAAACCTCTTGGGTTTTCTCTCACCTCAAAGTCCATAGACTTCTGAAATGCCAAGATCTAATGAATAAAAAATAGGATCAATACTACCCCCCATGCTATTCTTTCATTACTTTCCAACTACGGGCCTTTCAACATGTCGAATTCTGCTCCAGGTCACATACTCACCAGTTGTCTCCATAATTGCAGTCAAAGAAGGAAAACCAAAAAGGAAAGATCTCAGGATTCCTTCAAATCCATGAACAGATATTAAGAAAAAAAAGTTCAAATTAGCTTTTATAGGCATCTCTATACCTCAAACATCACCACAGGTCCCTTACATTGATTGTTTCTCCATATCTGTCGCTTATTTCTCAACCTGGTTTTTCTAGCACCTCATTAAAGTCACAATGATCCCTGTAACACTCAGAGGAAACGGGGATAGGTACATATGAAAAACAGGGAATAATTTGTTAGCTAATGGCCTCTCGAGCCTTCAAACCCTAGTATAGATGTCCTACATGGCCGGTTTCTTCACATCCATGGCTGCTAAAGGAAAAGTCTCAGCACTTATTTTTTACTCTCCTGTTATTCTGGCACCTCAAAGTCCCAGTGATTTCTCCAAGGCCAGTACATCGCTGCCAGTCTCTTTGGGCAAATACAAGCAGAGATTGTCAAAATAGATGGTAAAATTTGCTTGCTGTTGGCTTTTTAGCTTTTCTAATCCTGGTCCAGGTCCCATATGTTGCCGGTTTCTCCAAGGAAATCCATGAGCTCAGTTTTAATTTAGACCTTTGGCACCTTATTAAAGTCGCCACGATTGTTCCAAGTCCAAGCACCCCGAGCCACAGCATCTTTTAGGCAGTATGGAGTTTGTCAAGCGCAAAACACCCTACGTGCCTTTAACCACTCGTATCCGCGTCCAATGTGAACGTGCTGGCGGTTCCTCCATATGTGCAAGCAGCGAAGTAAAAACTAGATATTTTTTCCCCGGCTTCTGCTTACCTGGCACCTGATCAAAGTCCTTTTGATTTCGTAAAATCTCAGAGCCTCCCTGCCATCATCTCCCCGGGCAAATGTACAGGAAATGTCAGTGGGTATGGGCCTTTCAACCCTTCAAATCCTTGTCCAGAACCCATATGTTGCTGGATTCTCTGAAATTAAAGGAAAACTTCAAGCCTGAGGCTGAACCACCCAGTCATTTCAGGCAGAGAAAAGAAGACAGCATATTCTCACTATTGACCCTTACACCAGTTAAATACTGGCCTTATGGTACGCTCTCATCCAAAGCCAATTGCTCCAGGGCCGATGCCAGGTTGGCAGTCCTGGGGCTTGAACCCTCATCCAGCACCTTAACCACGGTCTCAGTCCCTCTACAGTCCAAATTCCAGGATTCATGTTTTTGGAATATGGGACAGTCCTGGTGTACCTGGAGGAAACCCGTGCAGATTCAAGAAGAACATGCAAACTATCCCTTAACTTCTCCTCAGACTGATTTCTTAAACTGATCTTTCTCAGTTTCTTGTTCACAAGATCCTATCCTTTAATGTTCTATTTAGAATTGTCTTTCATTGCTTTACGTCTTTCTTGACAGACAAGCGAACCAAGGTGACACCTCTGCCAAGGTGCAGCCCTGAACAATGACACCGCTCAGCTTTATATACCCTGCCATCCATATTATTGATAATATAACAACTAATGTTGTAGTACTCAAGTAATACCGGTCTCGAGACCATAAATGAGCTCAGTCTCGACCTCATTTGGACTCTGCCTTGTCTCGAGGGTTATGTAGTGACGAATCCAAGTTTGAAAATTTTGGGTCTAATCATTGACACTATATTATATATGGTCATTACAGCATTGCTAAACCTACAAATCTAATGGTGGCCTAATACTTTGGCACAGTACTATATGTGAGAAGTTTTTCTCATGCACTTTATTAAACAGTCCCTAAGACGAGTAAAATCATTTCCACTTTAGCTAAGCTTATATTCCCTACAGTCATGTTGTAGTACTCGAGACCACAGATGAGCGGTCTGGTCTCGGTCTCGACCTCATCTGGACTCGGTCTTGTCTCTGTCTCGGTGTAAGGTGGACTCGGAAATTGTTGTCGAGACCAGCCGAGTCCGATGAGTCTGTTTGAGGTAACGATAATTATAAACTAAACTTTTTTTCTATCATTATTGAATATCAACAATCCATTCAAGCAGAATAAATCAGTCCTTTCTCTCCATGCCTAAATACAATATGCACTCTGATTGGCTAACGGGGAAAAAATAAGGATAAGACAGATAAAGACACATTCGGCAGAAGCAGCATTTTGAATTTTTCTCTGGGCAAGAGATATGCAATTGGGAGTGACATGGCGGGAGTGATGCATGCTGGGAAATGTAGTGAGAAAATACATTATTCAATTATCAAATTACATGAGATTTTTCAACACTATTATAAAATAAACTTTATATTATTAGGGTGTTTTAAGCATGTTTAATTTGGGTTGTGCTCTGACCCACTCGCTTTCCTTAGTTTGTTTGAGGGCAGACTGTAATGTTACCAGCATGATGTTTTATTGTGATGTGTTTAATAATAAAAATGTTTAGAATGGATGTTGTTGTTTATATTCCAGTGGATTTATGTGGTGATTCTGATTAAGTTTGAGAGAAGAAGGGAAACAGAATCACCATCATTTACTTCCAAAAGTTACATTACCTTAGTTCCTTAGTACCTAGCACCTTAGTTAGAGGGGGTTGAGGTGGAGGTGGTGGATTCCTATAAGTACCTCGGGTTGTGGCTGGATAGCAAGCTGGACTGGTCCTATAACACCAGTCACTTGTGTAGGAAGGGTCAGAGCAGGATGTACTTTCTGAGGAGGCTACGATCCTTTAACATCTGCAGGAAACTCTTGTGGATGTTTTATCAGTCTGTGGTCACCAGTATCCTGTTCTACAGTGGTGTGCTGGGGGTCAGCATATCCAAAAAGGACACATCCAGATTGGACAAACTGATTAGGCGAGCGGGTTCTGTGATTGGCATGAAGATGGACTCTCTGGTGACGGTGGCAGAGAAGAGGATTATGGACAAACTATTAAACATCATGGAAGATGCCAGTCATTCTATGCACACCGTCATCATTAACCAGAGGAGCCTGTTTAGTGACAGGCTTCTACATCCAAAGTGCAGGACCAACAGACTAAAAAACTCCTTTGTCCCTCATGCCATCAGACTGTACAACTCCTCTTTGGGGGGTGTGTGGGGGGGGGGGGTGTAACAGGAGGACAGAGGATATGAAGGAATAGTAGAAGTAGTAGTCTGACCATAGCACAACACAAAACATGTGTGCAATATTTTTATTTTTTATTTATTTATTTATTTTTTAATCATTGTGCAATTTATACTTTTCCTTTCTTTCTTTTACTTTCTTTCTTTACGTGTACATTCAAATTGATGCTGCTTTAAATTTTATTTCCCTGAGGGAAAACTCCCAAAGGGATCAATAAAGTTTTATCGTATCTTATCTCATCTTCAACTAAGACTGCAATATAATCATAATTAATAATTATTTTAGGCTATATATTATTTACAATGTAAAAAACAAAATCTTAGCAAGTGAAATGATCTTATATCATGACAAAAAATCTTGCGCTCACTTAAAAATTCTGCTTATTTTAATTAATTTATGGGTCAAATTGAGCAAAAAAAGTCACCTGTCAAATTATTCTGACTGGTCTCTCCAAATTTAAGATATAAAATCAGGTAATATTCACATTATTACTATTATTATAGGTTATTTTAAGCATTATTTTGTAGTTTTTGTATTTTTTTTTTTTTACAAAATTATATGATGAAACAATATATTTATTTATATATTATGTATAATGGATGATAATGAATCTATTTTTCCATTTCCTCCACTAATGAAAAAAAAAATCATTAATCTGGTCTGGACTACAACACTAATACATTTTTCCCCAGAGGTAATACCATTGGTCTACTTTACACAAATCAAAATGTACCATTTTTTACTAGATACATGGATCACGTTTGCATTATCACAACAAACTATTCATCAACAGAAAACATTAAAAGCCAGACGATTTTGTTTTAATAAATGGAGAGAGGAGTTGGTGAATTTCTTCCAACAGGTCATTCGGCTCCTCAAATCCTGACCCGCTTGTTGGGTTCGCCACTTTAGGAAATCCCAGACCTCAGCACTTTGGACGGCCTGTAATTATTTGCACCACTGGATTCCAAAGAGGACGTTCTCTTCTCTAGTGCTGCTGGAATGCTCACGTTCTGAGCATCTACATGCTGGAGGGTTGAGAGCAGAAAGTGTTTTCTTTTGCACCCACACAAATGCCAAGAGAAGGCATCCCGTCACCCCTGGCCATCAGAATAATCTTAGACTTTGATAATGCCCTGTTTTGTCCGGATAGTGTGAGCATGTTGCCAACAGGCAGACAGATATAAAGGTTAACGCCACTGATGCTCTCGGTTTCAGCTGTAATTGAGCCAGATGGGACTGGGCAATGCCAGGGTTCACTCTGATTCGGTGTTTACACACTAATACACCTGAGACGGTCTCATTAGTGTTTCCTGCATCTGAAAGAAGCCTGCACTAGGCCTGGAGTCATAATTTTCGGGACGTCGTGTTGGGTGACTTCTTTGTCCAAGGTGCCATATGCTACCGAGGATTGTTTGGGCACTAACCAGGTGCTAAGGCACTTGATCGGTATTTTGTTGCAGGCTCTCATTTGGCACGTGTAACGCAGAGTTATTTTTGCATGCGATAATTGCCAACAGAGGCATCGGAAACGTTTTAACCGGCCAATTTGGTCTGTGCGGCCACTTAGCTGGTTGGTTTCGCATAGTCCCGGTGACCCAGGTTTGATCCCTGCCTCTGGTGGTGGAGTTTTATGATTTTTCTTCCAGTTATTCCCTTCTGGGTTCCTGCCCACTTCACATCACTCAAAACATGCCAGTAGGTGGACCGGCTGCTATAAATTGCCCCCAGGTGCGAATGAGTGAAGGGGCGTGTGATGCTTCGTGACTGGCACCCTGTACAGAATGCATTCTCACCTTGCCCCCGGTGTTTTTGCAAAAGCCCACCCTCACGACACTCTGCAGTCATGTTGTAGTACTGTACGGTGATTTAAATCTAGATGTTATTGCTGATTATGGAGTAAATACATGATGAAGTTGCTCAGTCTTTCCACCCTCTAGCTACAGCTCAAACATCTCTGAAGGTACTTACACGGGTGGTATTTTGAGATTTATTTTGCCCTCCTTCAGCGCCGCCCTTTAAATGTGAGCACAACCTCTTCTAGAAATCCAGCTCTTGTTATGAACAACTGCCAAGGCTGCTGTACAAATCTTGCAGGTTTATTAATGAAGCTGAGCAACCTATTACCGTGTGTGTTAGACGGGTCTAAATAGGGATCGGAGCAAATCTGCATCATTCCTGATCTGTAGTCAAGATCGCTAGAGCCGAGTCCGAGTCAAGACCGGGAGTTTTAGTAGCGTAAAAAAGAAAGAGGTGGAGGGAAATATTGAGAAAATAACATTTAAAATAATGTTTAAAGAACATCTAAAGGGAAACGATGAAAGAAAAATTAGTGAAGGAGAAAGATTATTAAAGAAACAGAAATGGATAAAGAAAGGACGAGGAAAAATGGATGGGGAAAAGATAAGAAAAAGTAAGGTAAAGGAAAAAGAATACTTGGATAAGGGGTGAAGAGAGAAGAAAAAGGAAAACACCTGATTAGAGGAAAAAAGAAAGAAAAAAGTGAAAAGAAATGAAGGAATTTTAATAGGGAATTGGGGAAGAGAGATGAAGAGAGAAGGAAAATGAAAAAGCTGAAAAAGGTGGAAGTGAAGAATGGAAAAAGAAAGGGGCTAAAATGATGTTTAAAATGAAGAAAAATAACGAAAATAAAAGGAAACTGTGAAAGAATTAAAGATGATTGGATTTGAAAAAAGATATAACAAAAGAAAGAAAGAAAAGGGTAGAGAAAAATTAAAGGAGCAGAGAAAATAAAAAGGAAACTGGGTGGAAGAAAACAGAAAAGAAACAAGAAACTGGTAAAAAAGGAAAAGGGTTGACCTGGCATCCCAATGAAGCTGCCAGATGCTGCTATTGCTCAAGTATAAGAGGAGAACATACTAAACCACGTTAGAGTATAGAAGCTAGTTTTCTGATTTCTTTAATAGGCTGCTGCGCGCAGTTTTCCTGTATTTTCTGGTTGTATTCTAATAAAGAGAGTGAGAAATAATTATAAATGGTCACTATACTGTTGCTAAAACAAAGCTATATCTAATCTAAAGGTGGCCTAAGACTTTTGCACAGTACTTATTTTTTAACATGTATACCTGCAAAATGTTTCACATCAGCATTTCAGTCCTGCTTTAGACCCACGTACATCATAAGAATACATGAAGTGTAAATCGGTACTTCAGTCTCCGTGCCATCTTCATGTGAGGCACTCAGGCTGAATCATGCCATGTCACAGTCATCTTATAATGGCCAATTAATGCCAGAAAGTCTATTAAAGGCTTATAATGGCTGGTGTTAAGATACGTGAATAAAATGTGATTAAGGCAGTGTTTTTATATAACCCTGTTCCTTTGATCCAGGTATAATTACAGGAAAGTGGAGCCGATTGCATTTTAATGCACGTCAGTTATGTTCAGATAACTTCTGTAATTAATTTCAGCTAATAAAGAGCAGTTCAGTAGAGAAACCTGTTGAAACAGAAATAAAAAATGACAGAGTGTAAAAGGATAGTGGAAGAAGCTAAACGAGGACATAAAGCGATGGCAAGAGAAAGGAGGAAAAAGAGAAATAAGAATGAAGAGAGTCAGAGAATGAAATATATGGAGTAAAAGAGGAAAAAATGAAAAAGGTGAAGGAAAATTACGCTTTAAAAATAAAGGGAAAATGAGGAAAGAAATAAAGATGTAAAAGAGAAAGATTAGAAAAGAAAAAAGAACAAAAACAAAGGAAGAAGAAAAATATAAGGGGAAGAGATAAAAAAAAGTAAAGTATAGGACAAGAGATAGAAGGATAAGGGAGGAAGAAAGAAAAAGATGGGGAAAAAGAAATAAAGGGATATAAGATGAAGGGAGAAGGGAAAACAAAAGAAAGCACAATGGAGCAAAAAAGAAAAACAAGTTGGTGAAAGTGAAGAAAGGAAAAAAATGATGTTTAAAATGAAGAAAAAATGGATGGGGAAAAGATAAAAACAAATAAAGTATAGGAAAAGAAAGAAGGATAAGGGACAAGAGAAGGGGAAAGAGAACAAGGGATGGAGAAAACTGGTGAAACTGAAAGAGAAAAAAAGAAAGAAAATGTAAAGAAAATGAAAATAATAAATAAATAAATAATGGGGGAAATGAATAAATAAGGAAATGGGTGGAAGAGAAAGAAACTGATTAGAGGAAAAAAAAGAACAATAAAAGTAAAAATAGAATAATATAAATAAAGAAAGAAAAATGGAAGGGGGAAAGAAACAGGGATAGGAGATGAAGAGAGAAGGGAAAAGAAAAGGAATGGAGAAAAACAGGTTAAGGTGACTGAATAGAGGAACAAAAGGAAAAAAAAATTAAAGAAATAATGGTGGAAAAAGAAATAAAGAAATGGGTGAAAGAGAAAGAATAGAAAAGAAATGTTAAAGGAATAACTACAGTTTGATGGGGGAAATAATTGGATAGGAGATGAAGACAGACAGAAAAGAAAAAAAAGAACCAAAAAAAATTATTGAGTGAAACTGAAAAAATGTAAAATAAATGAAAATAATTTTAAAGAAACAATGGGGAAAATGATTAAATAAAAAAATGAGTGAACGAGAAAGAATAGAAAAAAATAGGAAATGAATAAGAAAGAAGAGAAAGGAAATAATGGGATAGGAGATGAAGAGAAGGGAAAACAAAAGACAAAAAGATTAAGTGAAAAAAGAAAAGCAAGAAAGGAAAAATGGGGGACTGGATTGGCAAAAAGAAAGAAAGGCAGTGTTTTTATGTAACCCTATTCCTTTTTGATCCAGGTATAATTACAGGAAAGTGGAGCCGATTGCATTTTAATACACGTCAGTTATGTTCAGTTAAATTCTGTAATTAATTTCAGATAATAAAGAGCAGTTGAAAGCTTGTAATGGATTCCTTCTAAATGACCTGAATGGTTAACCTACACACTTTTATTCTGCGTTATTGCTTTTAATTGTGGGATAATGTTCGCTCAGGGTTTTTTATTAATTCAGAAAAAGTTATGATCTGATAAAGTACTTACTTACTGTTACTTTGGAGTTATCCTCTTATCTGAGATCGCTCTCGCTCATGAAAGGCCTGATGGATATCTGAAATAATCCAGCTGATCGTGGCCGGTGGCCGGAAATCAGATTGGGAGAGTGGAGAGGAGATTAATAAGTGATTAATGAGCTTTGTGCTACAAAGAAGCAGATATAATAATCTACTGAAAAAAAAACAAAAAAACGCTAACTGTACTGCCTCAATTAAAAATGCCTGACGCAACACTGAATTAAAATGTGTACACACTCCCCATGCTGGAGTGTGTGTGTGTGTGTGTGTGTGTGTGAGAGAGAGAGAGAGAGAGAGAGAGAGAGAGCAGGATACCTCATAATATGTTAAATTAATAATAGATCAGATAAGCTCAGCTGGAGGTTTCACCCCCCCACACCAGGATCCCTCCTCTAATGTTCAAATGAATACTCAGAGTCAATATTCGTTAAATAAGCCGTCTGGAAGCGATTCTGTACACACAGATCACGTCACAAAGAAAAGTTCTGACTACATGCATTAGGCCAAGGAAGTCTAGCTCAGAAAGTGATGGAGAATTAAAACGGAACTAAAAACCGTCAGAGTAAAAAGATAATGGAAGAAGCCAAAAAAGGACATGAAGCGATGGCAAGAGAAAGGAGGAAAAAGAAAAGGTGGAGTAAGAGAGGAAAAACAAGAGAGGTGGAGGACAATTGCGAGAAAAATTCTGTTTAATTCTTTAAAGGGAAAATGATGAAAGAAAGAATTAGGTAAAAGAAAAGGAATGGATAAAGAAAGGAACAAAATGTAAGGGGAAAAGCTACGAAAATGTATAAGAAAAGAAAAAGAAGGATAAGAGATGAAGAAATAAAAACACAATGAATGAAGAGAGAAAGGGGAAAGAAAAAAGGATGAAGCAAATAGAAAAACAGGTTAGTGGAAGTGTAGGTAAAAAAAGAGGGAGAAATGATGTCTAAAATGAAGAAAAAGATTAAAAATAAACTGTGAAAGAAAGTGATTTTTACAGGTTTTCTTGGAACAGAAATTTAAGCATGAACTGTGTGGTTTGCTGTTATGCCGTGTTTAAGAGAGTGAGGATCAGAACATCAAACTTTATCTTTTTTAAAATTAAGAATCCATTATTTATACTTAAACAAACCTGCAGTCAGTACAGCCCAGTGAGTCTTACTGCATACAAGCAATAAAAGCTCTAGTTTTTATTGTCTTGTCTCTCTATGAATAAAAACTGCAAACTACAATCCATCACTACTAAACAAAAACATTAACCAAGCTAAAAACCATAAAACAACATCTTATCTCTGATATGCACTGAGAAAAGGGCAAAATGAAACAAAAAAAATGTAAACAAAAACCATCCGTTTGATTTCTTCTTCTTTTATATCCTTTCCTATGAGGGACCCCATCCACCTAGATGCCATCTAGAGACCAGGAGGACTCCTACACTCAGCACGGACTGGACTGGGTGTATTTATTTATTAAATTAAACATCGTACAAATATTAAATCTGATTTAATTTAGAGCGGCTTACCTGGCATTTCTAGTGCACATACAAGGGATTAAAAAATATATATATAAACTTATTAACTAGGTAATTTAGTTTAATTCTTACATATAATATCTTTTTATTTTTACTTTTTACTTTTACTTATTTTATTTGGAAAAAAAATCTGTACTTTTAACTTTTACTATATTTAGAATAAAAAAAACTGTAATTTTTTAATTTTTAATTTCATTTCAAAAGAAAAATCTGTACCTTTTTGCCTTTACTTACATTTTAAAAGAAAAATCTGTACTTTTTACTTTTATATATTACATTTCAAGAGAATAATCTGTACTTTTTGCTTTTACTTACTACATTTCAAAAATAAATTCCAAGGCCCGCCTCTTGGTGCCCCTGCCCTGGATAAAGCTGTGCTAATCTGTCTCACCCCTCTGGACTGAATAAGCGTCCCTCAGAGGGAGCGAGGCTCTGCTGGGCTCTGTGCTGTTTATTAGGCTACCAGAAGGCGTCTCATGTCTTATTCATGCCACAATCGTCCGCTAAGTGACCACATGATTTTAATTTTTAATGCCGTTACGGTCGATCTTTCTGCGGCTGGAAATTAACGACCAGAGTTTTGGAAAAGTTAAAGGAATTACATCCGGAAACAAAGATAAAGAAAAAGTACTTGGAAAGTTCAAGTCCTGAGGCTGGACTAATATGGTACTATCTGTAAGCAGGGTACTGCATACGATACGATACTCATCACGATACAGGGCGATACGATATATTGATGCGTATTGCGATATACTGCAATATTCCACGTAGTTCAGAAAAAAATCTAAAAATGGCTGAAATACAAGTTATGGTACGCTCAGAGTTGTCTTAATCCATCACGTCACAGTGGCTGCGTCCCATTTCAGCGGCTGTGTCCCATTCCGGCGGCTGTGTCCCATTTCAGCAACTGCATTTCAAGACCGACCACGTCATGATGGTGAGACTAGCCTGTCCCATTTCTAAGGCTCCTTTGTCTGCAGCTGAGAAATGCGCCCTTCTTTTCCATGGTTACAAAGGATCCCACGGATGTATCCTTCACCAGCCAACATATCCCAAGGTGCATTGCGTGCTGTGATGCAAACTGTAAATCTGCCGTAGGGCAGACCGCCTCATTTCGGAAGCTTGGACTTCACCACATAGACCATGTCCTTCGAAATGGGACGCAGCTATCAATGATTCATTGGCCAAATTGAGGCAAAGCACTGTACAGCGCCATCTACAGGAGCAGAGATTGTAGTTTACACCCCGTTTAAAATGTTTTTTCTTTCTTTAAAAAAAATCTACAGTATATTATGAGCTGAAAACTGTATGTAGCATATCAATTGAAGTACCGGACTTTGGACCAGAATAAAGTATTTTAATTACTTTTTTAATAAAGTATTTTTCAGGTATCTGTACTTTGCATGATTATTTCAAGAACTTTACTTTTTAGATACTTTTTACACTTACTTACTACATTTAATCAAAATCATAAGAGAATTTAATTTAATTTAAGTATCAAAATAAAAATATCTACTTCTTACTCACTAAATTTCTAAACAGGCTCGTTACTTCAGTTTTCATGAATCTATTAATTCATCTATTTTACCAATCTATTTGTTTTTCTTCTTTATTTAAGCTACTAATGAAGTACAAATACGTATCTTAGGTTTATACTTGACACGTTGCAACTGCAGCGAGGGTGCGCGCACCACTAGTATTAAAACTATATAATTAAAAGTCTCTCTAACACATTTTAACGTTCAGCATAATGCATTCTACTCCCAAAAATAACCGTATAAGCTTTATTTTTGTTAATCAGACACTAGAGGTTTATCCATGTCCCTGAATACTATTTCTGCCATGAATATGAGGTATATTAAACACAAAAAATCTATAATATTTCTAAGATTTGCATTAGTACTTTTAAATTAAGTAGTGTTGTGGAGTTTAAAAGAAGAACTGATGTAAAATATCGCTGAAGCTGCAGTTGGGTTAAATATCATGATTTACTGCAAGTATTTTGTATATTCTGGTTCTTCATGTCTGAAATGTTTTGATTATGCTGTTACCGTGGTTACATAAAGATGATAAGGTCATTTGTATGATCTTTGTTGTAGCTGATTCATGTAGTTAAACCACGAGGTAGCCTCAGTGTCATGGACCTGTACCACTTACCCTCAATAAAAGATGTGCTGCTTCAAAAACCGAGTTAGAAAGGCTTTAAAGGAATACTTTTAGTTTTATTACTTTAATTACATTTAGTAGCATGTACTTTATACCATGTATAATACATAAACTTCAGCTTTCACTAGAGTAATTTTTAACAGAATTTCTCACAGTGTCGAGTTAAGCACGCCTGGTACTCCACCTCTAACCCGGCTCTGTCCTTGGTACAAGACCGCGGCCCAACATGTGTTTACTGAGCGTTCGCTGCCATGAGCCGCCGCTCCCCAATCCATCACGCCAGCATTTCAGCATCAACGAGTGTAAACTGGCAGGCTGAACGGGACGATTCAATAGGGCCTGTCCACCAGTTTGACATTCTCCTTAAAGGACAGCGCGTTCAATCATTTCATGCAAATAGCACAAGCTCCCACTGCTGTATTTCAGAGCCGCTCGCGCCCGGACCTGACGGATGCAGATTTATTGCTGCAGTTCGGCTCTGTTTTTATCCGCCGACCCGAATTCAGCTCACATACCCACTGCTGCCAGGAAACTCCGCTCGTCCACAAATCCACAGTCTGTGATAGGGCAGGGCCGTGCAAAGGTCGAGCTTAACATGGAAGGATAACTCTGAGTGGATCAAATCAAATTTACATCACCAGCGTTGATCTTTACAGGGTTTAGCTGGATTTTTATCCTCTATAATCACTCACTGAACTCACTTTATTATGAACGAGTGCATTTTATGGTTTGTATCTGGCTCGGGTTTCTGATGCCACATTTCTATCCCAGTGCCCACACAGTGCACAGGTGTCCAACCCAGTAAATTAGGATCTCATGGGGGCACCACCTAAACGTCCCTTTACTTACCTTTTTCTAGTTATTTATATTTGATTTAATTTAATTTATCCATGGTCCCTTTGAGTCTTGGTTCTCCCAGGGTTTTATCACATTTAGGTAGGTTTTGTAATGTGGGTGCACCCCTGGTCTGGTCACATGACAACCACAGGCCCAGCCATCACACCAATGGGCACTGTGACTTAAGAACTCACCCGAGGCGCCAGTTAACCAAGACAAAGGTAAATGCTGGCCTCCTGGTTTGATGGATAGAGCTGTGTTGGCATTCACTGGCACTGGTAAGAATAGCTCTAGATGTGATGAGACCAGGGAAATCCAGGGACCAGGGACTTATTTGACTATATAAAATAGTTTCATTCTTACATTTGTCATCTAAGTCACACAAGCAGGTTGGGTCCCTTTTTAAGTCTTGGTCCTACCAAGGTTTCTTCCTTATAACTTTTAGGGATTTTCCTTGCCATTGTTGCCCTAGGCTGGTTAAATATGGTATTGGCCTTAGATATTACAAGATAATCTGTAATTGTGAAGTTGGTTTGAGACAAAGCTGCATTGTAAAAAGCTCTATAGAAATAAATCTGACTTGACTGGCATGGCACATAGACCTGAATGAGTATAGCTTATACAATGGTGCTTGAAGATTTGTGAACCCTTTAGAATTTTCTAGATTTCTACATAAATATGACCTAGAACATCATCAGATTTTCACACAAGTCCTAAAAGTAGATAAAGAGAACCCAGTTAAACAAATGAGACAAAAACATTATGCTTGGTCATTTATTTATTGAGGAAAATGATCCAATATTACATATTAGTGAGTGGCAAAAGTATGTGACCCTGTGCAGCAATAACTGCAGCTAAACATTTCCTGTAACTGTTGATCAGTCCTGCACACCGGCTTGGAGGAATTTTAGCCCATTCCTCCATACAGAACAGCTTCAGCGCTGGGATGTTGGTGGGTTTCCTCACATTAACTGCTCACTTCAGGTCCTTCCACAACATTTTTATTGGATTAAGGTCAGGACTTTGACTTGGCCATTCCAAAATATGAATTTTATTCTTCTTTAACCATTCTATGGTAGAACAGCTTGTGTGCTTAGGGTCCATTGTTGTTCAGTGTTCTTCTGATGGTGGACTCATAAACATTAACATTATCGAATGTGAGAGAGGTCTTCAGTTGCTTAAAAGTTACCCTGGGGTCCTTGTGACCTCATCAACTTTTATACACGCCTTGCTCTTGAAGTGATCTTTGTTGGCCGACCACTCCTGGGGAGGGTAACAATGGTCTTGAATTTCCTCCATTTGTACACAATCACCTCAAAGTTGAGATAAAACATTTGCCACTGGGTGGTAATCTAAGAGGGGAAACTGTACCAAACCCAACACTCTGGACTGTACAGTGCCAGTCAACCGAAACACAACTCTGTAAACAACAGAATTCTCTTTACCAGAGGCAAAGGTTGGCCAATTATGTTAACAGAACAATGTAACCACAGCCAAAGTCACTTCAGTTGAATATGTAACACCTCTCAGTGCAAAAAACGCAAAGTGCAAGTACAAAGCAAAGCGAGTCTGCAGTTCGACCCAGTTTTCACGAGTTGATTTTGGATCCTCTGTACCCGAGATGTCCTGTAAAGTTTGCAGGGAATATCCTAACCAAAAGTGGTTCTTTTTTTGTCTAAACTTTTAAAAAACAGTTGCTTGATTGACAAAATCCTAACCCTGCCACGACGAGAGTAGGGACTCATTTCTGCTGCTTGTACCGCTCACAACCTTCTTTTAGTCCCTGCTCAAAGCTGAGGACCATCGGTGAGTAGAGGAATGTAAATTTATTGATAAAAACAGTATTTTTTTAGGACAAAGCTCCTGCTTCCTCACCATGGTGGTGCGAGAGCTTAGCACTGCCTTCTCTCATCTCCAGAGATCCCTAGTTCGATCCCGCTTCGACTCCGCTTGTGGGGTGTTTGCATGTCCTACTCATGTCTCCACATTCTAAAGACAGGCCTTAGGTTAATTGGTGTCTCTAAATTGTCCCGTGGAAAAAAGAACATAGTGAGAACAAAATTGAAACGTAACTGCATAAAGATTGTTTTGGTCTCAGAATGTAACTGATTTAAAATCTTTATGATGTTGTAGATTGTCCTCTTTCTCAGAATCCAGAGATCAGTTTGTTTTGTTTAATATTATGCATTAAATACATACAGTATTTCACATTTAAAAAATAAATGACATCTGACAGAGAGACATCTGGGCCGGCTGTGCAGAACATTTCTAAATAAGGAACACTACAGGAGGTCTGAAACGTTCTACTTAAACCGAGCAATTCTTTTGCTTATGACACTGAACAAGATTTAAATAGCTATGTTTTTTTCCGTGTGTATGTGTTGTGTGTGTGTGTGTGGTGTGTTGAGTGAGTGCAGATGTGGGACTCATTTAAGTGATAGTCGAAGAGTTCGCTAAACGCAGCAGCTAATTACTCATAAATTCGTTTGCTCAGCAGTCCCGCTCAGACCGAGTGGCTCTACTTGTTCGGTTTGTTTGATTATTAGTTCCTCAGGGCCCTGGGGGAGCCGTTGCAACCCTGGCTCTATTAGCTTCGACAACACTTAACTCTTAGCAATATGAAGCTCTCAATAAGGACAGAAGGAAAACACGGCACGCTCCACCAGCGCCAAACTTCTCCACTCTATTATCAGGCTTCCCTGGTCCAATAAGCCGAGGCGAGCGTGAGCAGGCCCTGGTGTAACACTACGGATAATGATATGACATGAATCAATGCTTTATGGCCCCCTCGGATGCTTAAATCACGCCGAGCTGATCAACAGCTTTTGCATCATTACCTGGAGCCGGCGGATTTTGGGAGGCTGATTCGTGAGGAACGCGAGGAACGAGCAGAGATTCAGTAGATTGATTTCGTCTCCCCACGAGGGAACCTCAAACATGGACGTGTTAAGAAATGAATATTTGAAACTTTGAAACCATTCAGCTGCCCCTGAGGTCTAATATTTATCCAAATGAGACAAAATATTCTGTACAGTCTTGCCAAATGTTCCCCTTCAACAAAACAAGCTAAAATATGACTTATGAAAAGTATTGATAGAAATTACATTTTTGTCCTGTGCAAAATTGTGGCCACTGGAGAGGATCCTGTGCTGGTTATAGGTTCTTAATACTTAATTAATCTGCTCATAGATCCATTCTTTAAAGGCGTATTCACATCGAGTATGATTTTTTCTAAAAATATTTTTTGTGTAAACACTCTGAAAACTCCTTGCTTCTTTATCAGTCAGATTTCATGGTGAGAACTAAGGTTCTGCTCTCTTCCAGTGCACCGACAGATCTTCTGAGGGATTTCAGTTATGGCTCTGACTGTACCTCTCAACCAAGGACGTGAATTTCATTTCAGCATAATTTCTTAAGAGTTCCTGAGCTGGATGCCAAAAGTGCCACCAAAAGTACTGTAGCATTAAACGTTTATATAGGCTACTAGGGGTGTAACGATGTCGATGGCACACTGCGTATGAGCCCTGATCATGGTGTTTTTCATGCAGTCTCGGAGCTTAATTGTGTTGTTAGTGGTTGCATCAATATGTCACGTCTAAGTTTTAACCCTGCACAAACCCGACACAGGGCCATGTATCAATCAGTTCTTAAAGACTCCCCTCCGTACAGCTCTTGTTACACCACATTTAAACTGTGCACATTTATTTTTGGTCTGAATCTCATTTTAATCCTGTCTGCACTCTCATGTTTTACTTCTTGTAGGTGCGAAGCCCCCTGATACACCCGCCCCTCGCCGGAACATACGGCCTCGTGTCAGTGTGCAACGTGGCTAATTGGAGCTTCATTCCTGCGATAATGGAAGAACTCAGAGAGCGGACAGATGTCAGGCGACCCCAAAAGCTCATGGCTCGCCTCAATTCTCGGAGCTCAGGTGTTAATTTATGCCGCAACACCACTTTTCCCCGCTGAACCACACAGCGCCGGGCCCCAGGGCGCTCCGTGGGACAATCTCATTTACTGGTGAGAATAAATATCGCTCCGTCTCCTTGCTCCAGTCGGCTGAGATCTGATTTGCAGAAGGTATTTACGAATAAAAGGTTACGGAATTGTAAATGTTACTCGGTGATCGGTTCGGGTCGTGTGTGTTGTGGTCTTGAGCCAGATTGTTTAGAAGGTGTTGGGAATGGGGTTATGAGAAGTTCAGATGAGTGGAGGGGAAATAGTTGGACGATGACCAGGAGACAATGACCACCGACCAGTGGAGACAAAGAGCTGCACTGTTTATATTCTGACAAACGCCTTTTACTAAAGATCAACTTCATCTATTAGCAGTGATGGGACGTTCAGTAATGCCTTCATTCACTAAAGTAAAGCCTCTGCTTCACTCAGCATCTTACCATGAGGCCAGGTACTTTTGAGCATTGCTAAAAAAAGAGTAAAGGAAGATGATGACAAACCGAGATGATGAATAAGAAGAGAAAACAAGGGCACCAAGAATTTTCTCTTTTACCTTTAAACAGTGTTAAGGCCTTCTCACCCCGAGTACGTAGTGGGACCTTCATACCAAGTGTGCTACGTTTTTTGTCTAAACACCCTGAAAACTCCCTGCTTCTGCTTTCCTTAATCTTTCACCTCTTTAATGTGTTGGAGATTTCTCCGTGTCTTTTTCACATCATCAGCTTAAATTAACAAAAACACAAGGGAAGATGAGTTCAGGAAGCTCTAGTTTGTGTTTTTGTGAGCATGAACAGATTAGAATGCACTTCATCCAGTCCCTGTGAGCTTTATCTCCATCATTCTCCAGCCTTTCAGTTCTATTCCACCAGATCTTTTCTTTAATATCCATGTTTTTAGAGGCAGCCTGTTGCTCCTTCTATAAGCTCTCGATGAGTTTTTCTGCCCGGCGACCGAGCTCTGATTGGTCAGCCTGATGCAAAAATTAAAACAGGCTCCGATTAAACATTTTATGCACCGTCACGATTCGTCAGTGGGACTGTGGTGGCCTAGCGGTTAAGGTACTGGACTCTGGACCAGAAGGTCCAGGGTTCAAATCCCACCCCTGCCAAGCTGCCACTGTTGGGTCGTTAAGCAAGACCCTTAACCCACAACTGCTTGGATTGTAAGACTGTACCAATTGTAAGTTGCTCTGGATAAGGGCGTCTGCTAAATGCTGTAAATGTAAATGTAAATGTCGGCGTCAATATATGTGTGGTTCTGTTTCAAAACTTTTGGGCACCTCTTCACTTGTTTTGTAAGGTCTGAGCCTCATTAAAACAGGGCTAACACACTCGTTAGTAAACTAGATAATG
The DNA here is from genome assembly GCA_025084515.1 of Ancistrus triradiatus. Classification (NCBI taxonomy): domain Eukaryota; kingdom Metazoa; phylum Chordata; class Actinopteri; order Siluriformes; family Loricariidae; genus Ancistrus; species Ancistrus triradiatus. The sequence goes on along the minus strand of JAJAGP010000659.1, from coordinate 25,264 downwards.
CGTCATTAGTTGCATCAAAAGTTATGAAAAATAAGATGAAGACTAAAAGTGTGACCCTTTCTCCTGGTCAGTTTTAATAATTTCCTAAATGATCAAACACATAAACCTCTAAGAACAAACTCATATTTGTTTGTGTTTTTTCGTCTCTTCCCATTTCGTCCGGGTGTGGCACTAAATACAGTGGCTGGGTACACACCCACTGCAACACTTTAACAAAGACCTTTTGACCCATTAGTCTTTGGACTGGTGCAGGAATTCTGCATACCTGAAGGAAACCCACACAGATGGAGTCCAGACCGGGAATCGAACCAGGGATCTCTGGAGCCATGAGAGGGTGGCGCTAATCACTTGTGCCACCGTGCCACCCAAGAACAACTCAGAATGAATCAAAGAGCCTCAAGAGCACCGTGAACCAGTGCTCCACCATTTAGTCAAAAATTCCCTTTAAAAATGAGGCCTAAAAACTCAGTGTCTGAATACTTCTCATTTTCACATTGCTTTTTGCGTGGGGTTCGGTCTGTAACAGCCTTAAGACATTTTAAACCATGCAACTCAAACATGTATAGGCAGGACGTATTTGGTAGCACAGAGAACATGGCAGGAATCAGCTCTGTCAGGGTGCCAGTCCATCAAAGGCAAATAACGCATGTTTTTGGAAAACAGGAAAAACTGACAGGCAGAAACTAGGGAGGTGGTACAGGGTGCCAAGGTACCAGTTAATTTGTGAGTACAGATTTGAATACGTTATTTGAAGCAAGCTTGGCGCTATTTGGTGCCAATTAGGCATCATCTTGTTGTGTGAAGGCCGCGGCATGCATACACACCCTTAGTCCTCACTGGCATGCCTCCTTTTGGTGTGTAAGAGGGGTCTGCTGTTTTAAAAAGCCCCTGTGATGTTGAAGGAGTGTGTCGCGGATTTAAAAGCGATGCTTACTCCACACAGGCCGCCCAGTCCTCGCTTTGTTCCGGGGAAAAACACATCTTCTGCTTTGGGACCCACATGAAGCCCTGGACTGCATAAAAGGCAGATAAAGTGGAGAGAAAAAGGAAGATGAGATAGAGGATGACTGTTTAATTCATATCCACTGGCAGAGGAGCGGGCGAGGACGTTTTCTTTGTTGGCGCTTTAATTATTATTCAGTCATTTTTTTCCTTTGCCCCTTACAATACCTTTCATTCATGTCAGAGAGAGACAGAGCGTGACTTCAGCGTTTTTTTTTCTTTATGGCTATTATCCAGAGTGCTGATTAAAACACACAATCTGCTCAACGTGTTAAATGCTCGCCGAGGTCTTCTCACGGAGGCCGCGACTAAATGGGGTTTAAAACGGAGATTTGGGCTAACGAGCGCTGGTTATGTTGCACATAATTAAACCCTTAGACCATTTCCCAGTTTATCCAGCTCCGACCGGAACGCACTGATGGTCTTGGAGGTGATGGTGGAAGAACATACCAAACTCCACAGGTAGAAACCAGATGTAAGGATCATCTATAGTTGCCGTGCCACTCAAGGGCAGCAGATATAAGCTTTTTTGAGCAACCATCCAGTTCTGACTTAGCACAGTGCATGCTGTGTAAGGTGTCATTAGTGATCTGTTCATGTTTGTATATATACTTAGACGTTTGTCTTTTAATATTCCTCTCACTTCATGCCACAATACCAACGAGCACCCAGTAGTCGCTGTATCATCGTGCCCTTTGATTAAAGCAGGTGGGTACAGTTAAGGTGAGCGCAAATAAAAGCCTCTCATCAGCTAAATCAAACCTGACTCTTATTTGCGCTGGTGACAAAACCGTTGGAGACCCAAAAACCTTTAAACGTCCTGACAGGGAGAGGCGTAACACCTCACGGGAGGGCATGATGAGGTTATTTGTGTGCAGCTGCAGCCACATGGTTTTATTGTTCCGCGCTAAAGGTGTTGGTTTGAGACCCAGACCTGCTGCATTCAGACCCAGTTTAAAGACATTCTGAGAAACAGGTTGTTAACCGAAATGGACGTTGACTGGACATTACCATAGCCGAATAGTGTATTTATGCTGCTCTAATGTAAATATTAAAAAAACTGTGTTCAAACAATATGTAAATGCATCGATAGACAGCATTAGATCAGCCAGATGAACCAGATACTCAACGAGGGAATGTGAACCAGTTATTATAGTTATAGGTTAGAGAGAATAGACAAACAAAGGAGTACTACTTACAATAGGACAGGTACATACACTAACAAACACCACTTACAGCTCAGTACAAAGAAGTTAAGTCATCCACACAAACAAAGGAGCTTACACAAAACATCTCACAGCTTACACTAAACACATCAACCGAGTTAGAACAGTCTCTAGAGCAAACAGGAGAGAGCCCAGTGTGACATGACTAGCAATAAAAATTTGTGTGGTGTATTGTATTATTGTGTGGTGGCACGGTGGCACAGTGTCTAGCAGTGTCGCCTCACAGCTCCTGAGACCCGAGTTCCACACGGCTGGTTGTGTGCCATTTTAAAAGGCATGTCAGGTCAACTGGCACCTGTAAAGTGTCCTAGTACGTGAGGGTGCCTTGTGATGTACTGGCATCCTGCCTAGGATTGGTTTCTGCCTTTCACCTTGTGCCAACAAGAATTTGGTTAATTATGAAGGTTTTGTGGGGTTTTTTCCTGTCGTACGGCAAGTGAAAAGTTCACCTGAGCGTTCCTTCTTCTTCCCGAGGCTCTGCAGTCTGACTGAGAGCAGCAGAGCCATAAACGCGAGTGTGTAAACAGAGCTAAATTACAGCTGGACGCGGAGATGTGCTTTGTTGGCTGTTTGTGTTGTGCAAATTGACCGTTTCTTCATTAGGACGCTGGAAGCAGTGCAGACTCGGGTTCTGGGATCCCCGGTGGACCTCCAACTGCTGGCAGAAGCGATCCAAACACATTTCCCCTCCATCAGAGAGCCGCATATCACACTCAGAATCTGTCACACCTCACTTCACATTAGGTCTGGATAATTAAGCCGGAAAAGAGGGAAAGTGTTATAGACGCTCCCACACACACACACACACACACACACACACACACACACACACACACACACACACACATGGCCTGGTTATACTGCTTGTCAGTGTTAAGCCCCATTGCTATAGACATATATTTTATAGCAATACAATAACAGCATTTATTTGTAACATAGAATTTCAATAGAAAATGAGTCTCACACAATTTAACAACTCGTTGCAGGTTTGCATCGTTTAACAACCGCATTGCGTTCTGTAAAATGGGTTTTTGACTGAAAGGGACATCACCATAGTCACGTAGTCTTTTCAGGCTACTGTAATGTTAACCTTAAGGGCTTTTTCACAATGAAACTGCATGCAAACGATGCGTAAATGCATCAGAGATACCGCTGAAAACACGAGTATACTTTTGCATTGATAGACAGGATTAGGAACAACACAAAGGATCAGCCAGATGAACCAGAGACTCAACGAGTGAATGTGAGCCAGTTTAAATAGATATAGGTTGAGAGAATATACAAAGGAAGGAGTACTACTTACAATAGAACGGATGCATACACTTGCAAACACCTTTACAGCTTGGCACAAATAGGCAGAGGAAAGTCATCCACACAAACACGAGGAACTTTAAAAACAGAAATAGTCTCTAAACACATCAACCGAGTCTCTAGAACGAAAATGAGCTAACGAGCAAACCTGACGTCTGCTCTTAAACTCCCACCTCGGCTCGTGGATCCGCAGCATTGATTGGCTGTTTACAGCCACACCTGGAGGTAAAAGACAGATTTTTATTTCCTGTTATTACTTATTATTATTTTTAAGGACTTGGTCAATAAAGCAGATAAACATTGATCTATATTAGGTTCCCGAGGGTGGGTGTGATTCTCGGGCAGCTCAATGTAAGCTTTCCATTCCCTGGACTCCATGGCTGGGCTTGTCACACTTCCCCTTGTGTCCTTACAACTTCATAAGGTTGAGTTCATGTTCCTTCAGCTAGTCTTGCTTGTCCGGTGTCTGTACCCTTCTTACCAAGCCTGTGCCTTACAGAATACCACCACAATGACAGACAACGTAGGTCCATAACAATAATAATAATAACAATAATAATCAGTCTAAGTTTGCACCTGCTTTTCCTGGTGAGAGTCGTGGTAGCAACAGGCTCTATGCCCAACCACAGACTCCAGATCCTCCTGAGAAATCTTCAGTCATTCCCAAGAGAGTTTTCTCTGAGATCTAATCCCTCTAGCAGCTCTCGAGTCTGCTCTGGAATCTCCATCCATGGACACATGCTTAGAATAACTCAAAGGGCATGCTGATGGTTATGAAACTGGCTCCCAAAATACCTCAACTGGCTCCTCTCGATGCAAAGGAGCCATGTCTCTGCACCTCTCCTGAAGATCCACAGGTTCATTTTTACAGGACTTGAATGACTTGTTAATGATTCCTGAAAGAATGCAAAACTATGTCTTAAGTTCCTCCAGAGATTGGAGTAGACAAAAAGTCTAACTCTGGAGTTGCACAACCATCTGGTGGTAGATCCCAGGAGAACTCTACATTTTGGCAGAAGAGGACTGTACAGAAAAAGATTAAGAACCAGTGGAGTCAGAGCTGGGTCGGTGTTGTCACAATGTTCTGCTTTCTAATAGAAGTATGACTGTTAATGATAAATATGTGGGCTAATTAAGGGGAATAGATAAGTTGTTTTTTTCTAAAAGAACAGTTGTCTTCCAAAGTATCTTGTCAAAGCTCTGTTGTAGGAAGCCAAAAGACCACGGGGGTTAATTAAAACCTTAATTGGCGTTATTAAAGCCATCTTGCTCTCCTCCCTTCCCCTCCCGCTCTCACTGCTTTGCCGAGCTTTGCTTTTTGGCCCAGATGTACACTTGCTCTTCCTCCAGATGTTCCCTCTAATCGCCGGTCTAAAGAAGACACATGGTTTAATCAGTGCGGCCGCTCGCTGACTTTTCAGACTTCAATATGGATTTGGAACTGCAAAACCAGAACTTCTGCTCCAGGTGCCACACGAGAAGCTGAAATCGATTGGAATGTTGTTCATAGACAATTTCTTTTATTTGTTCTCACTGCAACACCAGACTGTTCTGTTTCTTTCTCTTGTGCTTCTTTTTTTGCTCATGATTCTTTTTGTCCTCTGTACCTTGCGTCTGCACCCTAGTTAATGGAGCCTCCTGCTATCAGTAAGAAAGCTGGACTTTCGGAGACTCCTGCAATCATCTCAGTTTCTGCGCTCAACAGGGGAACATCCTTCCCAGCTACAACCCCAAATCAGGAATCACGAATCATGAATCTTTCAAAAAAGATCTGTGATACTGATGAGTCTGAGCACAATCCCCGTTCCCACTGGGTGATGGTCCATCCCAGATGCCTCCGAGCCCAGAGAAGCTGACGCCGCTTCTGGACATGGTTATAACATAAGGCTTCTTTTATCACAGTAACGTTTTAAGTGGTATTTGTGTTTGTAACTCTGTATTGTAGAGCTTGATAAATGTTTGATAAAGGAATCCCTTGTCCATGTGGTTCTATCAGCTATTGATGAATTAGGGTTCTTGATGCAGTGCTGTCTGAGGGAGGAATTCCTCCAGATTACCTGACTTGTTTAATGATATTATGCACTGTAGAGGGAGAAATATATAAATCCCTTCCAAATTTAAACATTTGCACTGCGTGAGTTTACATAAATGTATCGATTGAATTATTCAGGCCACACCCATTATGTGGCTTCTTTGGAACTCTGTTGCTTGGCTCAACTAATTTCTCTCAGCGAGGGTGCCATGTCTAGAGGGCACTCACGTCTGTGCCCAGGGTTAGTCACACCCATGAGGACCCTGATCAAGATGAAGCACATACTGAAGAGGTATATATAACCCTCAGGCCTAGTTTGTCCAGTTGCATTAGGGTTTAAAACCTGCACCATTTTACAGCGTTCAAGTCTTAATTATGATATTTGGGAATTTTCCTTCTCACTCCCAGCATCGGGTCCTGCAGCATGAGCAGCTTAAAGTGATATAAACGTCTCCGGGTGATGGAGCAAATGTGGATGATGACAAATAGCCTCGTTTGAAGTCAATGCCGAGTCAAATAGGATACAAGGTTTGGATTTTAAAAAGGCACAACCTCTCTCTCTCTCTCTCTCTCTCTCTCTCTCTCATTTTTTCTCTTTCTTTTTTACCCCCTAGCCGCTCCACCCTTTCCGGCATATTGGGTACAATGTCAAAGTGACAGTCTTAACTGTGCAGATATGAAGTGAAAGGGCGCGTGGTGCACTTATCTGAATAAGAATGTCACGGCCGCTTAAATTTACATTCTGTAACCCGGTGAGCAGAAAGAGAAAGAGAAAGAGAGAGAGAGAGAGAGAGAGAGGAATAAAAAAAGAGAGGCACCTTGCAAATGAATATTTTTCTTGTCCAATGTGTGGCACAATTCATCACCGTTCAGCGTCCGAGCCCGGAGTAATATATAAACTCTGCGCGCTTGTCTCGTCGCAAAAATGGAAATGGACTTGGAGAAATGAGCAATTTCCCACGTGCAAGGATTGAAAAGGCAGCAAGGCCACGCGCTCCTGACCTGTCATCAATCACGCCGGACTCGGGAGAGCGCGGAAAAGAAAGAGGACAACCACTGACAGGTGCTACCCCGCGCCTAATGGCACAAGGGAAGGGGAAAAAATGAAACAGAAAAGCATTTCGGAAAAGCAATAGCACTGTTAATTGCTCCTGTTCTGCTCTGGAATACAGAAAGCAGCTGGCTGGAGGCGCCGAGCGCAGATTATACACCCGAAACCAATTGCTTTCAGCTTTCCAATAGTAATTGAGGGAAGGCGGTGTGACAATAAGAGATACAGAGTGCCAGAAAGAGACAGCTCACTCCACCGGCTAAATATACATTCAGCTGACAGTCATGCAGAAAAAATGCAGACAGACTCACGTCTTAAAGTCCAGTCCGGTGTGTAATCTATTTTTTGGCACTCGCTTTCCAGGTCTGAGTGATGTAGAGCAAAATCGTACCTAGACGGAGTGTGTGATTGGGAAATGGAGCGAACGCGTACAGCTGGATTCCTTCCCTTTGTTTTAATCGCTCATCATAACTTCTTTCCTGGTTCCAGGATCGTTCTGCAGCCGAGGCACCACCTTCAGCCTGCTACTAAGGCTGAGATCAAAAGCCAGAAGTAGGTGGTGTCGATGAATGAGCTTTTAATATGAACAGCTGTCTGTAGGGTTTAACAGAGAATGGGCAGAAAAAGAGAAACTATCCAGTGAGGGCAGTTCTCTGGGTGAAAATTAGAGAATGCAGAATGGTAACCACTCGCTACAACCGAGGTATGCAGAAGAGCATCTCTGAGCAAACAACACGTCCAACCTTGAAGCAGATAGGCTACAGCAGCAGAAGACCACACCGGAAGCCCGTCCTGTCAGCTAAGAACAGGACAACTGAGCCTCGTTTAAACCCCACGGCCTACCGATAGTGTGGTCGATATTTGAGGTAAACGTGACCTTTTAGAGGAGACTGTGGAGGCCCACTAAGAAGTTCATAAGAATGTTCCTAAATGCATGCTCTTAAATTAAGGTTTCCTTTAAGTTCTTATGTACTGAGTTTCGCTCCTCTTGATCTTGACTTGTGCATCCATTAGTTTAATCCTCTCAGAGGAAAAATATCCAACCAAGCATACAAAAAAAATGAGCAAACATGCAATAGAGGTGACGGTGGAAGAAATAGCCAACAGAAAAAAATATCCTCGCAAAATATGATAACTGTGGGGTGACGGTGGAAATGAATAACTTACTCTTTGCATTTTGGTAAATTTCGATGTTTACCTCATCAACTCATACAGCCGAAGACAAGTATGAGGATATTGTAAGGTTAAGAAACTTTTAAGAACATCATGCTTTCAAGAATACCACTTGTTCTTTGAAAATATTAAGCAAAAAAAAAAAAAAGATAAATCTTATGTAGTTATTTGAAGAATATTTTTGTAACTACCTTCTTAAGAACAAAGTTAAGAAAAAACACACACATTTAAGAAGACTTTCTTTCTTAAGACACTGTTGTGAATCCGGTCCCTGGACTGTAGATCATAACCACTGCTTTAAGAAAAAACAAACACTAAGAGGCTCATAAGAATGTTCTTAAATGTAGTTCTCAAATATTATGTTATTTTTTTCTAAAGAAAATCTTAATTTGTTTTTGTGTAGGCTACGTTACAAGTTACAGCTTACAATATACTTCGCAAGACACATTCTGAATTTGTATTTATCGTTATTTCCGCAAACAACAAATAGAGGCGATGGTGGAAGAAACAGCCAATAGGAAAATAATCTTCTTCGAGAAAGTATGGTGTGACAGAAGAGAGCAAAATTCGTATCACTTATTTCCAATAACTAAACTGTTCAAAGTTTGGTAAAATGTGATGCTTACCTTTTCAAGTGTGAGGCTATCGTAAAATTAAGGAAACATTTAAGACCATGATGTTTTCAAGAATACCACTTGTTCTTAGAATTGTTCTTAAGAAAAGCATTAAGAAAAAAAATATAATTCTTATTATCTAGTTATTTGAAGAATCATGTTCTTAAGAATGAGGTTAAGAAAAAAAACACACATTTAAGAAGACTTTCTTTCTTAGGGCACTTTCTTGAATCCGGTCCCTGAACTGTAGATCAGAAATTTCAATGCTTACCATGTCAACTTTTATACTCTTTCAAGAATACCACTTGTTCTTAGAATTGTTCTTAAGAAAAGATCATTATTAAGAAGTTATTTGGACTCTTATGAATCCAATCTCTGAACTAGAGAACAGAAAGTCTCTCTGGTTAAGGGAGTCTGTGAAATGTTAAATCTACCTCTGCCAGGCTGCCACTTTTGGGTTTTTGAGCAAGATCCCAAACCCATGGTTGCTCAGATTGTAAGAGTGTACCTGCTGCAGGTCGTACATTTAAATGCAGTTCATTTCTGAGATAAAACAAACACCAGACCTAAAGAACATTGTGTATTTTGTATCTAACGATTCCTGGAAGTTGGTTGTAATCACGTCCCGGAGGTTTTGGTGCCAGGTGTGTGTTGGTATGAGAATGCTGGATATCTCTTGCACATGCCCAGTGGTTATAATGAGAATCTATTATCAGTGTATGATGTGTGTGTGTGTGGGTGTGTGTGTATATGTTTATGTGTGTTACTCAGGTATTTTGCATTTTGTATGAACCTCTTCACCATCTGCGGGTGAGTGTGTGGCTCCCTGTCGATGGTAAGCACCAGATGTTCACTCCATCAGCAGCTCCGGGGATCTGGTGCTCTCTACACTCTCTCCCCCACATAAAGTGTTCAAACATCACCTTCGGCCTGACAGATCAAACACAGGTACGAGTAAGTCTGGATTTTTATGGTTGCACTCTGAGACTTTCCTCAGTCGCAAAACGTCAGCAGGGAACAAACTTTAAATGTATGACATGTTTGAATAAGGCATATTTTTAGCATATTGGATCAAATTCGTTATTGATTCTGGAGGGTCTGACGAGCTCCTGGTTACGCCGGGGGCTCCTGAGTTGCAGGGTCCAACCTAGGACAGGGGTTCTCTACTTATATCATCTCATCTCATCTCACTTATACACATCAAAACCCTACAGGACATAGATCAATGTTTAAATTGAGAGCTTTTCTTTATGGCTCAGCTCCCTGTTCACCACTATGGCTACTTTTGGACAGTGTACCACTTGGTGAGAGAGGTGGTCAACTGCTAGACATGTCTCTATGACACATTTGCCCACAGCTGGGCCTATAAATGCTTGATTGGTGAAAAATCTGGTGACCGGGCAGGCCACATGAAGTGTTCCAATTTGCTGGAGACGTTCTTGGGAAACATTTGATGTGTGTGGGCTAGCAGTATTTTGCTGAAAGATGCCAGCTGGAAACATGTGGGTGCAGGATGTCCTGCTCATATTGCTGAGTTGTTAGTGTCCCTTGTATCACTTCTAGGGGTGACCGACTGTCATATGCGATGACTCCCCTCATCATCACACCAGCAGTTTGGGCAGCGTGTCACTCCATAGCAAAGGCACGAAGCCGCCATACTCAAACCCGATGTTTTGGATCCGGAATGATGCTCAAACTTTTGCACAGGTCACATTTTATGTTTATTTAACCCAACATGTATTTAAAATGCATTTCCTGCAGAGGTTTGCAGAACTTCTTTTTGTATAGTACATTTTATAAATACACATCATTTGACACGGGGTGCTTACACTTTTTTTTCCTGCATAAGCACAAATATCTTCCTCTCATTTGATTTCCATTGACGCCTGACCAGCAGCATCAGCAGGCTGCCTAATTACTTACTCAAAAACTGCATGGAGTGCACACACACACACACACACACACACACACACACACACACACATGGAGTGATAATATCTTGAAATCTTTCTAATAAGCTGCTTATTAATTCACTCTGCACCCGCTGTGGTACTTCAGCATCATCCAAAAATGACTCGAACTGAACATGGGGTGCGGTGATCAGTTCACCGACCACTCAGGGTTAAACACACAGACAGGGTTACAAAAAAAATAAACATCAAGCTACATGAACCAACCAAGGGTTTGTAATTTTTAACTTGGTGAGATAAAAAAAAAATCAAAGCTGTTACTCGGTGTAGCTGCTCAGGTCATCGGGCGCTGCAGGGTTCCTGCTTAATTACATCAAAACCAAAACACTCGGCCTGATAATGTTTCCTGATGGGTCGTATGAACGAGATGAAGTTTTTAATTAGAGGAACATTTCGACCTCATCGTGGACCGGGATTGAGGTTAGATGCGGAAGACGTTTGGAATCTTCTTTTTTAAAATGAACAATGCAGAAAGACATAATCTTGGTCTTTACCTGAGCTATACGAGGAGGGATTCAGTGCTTACAGGGTGTGATTCTGCCACTGGCGTCGAAGATGAATTAACTAATAACAACCACACCCAATTACTTATATTCCGCTGCACACGTCAGGCCTGTATGATCGTAAACATCTGATACATAACACACGCACAAGTCTAGCACCGAATAAATCCGTCATGCAAACATAAGCCGTACATCACTGATATATCAGGTTTCATAAGATAAAATTTATGTAAATAATAAATGAGGCATCAGATACTGAGATTCAGAGACTGGTCTGATTTATTAACTGAACATGTACAGTTTACAACTGCAAATTAGGAAAAGTTGGAGAAGTCTCCCTGATAAAGATGTTGTCCTGAAGGCAGCTTACATTGCTCTAAAATCTCAGTGTACTTTTCTGCATTAATGTTGCATCACAGAAGTGGAAATGACCTTTACCAAGGGCCCTAACCCCACTCCATACCATGACAGAGTCTGGTTTTTGGACTTTGGTCCAGTTCTTCCAAAAAAAGATCTGTTATACTGATGGGTCTGAGCACAATCCCCGTTCCCACTGTGTGATGGTCCATCCAAGATAGCTCCGAGCCCAGAGAAGTCGAGCTGCTTCTGGACATGGTTATTACATAAGGCTTCTTTTTAGCACAGTAACGTTTTAAGTGGTATTTGTGAATGTAACTCTGTATTGTAGAGCTTGATAAAGGTTTGATAAAGGAATCCCTTGTCCATGTGGTTCTATCAGCTATTGTTGAATGATGATTCTTGATGCAGTGCCATCTGAGGGAGCAGAGATCATCCCTCTCCAGTTTAGGCTTTTTAGGAAATTCCTCCAGATTCCTTGAATCATTTAATGATATTATGCTCTGTAGAGGGAGAAATATGGAAATCCCTTCCAGACTTTCTTTGAGGAACATTGTTTTTAAACATTTCACACATTTGTTGATAAACTGGAGATCCTCTGCCCATCTTTACTCTTTTACCTGTACGAAATCACATCATTATTTAGTTCTTTTTACCTCATTACTAGCCCAAAATTGCTCTCATCCCAACTTTCTTTAGAATGTGTTGCAAGTCTGAAATAAAGTAATGAATGTTTATTACAAGTGAAATGAAGTTGACCTGAAAAAACATAAAATATCTTGGGTTCACTTTCTGCAATGAAGTAAAAGTATGTAAGGATCACTGACCAGTCTGGGACTAGGCAGCCCCCATACTCAGCAGGGGGCGCTGCACTGTGTGTTTTCCATCCACCAAGCTTTGGAGAGCAGAAAAACTCCAAAAGACTTCTAACACATAGCAGCAACATTTCAGGGATTAAATCATAATGTTTTGGGTCTAAATCTCCAGCTCCGTGCTACAGAAGGTCATCTCCGAGCTCGGCGCTAATTGTAAAACCTTTCTTCCAGCCTCCGATCCTGTGCCTGCGTCTCCTCGGTGGATGATCTCATCAGCAGCTCTTCACCGCAGGTGATTGATGCAGCGGGAGTCGAGCCAAGGGCTGCAATTAAGCATCACTCCAGCGCTGTTCTTACTTCCCCTTTGTTATGCACCACACACTTCCTCTTCATCATCATACAATTAACAATTAATATGATGAGTTCAGCCTTAAAAACCAGAGGAATGTGAACGAGCTCGCAGCATGGCCTGGCCTGGAGAAGCTCGGGCTCACGCTGGGCTTTTGAGATATTTCTGAGATTCTTTATTAGTAGTTAAGTTCATCTTGGTTGAGTCAGAGGCCTTGTATTGGCTTTATAATAAGATTTATGGCTAAACGTTGATTACAGTGCAAATTTGTATTACACTCAAGTACTTACCTTTATTATTATTATTATTATTATTATTATTATTATTATTATTATTATTAACATGTAATGAGTTTGCACTGACATCCGTAATGACATGTAATTAAGGAGATTTGATTAAAAATGCATATTCACTCTAAATGTTCATTTACACTTAATGCCATGTACTCAGGAGCTTATTGGGAAAATATGCAGTATTTATTGCACCTTTTATATTTATGGCACAGTGTTTGCTCTTTTGCCCCATGACTCCAGAGACCCATGTTCGAAACCGGGCCCAAATTCGAGCTGCTGAATCAAATCAAGCATCAGAATGGTGAAGAAAGGTGATTTAATTAACTTTCACTTTCACTTTCAGAAACTGCTGGTCTACTGGGATTTTCACACACACCTCCATCTCTAGGATTTACAGAGAATGGTCCGAAAGATATCCAGTGAGGGCAGTTCTCTGGGTGAAAAAGGGAGAATGGACGACTGGTTCGAGCTGAAAGACTCAAACAACCACTCGTAACAATTGAAGTGTGCAGAGGAGCATCTCTGAACAAACAACACGTCCAGCCTTGAGGAAGATGAGCTACAGGAGGAGAACACTAAACTGGGTGGAACTCCTGTCAGCTAAGAACAAGCAACTGAGGCTACAGCTCGCACGGGCTCACCAAATCTAGACAAAAGAAGATTGGAAAAACATTCAGATGGTCGGGTCAGAAATTGACATAAACAACATGAAAGCATGGATCCATCCCACCACACTTTGGGACCTTAATACCGACTGAGCATTGTTTAAACCCCACACTTACCTGAGTATTGTTGCTGACCATGTGCACCAATTTATGGCACAGCGTACCATATTCTGATTTCTACTTCCAGCAGGATAACGCTCCTTAAAAAACAAAGCTCAGATCATCTCAAACTGGTTCCATAGCCACCAGATCTCAATCCAGTAGAGCACCTTTGGGATGTGGTGGAACAGGAGATTAGCTTCATGGAGCTTCATGGATGTGCAGCCAACAAATCTGTAAATATGGACTAGAATCTCACAGGAACGCTTCCAGCACCTTGTTGAATCTATGCCATGAAAAATTACAAAGGTCCAACCGGTATGAACACCGCTTAGTCGTCCTGAGCTCAGAACAAAAAGAGAAAAAGAACGAGAAAAAAGAAAGTGCAAATCCTCAGTCAGCAGAGAAGATATGTGCCGGTTTAATCACCACGAGGCCTCCAGACATTCAGCAGTTTCATAAAAAGCCAGGAATGATATTATGAGCTATCATATTTAAGACATGGTTATAAACTTAAGGATGTTCTAATTAGCGGTTATGAAGAGCGCCATTCCACTTTTATCGGCTCATTTCATAGCGAGAGGAGGAATTTCATCCAGGATTGGGAGGACACGTTAAAAGGTTACGTATAAATAATAACAAAAAGCATTTAGGAGGCGAAGGACGCATGATTAACCTCAAGCATGTTACGCTGTAAGGACCTGACTCATTAAATTAACAGAATTTGGAAGATATACAGTTTTTAAATAGGTATAACATTTTTTTTGCAAGACCACACAAGCCACTGAGAAAAAAAAAACAAAAAAAACAGACAGGGTCCCTAGCAATTAGAGCCTAATCTTAGTAATTACCGTCATTATCGTGGTTGGAAAGGGAAGCATGTTGTAAAAAAAAAAAAAAAGGCGCTGCGCATTAAGCCGATATTATATTCGCTTCCTTAATAAAATCAAAAGGGAGCAATTATGCCGTGTCGTGATGAATCACTGCTTCGTCTCTTTGAGAGCCTCCTTTCCCAAACATCAAACATAGGATTCTTTCATGCGGCCCGTCCTCTCAAAATAGTCCCGTCACGCTCCAGATACGAGCCACAAAGCCCGCAAACGTCCCACAGCGCCAAGAAAACACGGAGCTAAGACACTCCAATCAGAAATCATCCACTTCCAACGAGCCCTAAACAGCAGAAATCCAGCCAACAGCTGCTGCAAGGCTTCATCTGTACAGGAGGAGAAAAGCCGAGCCATTCCATCCTCTAAATGATTGTGTGATCTTCAGGTGGTTGTTAGTGTGGTCGCACAGGCTTTGTAAGTTCAAAATGAGGGATATAGACATATAACCTTTCCATCCTAATAAGTCAGCATTGTTAACATTGATCTGTGACCTAATGCTGAGCAAAAAAACGCTAATAACAGTAAGAAACCATCGTGATGTTACTGCTGTTGCAGCCAGAGGGGTTTGAGTGGCATCCCGAGGAATAGAAAGAAAGCACAAAGAACATTCCTGTGAGAATGAGAATAAGAAAATGTATTTAGTAGGCTATTTATTTATATTCCATATAAAAAATCATTTATTTTATTAATTTAGTTTGTATTAATAAATGAATGAATAAACAAATGATTACATTTTATAAGCCAAAAATAATCAAACAAATAAATAAATAAATAACATCAATGCTATTTATTACATTTTTTGTGTTATTGTCAATAAAGAAACGTTTCTTCCAAACACTGAAATAATTATTTATTGTTATATTTTTTTTATTTTAGTTATTTTAGTGTTTTTATTTATTTAGTCTGACAGTTATGTAGTTAGTTTGACCCTGTCATTAACAATAAACCAATGTTTCCAATTCAATCATTTAATAAATTATTAACAAAAGCAACTTTATTTTATTTTTGTATTCTTGTGGCTATTTTTAGTATGTATTTATTTATTTAATTATTTTTAATTTTATATAATTACATTTCATAATTTTTTTATTTTATGCTATTGTAACTAAATTTATAATTAATTAACTAGTGGTTAAGGTACTGGACTCTGGATCAGAAGGTCCAGGGTTCAAATCCCACCTCTGCCAAGTTGCCACTGTTTGGTCCTTGAGCAAGACCCTTAACCCACAATTGCTTGGACTGTAAGACTGTATCAGTTGTAAGTCGCTCTGGATAAGGGGAATTTAATTGCTAAATTCTGTAAATGTAAATGTAAATTTGTTACGGGTTCGCCAGGATGGCAAGAAGGCGAACCCTAAAAGAAAAGGGTTTTAGGACCCAAATGCAGTTAGCTCCAGATGGTAGTAATGAACTGAAATAATAATAAATAAACGCAAAAGAGAAAGTGCCAAAATAATGAACACTGTGCCAGCGATGGCACAGCGTGGAATCGAACTCTGATCGGAGGCGTCAGAGTCCGTCACTTTAACCACGGGTCTACCGAGAGACTCACGTGACCTGTATGAAAAAGCGGGGGTTTAACCCGAACGGAAAAGCTCCGCCTAGCTCGAGCTTTAAAAATAAAGAAAATGAAGAATGGGTGATTAAACACGATCGCCAGGAACGGGTGCTTATAACAGAAAGTAAGAGTGAGGCGAACGTGTTTGAAATCGCTCCGAGGGGGAAAACAGGAGCGATCGCTTTCTCTCCCTCTCTCTCACAGAGACTGCGTGTAAATTAAACCGGCAGCTTGAAAGAGAGAGAGGAGAAAGCGATGACGCGCTGTGACGCAAAGCTCGAGGGCACCCGCAGAGGCGCGGCGTGTCACGGTACTGCACATGCGAGCGCGCGGCAGAGACAACGGCATGCGCGGCGCCGGCCACCATACCGGGCATGCGCAGCATGACCTGGACGCGAAAACATGGAACGGGGCTGAGGAGCAGCTAAGCGTCCCTTTAAATACAAAAACATGGAACGGGGCTGAGGAGCAGCGAGGCGTTCCCTTTAAATACAGCGCGGGCGGTGGCAACGGCCTCCCGCACAAAGCGCAAAGAAAAGAACTTTAAATAAAGAAGCGGGCTCGGCAAGGGGATAAGAGGGAGTGCTCCAGCTGCCGCAGCAGCGAGTCTAAAGCCCCGGAGGGCGGCGGCGAGCCGTGATGCAGCATGGGGGACGCGAAAAGTGGTTCCTGGCCCTACCCTACCGTCTACTTCCCTAGCGGTTACCATCCGGCTTCCTAGCCGTACTATTACTGATCCTCTTCGAAGAATCAGTTACCATTATCCCTAACAATACCGATTGCCGGCGAGCGGCCGCTGCAGCGCGTCCGAGCCGTGTGAAGGCTCCGATGGGCGATGGTACCCCCATCACGGTGGGATGGTGCGACCCCGACTGAACACAGGACGGACCTTAAGTACCTGAGTCAGTGGGTGTCGCCCATAAAGCAAACGAGCAGCTAAATGAGATCTGCACGTGATAATACTAATGCAATGTACTAATGCTAATGCAATAATACTAATGCAATACTAATTGTGCTGACTGTCAGGGTCTCAACCTGAGGCAAAGGAAGCCAACGCTGCCCCCAGCATCGGAAAGCCAGGTGAGCCCCCGTTACAAAATTAAGTTCGGTCATTAACAGTAAAGCAATGTTTCCAATTTATTATTATTGTATAAATAAATAAATTCATTCATTCATTCATTTCAAATGCTATATAATTTAATTGTATGTATTTTTTTTTTTTTTACATTTTATTGGCATTTATTTATTTTATTTGGTCCTGTCATCATCAATAAACAAACATTTCCAACTGAATCAATTATTATCAAAAGCAACATTGTTTTATTTTGGTATTTTTTGTACTCATTTTAAATTAATTCATTTCACATTTTATATATTTGAATTTTATTTAGTTTAATAAAATTTTATTTTAATTTAAATTGTATTTTTAATGGTATTCATTATTAGTTAGTTAGTTAGTTCGTATTTTTAGACATGATCAATAAACCAAAGTTTCCAATTTAAGCAATCATTGAAAAAAATCAACATTATGTATTTTATTTTTTGTATTCATTTTTTTTTTCATGTTTAATGTTAATATACTTATATTTATTTTCATTTTTTTTAAATTTACTTTTTGTGGTCTTGTCATCAATAAATAACAATAAAAGCTAATAAAAAAATTATTATTGATAAATTATTAATTATACATTATTAATAATGATCATTCCCCTTCTTTCCACCTTTATTTATTTTTATTTGATGTATTTGTATTTAGTTTATAATTCAATTGTATCTAATGTATGTATGGTTATATAACTATTTTGGTCTTGTTATTATCAATAAACTAAAATTTTATTATTATTTATAACTTTTGGCTTTAAGCTAAACATCCAGTTCAGACTGTCATTAAAAGCAGCGTTAAGGTGTTATTTGTTGTGTTTTACATTGTTTTATTGTTTGTCAGTGACTGGTATATTTATAATTTATGATTCATGTATGATAGCAGCTTCTGCAGCCTTATTCCAGTCCCAGTGTTAATAAAGGCTAATTGTAATTGTGTTTGTGTAACTGTGTTCCTTAATTCTACATCAGAGCAGGTGCAGATGTGAGAATCATCAGGGTTGGAGGTTTTGTTTTGTATCCGCTCCTGCTTTTGTGATTCGGTTCTGGGTCTGGTTATCATCACCTTTGTGTTACAGATATTTGATTTTGGGTCGAGGCTTAGACTCTGATCCTCTCATCATCAGAGCATTTTCAAAACAAAGCACAACAATGGCTAAAGAAAATGATCGCTTTTAATAATTCAAGAGAAGTCGATAAGGATGCTCCCGATTCGGAATATGCTGTAAATTGTATTTGTTGGAGCTCAGACTTTCGAGACAAGTGATCCAAAACCAATCAAAAGGAAGCACATGCTCATAAAAATCTATAAGCATTATTTAACATTTATGATCTGTTCCTGGGAGCAGAAGCTTTTATAAAAGGACAAGAAAAATAAAAACACTTTTAAAGCAGTTTTAAAAGTCTTGGTCTATGCACAAGTTTTGGTACACATGGTCAAATTACAGTGGGTTTGTGTCCCCATACCTTTGGACACATGCGGGTTTGTGTCCCAATACGTTTTGCCACATATGGGTTGTGTCTCAATACTTTTGACCACATGTAGGTTGTGTCCCAATACTTTTGGCCACATGTGGGTTGTGTCCCAATACATTTGATCACATGCGGGTTGTGTGTCAATACTTTTTGCCACATGCGGGTTGTGTCCCAAAACCTTTGGTCCCATGTGGGTTTGTGTCCCAATACTTTTGGCCATATGTGGGTTGTGTCTCAATACTTTTGGCCACATGTGGGTTGTGTCTCAATACTTTTGGCCACATGTGGGTTGTGTCTCAATACTTTTGGCCACATGTGAGTTGTGTCCCAAAACCTTTGGTCCCATGTGGGTTTGTGTCCCAATACTTTTGGCCATATGTGGGTTGTGTCTCAATACTTTTGGCCACATGTGGGTTGTGTCTTAATACTTTTGGCCACATGTGGGTTGTGTCTCAATACTTTTGGCCACATGTGGGTTGTGTCTCAATACTTTTGGCCACATGTGGGTTGTATCTCAATACTTTTGGTCATATCCAGGTTTGTGTGCCAATAGCTTAGCCATGTGTGGGTTTGTGTCCCAATACTTTTGATCATGTGTGTGTTTTTCTCCCAAAACTCTAACAAAAATCTCGTGCTCTCCGGACCAAACATGAAAAGGACCATCCAGAGGTCCAAAAGGCTCTGCCATGGTACAGGGTTGGGCCAGTGACCTTAGTGAAGGTCATTAGACTCCAAACACGGGTCTGACCCAGGTCCTCTGCTGTTAAACTGTGTTCATTAAACTATTTTAAAGACTTTTTTACATTTAAAACAGGTTGGTAGCTTTGGTGCAAATCCAAATGAGCTTCTTCATTGCGGCGCCGAGAGAGTTAACATGAGAAATCAGACTAATAACGAACCTTCGGTAATGCGATTAAATCCATGATTTATTTACTTGTTCAGCACTGGAGGCCTCGCTGTGATTATTTTGATTGTAAATAATTGAATAAAAGCGTCAGGCCAGCCATGCGTGATGATGAGGATGGCGGCGGACGTTCTCGCGCCGTTCCCATGATTCATGCCTACCACGGAGAACCGACGCACCAATTACACCGAGCTCATTCTAACCGAGGATATTTGGTGTTTATTGGTCCTGCCCGGTTGGAGAACGAGGCGTCGTGCGGCGCAGGATCCTCCCTCCGTGTTTCATAAGCCGGGGTCACTGGGAGCCGACTCTAATCTGGCGCGCTGCTTTGTGCGTACATGCCTGTGTCTGTGGACGGGTTTGTCTGCTTATAAAAAATGGATTGGCCCCTCAGGGGAGCCTTTCTCGGCGAGAAGTGCCGGGCAGACAATAATTGCAGGCAGACAGGTAGGTGAGGGCGAATATGACAATCCAAGATGGCAAATTGATTTTCGCTCCGCGTGGAGCACCGGCTCAGGCGAAAAAAAATAACAATGCGTGCAGGGGAAAAAACGAATTAGTGAAATGTGGGGAAGGAATTCGGTGCTCGATTGTGCAGGGTGGCATCGCATCAATTCCTGTTCAGAACCAAATATATATATATATTCATAATACACATGGGCACCGTCGTTCTCTCAGGTCTCGCATTTTGGCGCCAAAGGGCACCGACTGCTTTCTAATGAGGAGGGAATTATAGTGAATTCATCGACATCATGCCAGTTTGCAGAACTTACATCGTTTGTAGATCTTCTGGTTGGTAGGACACCTGCTGACGTTCTTTAATGCATTCAGTCTTTTTCTTTGTTGCAAATGATCACTGGCATTGTAAAGTGAACAGTCCTCCCTCTTATCCGTAGCCCTTTGCTGGGCTACGATCTTAGATCCATAAAGTTTCCGCTCCATCCGGAGCCTAATTCACTGGGTGCAGACCTTCCAGGTCCCTGGAAGGGATGCCAGTCCAATTCAGAGCCTGAAAACTCCACTACCCGACCCTCAGGACCTGCAAAGCTACATGTAGCCAAAAGTATTACGACACAAACCCGCACATGATCAAAAGTATTGAGACACAACCCACATGTGGCCAAAAGTATTGTGACACAAACCCGCACATGATCAAAAGTATTGAGACACAACCCACATGTGGCCAAAAGTATTGTGACACAAACCCGCACATGATCAAAAGTATTGAGACACAACCCACATGTGGCCAAAAGTAATGAGACACAAACTTGGTCATGGTTGACAGTATCTGGACACAAACCCACAATTGGCCAAAAGTATTAGGACACAAACCTGCACACAATCAAAAGTATTTGGACACAAACCTACATGTGGCCAAAAGTACTGAGACACAAAACCACATGTGGCCAAAAGTATTGGGACACAAACCCACGTGTGGCCAATGAGTATTGGGACACAAACCTACATGTGGCCAACAGTATTGAGATACAAACCTATACGTAACCAAGCGTATTTGGACACAAACCTGCACGTGACCAAAAGTATTGGGTCACAAACTCACATCTGGCCAAATGTTTTAGGACACAACTCACATGTGGTCAAAAATACTGGGACACAACCCACATGTGGTCAAAAGTACTGAGACATAAACCTACATGTAGCCAAAAGTACTGGGACACAACCCACATGTGGCCAATGAGTATTGGGACACAAACATACATGTGGCCAAAAGTACTGAGACACAAACCCACATGTGGCCAAAAGTATTGGGACACAAACCCACGAGTGGCCAATGAGTATTGGGACACAAACCTACATGTGGCCAAAAGTATGGAGACACAAACCTATACGTGGCCAAAAGTATTTGGACACAAACCTGCACGTGACCAAATGTATTGGACCACAAACTCACATCTGGCCAAAAGTATTATATGGGACTGTGGTAGCCTAGCGGGTAAGGTACTGGACTCTAGACCAGAAGGTCCAGGGTTCAAATCCCACCTCTGCCAAGCTGCCACTGTTGGGTCCTTGAGCAAGACTCTTAACCCATAATTGCTTGGATTGTAAGACTGTACCAATTGTAAGTCGCTCTGGATAAGGGCGTCTGCTAAATGCTGTAAATGTAAATGTAAATGTAAATGTATTAGGACACAACTCACATGTGGTCAAAAATACTGGGACACAACCCACATGTGGTCAAAAGTATTGGGATACAAACCTACACATGGCCGAAAGTATTAAGACACAAGCCCACATTGCCACATTTCAAGATGGTTGTTTTCCTTTTCAAGGAAAACATGGTATTTAATATTTTTTTGTATTTACACAGTTACTTTCATCCTGGATTAAGAATGACAGATCGTTTTCTCTATACAAAAACAATGCTGCAACAATTGTTATCTTTAAAGTTTTTAAGAAAGCAGTGAAATAAACAACACTATCTAACAAAAAACAGGCACATTTCTTGAAGGTTCCGATGTTTAGGTCGGAAAACCTCGTGCTTGCTAACTCCAGGAGAAACGCCAAAGTGCTTCTGTGAATAGACGGAAGCGACGCTTTTTGATTCGAGATGTGATTTTATCAGCGTGATCTTTCAGAGCGACTGCAATGTTCAAAAGCCTCTCGAGTTATTTTACTCAGCCGAGATTCATCCGGTCCTTTTGATCTCCATCGGCAGTGGGCACAAAGAGGAGACGTAAAGTCCGAAAGTGACGTGATGTTCCCCGCTGGTTCCCGCCTCACCTTAGACTCACCACCTCACATTAAATTCCTGCTCACCCATTATTCAGACGGCCATCATTGTTAAAGCTACCTGTTTAAAAAGTTGAAGCTGATGTAAGACTGGAAAGTGCGGCGTTCATTTATTCTGCGAGCGAACTTATGGAGTGATTAGACGAGAAGCTTCATTGTGTCAGCGCTCGGACATAATTACCAATCAAAATTCTGCCTTTTGTACGTTTTTTTTCCTTCCCTCCTTCACTTCCCCACGCACTTCGTCCACCTCCTACTGATACGTCAATCTCTCGAGTCCCTCGGCAACCTTCCCCAGACGCCACTTAACTCCACATTAGCATAAAGCCTGTTGTCAGCAAAAGGGACCCTAATCTGCATTTAGCACACCGCACTTTTCAGGTGCAAGTTCTGCGCTAATGGACGGCTCGCGTTGCTGGTGAGAATGTGGACAGTTCAAATATTGAAGCCTGAGGAGCCTGTTAGCAGGTGTCAGAGCTGCCAGTTACAAAAAAAATCAGTTGCAAAAAACGAACGGTATATTGGAGAATGGATGGATGACTGGTGACAAGCTTGCGACTGGATGGTGTCAACAACTCGAGAGCTTTATTTCTCGAAGAGCCCAAAGAAGTCACGGTGATCATGGTTTACATTTTGTGTAAAATTCTGTGCAATTTTCTTAACTTTAATACGATTATGCAGCTAGTGCATGCACATTTACATCAGTGGGGCAAACTAAAATATTTGATGTGTGTACATCATGACAATATTTACAGCCTCCATGACCTTCCTATTGGTAAATAACCTAAACTTTTACTTTATTCAGTAAACTCGCTATGAGAAAACATAGTGCAAGAACTAGACCAGCAGAGGGTGGCAGAAGAACACTTAACGAGGGTTTCCCAAATCTTCCAGCCTAAACAAATTACTGACAGTGGCAAACGCCTATCCGAATTGCCGTTCCTTTGCAGAGGAGCAGCCGGTACGGTAGGTCAAGACAGTTAGCGATTTGCAAGTGGAAAGAAAGAAAAGAGATCTGAAAGAAAGAAAGAAGTGGCTTCAGACCTGGAGGGACGGTCTTATCATGTATCATGGAGAGGCTCCATATCTGCACCATGAAATCTTACAACTGGAGTTCCACAAGGCTCGGTTCTGGGACCTCTCCTTTTCTCTGTCTTGGTGAAATCAAGTCAAGTCAGATCTATTTATATAGCATTTTTTACAATGGAGCATTGTCTCAAAGCAACTTTACAATTTTAGATTATCTCCTAATATCTATATCCAATCCCAAACTGAGCAAGCATAGGGCGACAGTGGCAGGGAAACAACTTCCTAAGCACTATGAGGAAGAAACCTTGGGAGGACCAAGACTCAAAAAAGGACCTATCCACTTTGGGTGACGTAGATGATAAATGTAAGAACAAAACTAATTTATCTAAACTAATAAGTTTTGAAGTCATAGTTCAAATAAAATGTAAAAAATGCACATCGGAAGTAATCCTCCAGGTCACTCCAGGACCCTGAGTCTAAGCAGGAAAGTCCTTGGTCACCAGCCAACCAGAGGAAGGAGAGAGCCACCGCCTCCCGGTGCGGCCCTGGCATGGTGGAACCTGAGTCGATGAAGGAAACAGCCTGATCAAAGCTGAAATGGAAGAACGTCATGTGTCAGACTGGAACTGGCACAAGAACACAGCTTGGAGAGAAAACAGGAAATGTAATTAGTTATTGATTAAGGGCACAGTGTCTATTAACAATCACTGATGCCATGTGTAGCATGAGACCCCGGCAGCATTAGCTATAGCAACATAGCTAGAAAGAGGAGAACTGGTAGGAAACACAGCCAAGAGGTATCACATGAGACATCGGCAACCCCACGGGAGGCAGAAGACAGCAACCCAATGTCTCTGATCACCATAAGGCTCTTTGACTATGAACCCCCAGCTCTTGCCTCTGCCCTGTCTAATGCAAGAATGCACAAGTCAAGATCAAGAGGACCAAAGCCCAGTTCAGCCAGACTGCCTACTTAACACTCGGCTAATGGACAAGGCAGGCAGGCCAGACATGACTCCAGAATCCGGCCCCAATATCCTGGTCTAAATCTAGTCAAAAGCCTGTGTAAATAGGTATGTCTTTAGCCTAGACTTAATTTTGGAGAGTGTCTGAGTCTCCAACGAAAGGGGAAGTTTATTCCATAGTTGGGGGGCCATGTATGAGAAAGCCTTTCCCCCTGCTGTGACTTTTTAAATTCTAGGAACTAACAGAAGTCCTGCACCCTGCGAACGAAGTAGATGAGCTTGATTGTAAAATTCTGAGAGTTCACTCAGATAATGTGGGGCCAGGCCATGTAGGGTTTTATAATTTGTAAGAAGTATTTTGTAATCAATGCAGAATTTGACTGGTAACCAGTGCAGTGATGATAGAACAGGAGTGATATGATCAAATTTTCTAGTTCGAGTTAGCACTCGGGCAGCTGTATTCTGAACTAACTGAAGTTTATTTATAGATGTACTAGAGGATCCAGTAAGTAAGGCGTTGCAGTAACCCAACCTTGAGGTTATAAACGCATGAACCAGTTTCTCTCCTTCATTAAAATAGAGGATATAAGTTTAGCAATATTACGTAATTGAAAGAAAGCAATTCGAGTGATGCTGCTAATGTACGCATCAAAGAAGAGACCTGAATCTAATATGACACCTAAGTTTTTACAGACGGACTGGGCAATACTGAATAACCATTTAGGATAGATGTAGCCAACCTGTCTCTCACAGCCTTGGGTCCCACTAATAGAACCTAAGTTTTATCTTAGCTTCTTCTTCTTCTTCTTTCGGCTTCTCCCTTTATCAGGGGTCACCACAGCGAGTTAAACGTTTCCACCTCACCCTGTCCTCCACGTCCTCTACTCTCACCCCAACTCCCTGCATATCTTCATTTACCACAACCAAACAACTCCTCTTTGGTCTTCCTCTCTGTGTCTTGCCTGGCAGCTCCATTGCCAACATCCTTCTACCAATATATCCACTATCCCTCCTCTGCACATGTCCAAACCATCTCAGTCTTCCTTCTCGAATTTTGTCTCCCAATTTTCCAACCTGTGCTGTCCCTCTGATGATCTCATTCCTAATCCTGTCCACCCTAGACACTCCTAAAG